>OW964551.2:33629117-34229379 GCA_943138885.2 Tholera decimalis
AGTACTGTTAGGAAATTAGTTTTATGATGTGTTTCTAGAGAACGTTTTACTGAGAAGGCACAAATTATCAAAAAGTTTGGTCTTCAAGTAATAGATATGCCTCTGACTTAGTGACTCATACTCTGATACGTTTCATGGTTTTTACTCAAATAAAGACACGTGTCTTTATTTTAATCAATCGTAATAATAATAAATCGTGGATTTTTGACGATCCTCACTACTTCGGGAGAATCTTGAATATAATGTTAACCTATAAATTAACAATATTTAAAGCGATAATTTAATAATTCCACCAAGCCCGTTCCATCATCAGACTACAAGACGAACGGCCTGGGTCATCGTTACATGATGGAAATTCCACCCATACGCTCAAAATGTTTTAGGAATATGTAGTTTCATTGTGCGTACAGCTAAGGAGTAGAATTTCCTGCCAGAGTCTGTGTTTCCTAATAGCTACAACGTGGGAGTCCTATCACTCTTGCTTATCTTTATCTAGCATGCTTCATCTGCGACCAAATTATCGCATAACATTAGGCAAGATGGCGGTGAAACGCGACCCTATCATCAATAAAATAAAAAAGTATATGGAACAGATTCAGGAAAATCCTTTGCCTTTAATGCGTACGATGAACCAGATATACTGACCAATCAGCTACGGGTCATCCAGCTACTATTTTAAGAAGTGACACTAAACTAATGTCAATTCCTTTGTGCTGTAACAAAACGGCGTCACAGATGGTCTGGTGTCACGGCTAGGTTGCTACGGCCAATGAAACGACTAATTGACTATAGTACTTTTAGGAATTCAATTAAAGTTTGTATATCTGGACGATTCAGTTTGGTTTTGCACTTGAGAACACAGTGGGAGAAATGTAGATATATCTAGTTTATGTTGCTTGGTATATTTTAGTAGCTGTGATGTTACTTATCGGCATAATTCTAAGCCCTGTCTAAGCTTTGCACCTAAATAATTTGGTTAGCATTAAATTTTATCGGAAGCAGTTTTGTACCAGTATTTTAGCTGGAGCGACTTCCTATCTTACTGTTTCTTCTTTATCTTCGGCTTTAATCAAGTGTTCTTATTTTTTTTATTAATTATCTTTTAATATTTACTTTGCATGTTTATTTTATGCCAGTGTACGCAAGTTCCGAAGGTCCTAAGGAAAAAGTATTTCGAAAATATTCACAAATAAATTGTATAGCTAGCCTTTCCCTAAATTTCTTATAGCAAAACTGCGACAGGATTACTACGAGTATATTAACTTAAATACAAGATTATAGTTTCTAACGCTTTATTGTTGTCCAAATTATTTATAAGGAAAATTATAAGTTACTCCTGTAATAACATTGTCATAACAGAACTAAGTTAGGATGTAAATGTGATTTACGCTTATAAATATGACTTAATAGCTGCTTTGATATATTAATAAATGATTCATTCCTTTGTCACTTGAGCTACTGTTAGAATACAAACTATTTACGATGATTACATAATCTATAGTACAACTGATTACTAAGCTTTTAGTAATCCTAAAGAAATGTTTTGGCTAAAATTTAACTTGAATAGAAACGCAATGGTGGATGTAAACTGAAAATAGAAACTATTATTACAAACATAACATTAATAAGAATGTAATATTTAAATACACACACTCTACTAGGTAAAAAATAATTTTAAAATTGACTTGTTCTACTATAAACATTGTGATGGAAAGGCTACCTTGATTGATTAATTAGAGTGATGAGCAATGATAGTCGGAATATCGGCACTGCCTAGTCGGGCTACAGAGGCTTAATTCATTGATGTCCAAGTTAACACAAGTTTAGATTGAACTCAATATTTTTAATCGGATTATCTTCTGACGATGACAGTGTTATTTGAGGACTGAATGACATGATAAAGCAAATACATTCGCACAGTGATTATAATAATTAGAAACAATTGGTTATCACGTAACGATTAATGAAATTACGAGTTATGAATTGTATATGTTCGAATGAATCATATCGTTTAGATAAGCGCCTTATATCCGTAATGACGATACCTTTAAGATGCGTCATTATGTAGATATTTTCAAAGGAGTGAAGGACCAAGAAGGACTCTTCTCTTGAGAACACGAAGATCTCTCGAATACTAATGGATTCATAACGACAGCTTTGAGGTTGAATAACATTGAAATGGACTGACTATAATGTGATTATGAATTAAAGAAAATCAGTCTGGTTTAGATGTCACATCTACTTTTAGGAAACCCAATTAGATGCAGCATCAGCATTGAAAATGTTTTCGAAACCTTTGAGAATTGAAAATATACGACACGGTTTTTTGGCGCATTGGTTGAGCTATTGACTGCTGCGCTGCATGCATGATTTTCGCACTGCGACAAATATTTGTATGTCCTATATAACATTTTTACCCGGTCTGGGTGTTACTAAGAATACGCTCATGATACTGGAGAAATTTCTAGTGTATGGCAATGTAATAAAAATAATAATTTCGGTGTCACCTTGTCGTCGCTTCCATGGGGCTTTAAAAACTCCTCTAATTCAGCTGCTAGTCTAACAAGCAAAACAATCTATCCCAGCGTCAATTCTTAAGATAAATAATCTCGCTTTAAGCCGTACTATGTGCTTATTATTATTCATTCCACGTCTGCAGCTTGGCGAGCATTGAGCAGGTGATCTTTACCACACTCCACTTGCCGCATTCCTAGCGATATGAATCGATTTAATTACTATTGTGTTACTTGCTCACTCGGTTTTGCTACTTGCTATTTATGTAATTACTCGATTCTTATAATCGTTATTAGTGCTAGTAAGTCAGTTAAGAGTAATCTGCGCTCTGGGTAAATACGCTTTCATGTTCTGTGATTTTTAATCTGCTCTTTGATTTTTAGCCTGACTTCATCCACTGCTGCCTCTCTTTGTTTTTGTCAAGCTCCTCCTTCCTATGCCAGTACTCATCCATGATATCCTTATAATGGTAACAATGTCGTCTGCCCATCTCGCTGGCGGATGACCAACACTCTTCTTTCCAGCCCTTGGCTGCCACTCGGTCACAGCTTTACTCCACCTACCACTACCGCGCCTACCTAGGTCCCCTGTCCAAACTCCACTTGAGTGGTATTATTCTTTTTTATAGTTGACGAATATCCCTTCTAAATAACAAGGGGCCTTCAGCAGGGTTGCTATGTGTTTTCGTCTTCCTTATGTCCGTCATCTTAATCGTCTTCTTCGGCAGAGTTTTTAGTTATAACAATGATATTCAAATGTAGCTACTAGCCAAATTGCTGAATGCATGTTTGCGTATTTGTGTCAAAATAACCTATAATGTACCATATACCTCAAAACACTATCTTAGTTGACAAGCAGTAGAAGTTAATTGAGAAAACCGTGTGTCATGCAGTCGGGTTTAAAGTTTACAATAGGTACCAAGTGTGTCAAACACATGCAACACATAATATGCGTAGTTGATTACAAAATGTCAATTGTCTTTAGATATCAATAAAATAGTTATCTCATCTCGGTACGCGCCGATACAACTCTGAATGATTAGATAAAACGGGATGTTTGATATCGATTTGATGAGAAACAGTTTTGTAATATTGTATTTTATTCTTTGTTTGTAAATTTTTGTTTATCATAATATATATCATCTCGTGAATACAAAAATACGTAAAGCTACGAAAAATAAACCTAATAATAGGTATCTATATTTTATTTCATGATGGGCTCTTATAAAACATAAGATGCTGATGCACGATTCGTATTGGCCGTTTCCTATGGAGAAGAACCGGCAAGAAAGTGAAGAAGGACTTATGATTTAAAAGAATGTACTAAAGACAAAAGTGGTGTGAAGTTTCCTTTCGAAGAAAGTAGTTAGACTTCTATTCGATTAAAAATTTGAATTTTATAATTTATAATACACTGTCAAAAAAAAGTCAAAATCTTTTTCTTCAGCCAGTTTCACATTCAATGCAACACGAAGTTTAATCAGACCGTTGTTGATAACAATGGTTCCTTGGGAAGCAAACACAGATGTTTCTGGCCGAAAACAAATGCTTGTATCATTTTCAAGTATCGAGAACATCTTCGGAATTATTTTCATTGTTATTTTAGTTTGATGATACTTTCCAAGAAATCTAGGTAGGTACCTACCTACGTTTGTTTTCGATTACGTGTGCAAGTTTCTTGTTTTTATGTTTTACACTCTTAAAATCGAACACTGGCCAAATGAACAAATAATTGAAAAGTGTAAATGATATTAATATTACTTATTTAAATGTGACATAAAATCCACAGTGTTAGAAAGATAACTTATAGACTATGTTGTTAACAATTTATCAATGATTATAATTATATATCAAATCGTAAACTAATAATAACGCTTTTACGCATCACTCTTTTTCGGTCATTTTAAGGTAGATGAGGCCGTTAGTTTTTTAAATTTATTTGATGCAATAATGCCCGACCTAATACTTAATTTAGGGTTCGCCGTAGGCCAAAAAGGCCGTAGGCTTTTTTTTTAACGTGGTCATCATCATCAGGGCCTTAGATAATTTTAATACTTTCATTACATGGTTTACATACAGCCAACAAGAACTTTATACAGTTACGGCCAATTTTGAACTGAATTTCTGAGGATATTATACTTTCGGCTTTTGCTTTGGCAACTTAAGCTTGCGGGGTAAATCGTTATTGGTCTTGAACTTCGTCTAAATATGGAGCTTTTGTCGGATACTAAATTGACCTTTTTGAATAGACTTCTTCGATCATTAATGATAACATGACATGTAGTCTACCACGAAAGTGTATCAGTCAATCGGTGTGGTATCATTTAGAAAAGTGGCCGAGCGCGCTTTTTCTAGCCGTAGAGGAAGTACTAAGTGGCCCGAGACGGTTATGGTGGACTTGGATACTATTAATTACTGCCGGATGCTTGCGCTAAGCAATAACCATTATATCGACGCCTTAGAGTGAAAACCTCGTACGTGAAAAAGGAGTAACTTTTCAGGAGGAAGAAAAATCTGCGTACTATAAAATTTTTGTACGGTTTCTTTTATGTTTTATTTTTATTAATTTATATGTAAATTTAACCCGGTTTTATATCCAGAACTGTTCGATATTATGTATAATATGAAAAATATTATACATAATATCGAACAGTTCAGAAATGCATAATCCATGGCCTGATTACGCTAAACTGACGACGCGATGCGAGTGTTTACGAGGTTCTCCCTTACTTTCACAGATAGCGTTTCGAGTATCGAATGAACATATTAGTGAGATCAGGATGTGCGTTGCTAGGATTGCTTTCTGGAATTCAATAAAATAAATTTGGACAAAAATGTACTCCCGAGGTTTTCACTCTAAGGCGACGATATGTTGCAATCACTTATAAAGGTACGCTGAAAGAGCAAAATATGAAAATCTCACCAATTATTGGCAAACCACGTCCCATCTGCTGGAGTGTCCTATGTTACCAAATACATGCACTTTATAAACGCCACTGAGGCCACGACTAGCGTGGCTACCTACTGGGCCCAACATAATATCTAAATGATTACTACCATCGATTCGAAGAAAAACAAGACCAGTTATTGATGTTGATGGCACTTAACGCGATCGCTGACGACTGAGGGCTGAGGAAGGGAGAGAGCTAAAATGGAGTTTACCTGCTAGACCTTGTCAAATATGAGGAGACCTGGAAATGGTAGTGAGTTTCAGTGGGAAGTAATAAGCAAAGGCCATATCGATGACGTTTGGGGAAAGCCTATACTATAAATAAGCTAACGGGGGATTGTTTTTCCACATTCTCAACCTGCCGAGATTAACATGTAGCTTAAGGAATTTATTTAGTTTCGGATTATGGTTTTGAACTGACTTTTTTTTGTTGGGAAAATCATCAAATGAGCTCCCATTCTAGGTGGAGCGGAAGGGAGTGTCAGACTTCTAGTGACTAAAAATCCACCCTGTTCTTTTAGTTGCCCCAGCGTTCCGAAGCCGCGATATCTCGTTACAGCATTCCCACAACCTCCGATGGCAATGACCCTATTGGGCCCCATCAATGCTGCTGACTGCTCTTCTAGGGTTTAGAAGTACCTAGGTTCAAGTAGGAACTTCCTACTGCCAGATTAAAAACCTCATTTAGGCATAAGCACTTAAGTAATAAACACTGCTTAGTACGTTAGTCGTACTTATAGTAGCTTGTACATTCAATTACTTTCCCATAGCGAGTTCTTAGCTTCTTTAAAAGAAGTTACATCCAAGTTTCCTTTACAAACCTTTTCTAAGTAGGTACGTTGCGTTATTGTGAAGAAAATGCACGTGTATTGTGCATTCCTCCACCATGATTAAGTCTCCTAGTTTGGAAGGCATCGCACAAAGAGCATTCCGCTGCGGTAAAGGGAGTCAGATGAACGGGAATGCTCTGTATGGAGGCCCTATTTGTCTTATTTACATGAAATGTAATTAGAGAATAGTTTAGTTGTCAATGCAGTAAAAAAGCGTTATTTATTTACGCTTTGGTATTCCTCTTTCTATTATATTTACGATACGAATAAAGCTAACATTACGTTCATAAGTAGCCATTTTGAGGATCTTTCTTGAAGGGAATTGAACTAGGGAAAACTGAAATTCAAATAATTTTGTTTAGTGGGTTCCATGAAAGGTAATAATACCTGCTGTATGTTTGAAGCTACGTTTAATAAACACAATTGCATATTTAAAAAGGTTTACTACTCTTTATTGCAGAATATTAATTAAATTGCCGTAATTATGACCTATTTTTAACTGACGAAAAAAAAAAACGGACGAGATTATCAAGTCGACGCGTATATTTGTTTTAATGTATGACCACCGAATAGGTACTCGAAGATGGCTGAACCGAATTGGAAAATTCTTTTTTTGTTTGAAAGGGTATACTTTAAAGTTGGTCCCATTTTCATCAAGTCAGGATCTGATGATGGGATCCTGGATAAATCGAGGGAACTCTTCAAATATTATAGGCACACCTATAGTGATTTGAGTATTTTTTATAGTAGCTTGTGTAGTTGCAGTCAAAAAGCACCATTTGTGAAGTGGACCTGATGATGAAGACCACAGATGGCCACTGGAACTACTCAATATATAAGTAGGAATAATAAGTATTTCATGGGTTCCGCTTCGATTACTTAAATATGGTTAGTAAGCACAATATGCTCGTCATAACGAATATGGTAAAGTGAAGCTGATGGTGAAGTACCAGGAGAATTCCTCAACAATTAACGGCCCAGCCAGCATTGGGAAAAGCAATATTTTGTAAAAGGTTATAAGTAGTTGACATTTAGGCTTTTCCCAACGAGCACATTAGTGGAAATTGCAGCCTATTTTGTTACTTTCGGCTGTAGAATAGCGCTTTAAGGGTTCAAAAAGCAGTTCAAAGTTGCATATCTGCATCCGTAAACGTCTATAGCTATAAAAGTTACTTAAGGTGCTATAAGCTGAATCAAATACCACCTTAGCCTTCACAGTAGTCCACGGTAGAACTCATTTACCACTTACACCTTTATATGAGAGTTACGAAGGTCATTCTGCCACTCACAGCTGTACAGTGGTTTCCATTGTAACTTTTATAGGTTATAGTTATAGTAACCACTATTATACTACTAGAAGTTCCATTATAGAAATAATAGAAACTCTTATGCATACTATAGTTACAAAAAAATCATCATTGTAACTAAGGCCTTTAGTAGCAATAGTCATTCCTTGCAGGCTCAATCCATTCGCCATTTTACAGCCGCTTTTGTAACTATTATAAAACATTTAAAAACACTAAACACTAAACAATAAAAATGGATGCTAAACGAATAAGTACGTAACTACATCTTATAACCTCAAAAACAAGAAAATAGGAGCTTTTTGTGGCTGTGAGTTGCACTAGGGTAACAAAAATCACTGGAAGCGTTAGAAGGGTGAAAATTAGCGCTATGATTCTCAAATGGGAGTTATTAGAGCTCAAACTGCAGGTTATGACTACATTACAATGACGCCATGATTTTTTAAGAAAACTTATAATTCACTTGCAAAATTGAGTTGATATACATTGGTTTTTCAGTTAAATGTGCATAAAATGTACCGGTAAACAATCGGCCACTTGCAAATAGTAAGTTATCGACACGTAAAAATACGGAAATAAAATGTATTCTGTATAACAAATAAAAAATATCACATATCTTTTGTTATTTTTTTAAATATCATAAAAGCGCGTTAAAATTACCCGAAAATTATCTTATATATCTACAGTAAACTGGACAGCGTTTTAAGTATCTTTATATATCTTGCTAATACAGAATACAAACTTTTACTTCTTTTTGTTTTATTTTCATGATGGCGACGAAAACACTTTACCAAAATATTACAAATAATGTCAACTGAAGATATAGAATAAAGAACTATAATCAATTCATTCGTTCAAAGTAGTTCAAAATCATTCAAAAGTAGCGCTATGAGAGCTTTAGTATAGCGTTAATAAATCGTTATAGCTATTAAGGAACCTTCATGCAACCTTTGTGCAGGTTAAATGGAACTTTAGGTTGCATAAAATGGCGCCCAAATAGCGCTAAAGCGGCTGCTTTAAGTCTGTAGTAGACGCTCTAGCGCTTACGTCTATTACCATAAGTAATAATCGGATACGCTCTAAAGCCCTAATGCAGCCCATTTGTGCTAGTTGGGTTGTAACTAGATAGATTATAAATCGACCAACTAAAAAGAGTGAAATAAAAACTTTTTACCAAAAAATTAAACCGACAAATACAAAACTAAAGACACCGACTACCGAAATTAAAGTTATTTTTCACTTTGCAGTGTTTTTTGGACGTCGGTTTAATTTTTTGATAAAAAGTTTTTTTACAAATAAGGCCCATAAGTTACACGTTAAACTAAGGTGCATGGTGCATCTGCAGTCTGAGCCGCCGCAGCCTACAGAAATTTTGGTCCGTATTTATAATATTGCCATAGCATAAAAATTGTCATAAAATATTAAAACAAAACAGCAATTTATACAGCGTTCGAAAAATGGAATAAAATTCAACGGCTATTCTCGTTACAGCGAACTTAAGGCTAGCCATACACGGTAAGACATCTGCCGCTGAAGTAAACTGTTAATTGCGCTGCTGTAATTCGCAGCTGCCTTGCCGTTATAGCTAAATGTCAAACCTATAATCAATTCATTTCGAAGAACAAACGACAAGGTCGGACTGTTTAATCCTGATGAATTTTAAACGGATATGAGTAATGACTTTTGACTTCATACTTTTATCATCTTGCTACCGATATTGACAATGGCTGGCAAGCTACATTACTCATGCGTAAACTTATTAAGTTAGAGACATTTCTAATGTATGCGTCACGCCTTTATTTCTTTACTGCCGCTTAGTGTCTACTAAAACTAATAACAAGTTACCAAAATAGTATACCAGATATACTTTTACTAGAATATTTCATAAAAAGTCAAAACAAAGCGTGCAGTAATAAAAACGCCTCAACCAGTTTCATACTTCGCTGAGTAAAAAAAAAGCAAATTAAAAAGAAATTAACCGCTGGCACGTGGCACTTTTTTTAAGGCAAAGGCACACCGTGTTATCAGCCATATGCCACCAACGCGTGCCCTATGAAACTCCCTTACGTTCAACCGACCGTAGCCATTCGTCCTAGCCGATGGAAACCAACCTTTTTAGTTTCATCGTTCTATTTTTAAATTCCGCTAAACAGCCAGTTCTCGGAGAAAAATAGTGCGGTGTGAATTTTAATACAATTGTATGCATTAGAAATATTAAATAGGTGTTTTTGCGCATCAGAGAAACATTCACATGCTAAAATGTCGTTCTAGGATATTAGAATGGATTTTCTATTGATTTGCATCGTAAATGTGAACAACTTTGTTGATATTAGGTACTTCATAGGGAGTTCAAATATCTATAAAATAAATTTACGTAGTAGATTGATGCAATGTACCTATCACCATATTGAACATTGCTATAATTGTATTAAACTAAAAAAAATAAAGGCCTTGAGCAGATACTTATAACAAAAAATATCCTCGCTTCCGATATACCTACACAACTATGAATTTGATACTTTCACTAGGTAGCTATGTTTTTTGTATTTTGGAGCGGAAGTCCCACACTTAACCATACTATACTGTATCAAGTAAGGAGCAGATGTCTTCGAACCGGTAAGTAACCGTTTGGGGAACCCCTTTAGTGGGAACCGATAGACTAATCTTATACAGGGTGTTTGAAAAGAAATAAAAATAATTTACAATAAAACAAAAAAAGAACGTTATCAAGGTTGTTACAGTAAAAAAAATATTGCTACACTGCAATGAATGTTCTAGTTAAAACGTTACAAATATTATGTTAATTAATTAGTGACAAGTAGCGTTGCAAGATCAGTCGTTCGCCATTACTGTGCATTGCACAAGCACCAAACAATGGCAACAATCATTCGCTGGAAATGAATTATAAATTATAATGTCACACATCTGTGAAATGGCAATTTGTTGTAGTAAACAGTATCACGGCGATATATCACGTAATGGATAATGATGGCCAACTACGCCTTTCAAACAGAACTGATTTACATTTAAACTGTCTGCTAATGGGCAAACATGTTTACCGTGTTGTTTTAATCGTTCACTGCAAATCTAATGGTAAATTAATTACGAACAGATCTTGTCGTTAGATGCGGATTTCACCATTTAGTTATGTCAACGTTGTTCGGTTAATTCATTTGTTTATGTCCTTGTGGTATCCAGTTCCTGGTACCGTCACACTAAGTACCGAGGTCGGTGGTATAGTTAGGTTTAATTCTTCAACTACATGCTTTTAGGTTGGTATAAAGTTTAAATTGTACCAACCTGAAAAAAAAAGCAAGCAAGCAATCGTATGGATTAATTTTCAAAGCTAAGCAACGCTTGCCGAGTCGGTCCGTGAATGGGATGACCGTATTTACATATTGAGATTCATCTGTCAAGCGGTTGGTCCTGGCTGTCATTTACGATTTTTAATAGTCATTACAAGTAGTTAGAAGCTGAAAATCAGTCACTAGTTTTGGTAATCGACATCATGGTACCCAGTTACTGAGTTTTGGAGGTTAGATAGGCTATTGTTCCATGTAAAACACTAGTACTCAGCTGCGTCCTGTTAGATTGTAAGCCGACCGCAACATAGTTCAGCAGATCATAATGATGAATCCTTTATAGTAAAAACCTTAGGGCCTGTGCACACCACGTTTTTTAAACGCGCCGTTGACGCGCGTTTTTATCCTACAGAGCAGTTTGTTGTCGTTTGTATCGATTCAAACGCGCGGCACCGGCGCGTCTGTATCGCTACAAACGCGCGTTTAAAAAACGTGATGTGCCTATGCACACATGTAGCCCCTGAAACCGATTTCTAATGAAATCCCCTACGCTCTTTAAGACATTTTCAAGTCAATTAAGTAATAATGTCTATCGATCGCCAGGTTAAGCCGATTCCAATAATCCAGTACGACAGGTTTCTCAATTATGTCATCAAGCCGATTATCAAGCCTGCAGTTTGACCCTGAAATAATTTGAGCAAGTACTTGAGTAATTGAATAGCATTAGAATCGAAATTAATCAGTTTATGAGTCATACTCATCAAACGGCAAATACATATATGAATTAGTATAATAATTGATTAAACTACAAGTGTAGAATGCAATTCGATTCGTTCGTTTGTTTAGACTCACGTTTGGTTCAGTAAATAATTAATTTAGTGGAACTGATTAATTTATAGAATAATTATTCGCGATATCGTTAAGTCATTAATGATTTCAAAAGTGGATCTTGTGCTTTATAATTGAACTCATGAGCATAATCTAATGAAATTAGCCCGTTTTTTCCCGCGTGGTAAGTCCAGCCCTTTCCTTTCCTCCTCTTTCTTTCACTATGTTTCTAACTCAAACTGTAAGATTTACTCAAAAGTCTTTTCAAACAGAATATGAAGCACCATGTATGTACATAAATATATCGATCCGTGTGCATCGTTTCCCGGCCGGTACGCGTACGGGCGCCATTGCGACCCTTGCGCACACGCACTAAAAGAACTAACACCTGGCTGTAACCATAGAGATCAAATCACTACAACGACAACACATATTATTATCTCACTGACTGCTATTATAGACTTTAAATACATCAAATAAGGTTCATTTTTCATGGTTTTAGTATGAAGTTACAATTTATGGAATGAAGATCATGTATTATCGATTTATTTGTGTGAATTATAACGGTTTTCTTTTGTTGATATTTTGACAGGTGAGTGTTACAAAAACGCCTATCGATCTAGTTTTTCGTATCACAGTCGATGTATTGCATAATAGTAGTATTTTTCACTCCATGTCGTTTTTATGTCAATGCACTTAATTGCGTTAATAGCCGCCTATCGTGTTTCTAATCGCGACGCATTCTTTTTGTTCAATAGCTGCAATTAACAGACCATATTGCATCGCAGAAAATGATTAAAAAATAGAAATTGCGTTAATCGAATCACGTTCACTGTGACCAATAGTAGAATTACAAATTCCGTTATTGGAGCAAAAAGCCTGTAAAAAAAAATCCCGTTCGATTTTAAATTTGGAGCGCAGGATAGGACTGGGAAGCGCATGCGCGTGCCATACTGCGTGCCAGAGCGTGGCGTATGGGAGCAGATGACACGCGACCGTTACACCAGGTGCACGTGCCAGCATATTTTTCACATCGGAATTTATGAGCTGTAAACATAAAGAGTGGGTGCGAAAGATAAGAGATAGGTATACGAACTCGTTAGGGAATCGAATTAATGTACCATATTCCAATTAACAAGATTTTCTCCATATTTTCAAAGCTATTTGCATAGGAAATTTGCGTCGTAAAATCAAAAGCGCGAGTAAATCGATGAGATCTCCGCATATAAAAACAAGGTTGCGATACAGAAACGTACTTACTCTATACAGAACATTTGCTCAAATTGAATAGCCAAGTGAATGTAAAACATCTGGATTCCGAACAATTCAGATGTTTTACATTCACCGCCAAGTTAAAAGGTATGACCTATCCTTGGCTTCAATTTGTAGAAAGGAACCATTAGGTTGGTACGTTGTGTATTTCCTTGCTAGCGTAGCAGACGATTTGATGGAACCCCGCTATCAGAACTTATTGATGCATAAAAAACATACATACTTACACGTATACATAAAGCTTAACCTACAGAGTTTTCAATTTCCTTTAAAGCGCGCCAGCATTTTGCTTTGATCTAAAAATAATAATCAATCGATAAGCAGATGGTGCAAAAATTTGCGTGATAATTATTTAAAAAAATTGAGATTGATTCGTTGATAAGATAAAAATCTATATACTTTACTGCACTAATATCGAGACTTCTTTAATCAGAGCAAAATCTTTGAAATCCATTTCTATATTATCTTTTACTTATTTTACGTATCGTTAAATATGACTTAATGTTTTACGACATATTTTTTTACGATTCGTAAAACTCCATTGCGTGTAATGGAGCGCAGTCAATACGATACGGTACGGTACGAGTATATTCAGTCATGCTTTCTCCTCTCAGTGACCACTTCCACTTATAAATATTATATCAGCCTATTACTAAAAAAACCGGCCAAGTGCCAGTCGGACTCGCGCACGAAGAGTTCCGTATCATTCTATCTATAAAAAACGGCAAAAAATCACGTTTGTTGTATGAAAGCCCTTAAATATTTATTTTATTATGTTTTTAGTATTTGTTGTTATAGTGGCAACAGAAATACGTCATCTGTGAAGATTTCAACTGTCTATAAGCTATGGTACGGTTCATGAGATACAGCCTGGTGACAGACAGGCAGACAGCGGAGCCTTAGTAATAGGTTTCCGTTTTTACGCTTTGGGCAGGGAACTCTAAAAAAGTAGAGGCTGATTCCTTGTTTTTTTACTTTTAATGTTTTTTGGTTAGATCTCCCATTATGAAAGTGACTCCGACGAAGCCCCGAACCGTTTTGTTTTTATGATACAGTTATGGTAATAATTTTGCAGCGCATGGCAATGTCAGTGGAATTTATTGTGAAACAAAGCCATACTCATCACGGTACCTATTAAACTGATTATTATTGATCGGCAAATCCAATGGTAGAAAGTATTGTGAGCAACTTTCGACAAAAGCTGTGATTGTCTTAAGAACATTTCTTATATTGACATCATAAACGAGCATATTATATTGTTTCTATGATAAGCCGCAATTGTTGAAAGTTCTTGCTCAAAACTCCTTCCCAACTGAAACATTAGGATTTAGTGTCGGGCGAACTTTTGTGGGGACTGTCTTCATGTAAATGTTTAACGTTGAAAAAGTATACAACGTGTAACGGACACCCCATATCAATCCAAAAGGGCTGAAGACAATATCTGGTATGGAGTCTCTATGCCCAGTTTCAGCACAAAATAAGTGACTCAAAGAATTGATACCAAATTATCGGTTTCATATGTTTCTTGAATATCAATCATTGTCTTCATGTAAATGTTTAACGTTGAAAAAGTATACAACGTGTAACGAACACCCCATATCAATCCAAAAGGGCTGAAGACAACATCTGGTATGGAGTCTCTATGCCCAGTTTCAGCACAAAATAAGTGACTCAAAGAATTGATACCAAATTATCGGTTTCATATGTTTCTTGAATATCAATCATAACAAACGTGTCACAGCACTACGAGGGTCAATAACTTTCCACGTCACTTGCCTATAACACGATAATTCTCTTCAATCTTCTTAATTTGAAAAATTTAGTCTCTGGTATCAATGTATTGAAATTTATAATTAGTTCCACACATGAAGACATAGGATTACCAAACCCTTGTCTTATCGTTTGTTATCATCCAAAGAAGCAGTGCACTTGGTATGTATATACCCTTTAAATTACACGTTGTATATTGTATGTTTATTTATTATATATTCAGCCTGGGTTGAATAACTTTTTGATGTTGATTTATGCTCACTTCGGGTAACTCCTCTAAAACCTTTAATTTTAACATACACACATTATACAAGCATTATCATCGTCTGCTTAGCCTTTTCCTATGTCAGGGACAGCTTCCAGTCTAAACAGATATCGCTGAGAGATTACCTATCTGACCTTTAAAACCCAGTAACTGGGCAACACAGTATCCCTTGGCTAGATTGATGTCAGACTTTCTGCTTCTGACTCGACCCGGATCGACTGTCAAAGATGTACAAATGACAACCGGGACGGAGGAATCTGGATTTGTTAACATGTTCACCCATCCAAAGGCAGACGACGGCAAGCGTTTTTTTTTTACTCACGAACTCCTCTCCCCGAGCTCTAAAACCTTTAACAGTAAATTAAAATAATTCAAAGTCATTCAAGCTATTGGAGAAGTCAGCCATTGTATTGTTAGCATTGAAGCGTGTCTGTTAGAAATGTAGGAAGCAGACTGTCGCTCGTCATGAAGGTTTGATGATAAATTCAAGGTCCCTTATGAATTGACAATTTAGGTCGACTGATAAAATTCTGCGTTTAAATGTCTAGCGATTGTATTTTGTTTTGTAGTTCGAATTCAATGTCTTTAATGTACCACAAATACTATAACGAATAATATTATTTTATTACTAGCGATAAAAAATATTAACAGTAACACAAATATTAAAACAAACAAACTTTTCCGCTTTACAATATTAGTTGTAGATTACTAGCCTGTATTTTTCCACTGCTGAGCAAAACCAATTCGCATGCCACTTTCCACTTCTCTAGCTATTCGTGAACTATGTTAGAGTAATAACTTTTTTGACAGTAAGTATAAGACGACTCGAAAAAGTTTTGTGTTTCTTCTGTTTACTCTACTGCAATTTCAATAAATTCCGAAACCAATCATAGTTAACAACCATATTTTTGAATTCGAATAACTATAACCTACTGCAGTTTAGACCACAAGAACTCATACATAAAACTACTTACATAAGCAGAAAGCGTTTTTTAAGAATATAGGGGTTTAAAAGCGTAATTCCGTTAGCAGTCGTTACTCCGCATTTCTAAAATACCCACAGAGTATTAATGTGAATGGCATTCGAAACATAAAATTTTAGACAAAACAAAGGAGCATTATCGTTATGGAAAAATAAAATACAATCCTTTAAGTCAAGAGGAAATAGGTTACTTCTAGGTACCTAAGCGTGCTTCATCTTCGACCACATCATCGCTTACCTACCATCAGGTGAGATGTTCATTGAATGCGAGCCTTTCAATCAATAGATAAACTGTTTTACTTATTTTTGTTGCACAGGATATTAATTACTTGTACATTACTGTCAACCAAACCCGCATAGCCATTAAAATAATCTTTTCTAACATTTTTCACATTAGCAGAAATTAAGAGGGATAGGATCTGGATATTTGTGAATTCCATTAATGACATCTACAATACGACGTATTTATTAAAAATATAGTTTGTCAATCAACCATTTTACAATCAATTAGTCGATGAGCATTCGAAGAATCTATGGAATTATTTTTTTTTTCTTCACTTTACAACGTCTTACTATGACGAAATTACCTATATCCACTGCGCATTTCAAATAGTTGATAATAGGTAGTCGTTAGTAACTTAGTATTAATTATTATAATTAGTTGCAAAATGAGACTATTTCGCCATAGATCTTCGCAATAGGGATTAGAACTTATATGTTAATTTTGAGCAGAAGATGTATGTGCACACAATGTCATAAACGTGAACGGTTATAAAAACATAGATACAAACCGCTACTGAAGCTTTAGTCAAAGTGAGTCTAGCGACATTACTATTCAACAAAATGCCAAAATGTGAGAGTTGATCTTGAATTCTTGACTACGTACCTAATATTTTGATATCGCCATCCCATACATTTTAAATGTCAAAATATTATCACAGATTTGGATTTTATATTATAACTAATAATATATTAACAATGCTCTAAAAAAATTTACAAGCGAATATCATCAACATCGCAAATATCGTCAACATCGCCGTCAATGGGAAAAGTGCCCAGAACACTGGCTGCATTGCCACGTCGAATGGAAAAAGATAACAAACAGATATATTTATCGTTATTCCTCACGATGTTTCCTTTTACTATTTTGAAACGAGTGGAATGTCTTCCATACAACAGTACAGGGCCCACCTGGTGGATTACGGCCTCCCTTTCAGAAAGGAGGCCTGTGTCTCTGCTGTAAGAATGATATAGGCTAATAATTATGTTTATTTTTATTGATACAAGGTTTTTCAATCACTAAAAATGTAACACACATTATAGAGTACAAACAACGTCTTCTATTCAAAGTATTTTAGCCGTCATAGCGTAACAGACAAATCACAGACATTTGCAGTACGGTTTGACTAATGAAACACATGAATGGTACATGGAAAATTATTATGATTACTTGACACTTGTAAACCTACCGACATAACATGGTATATCTACGGTATTCCCATATTGCGCAAATCATGAGTCAGTCGAAGGGAACCTGTATAATTTACTTAATGAATTTTAAACACTTAAGTAGTATCAGTTAACTGGTTAGACCTTTTTATATAATACCTAGACCTTTAGGCTTTACACGAAACTAGAATCTTATCCCCAATATACATGTAAATGCATTACTAAACCTAAATGTTATATCAACTAATTAGTACCTAGATATATGCTTCAAAAAATTATTAAGCAGCATTCAAACCTTGTGCGTGTAAGCAAAGACTTAAAACAGCATAATATAGATCCATCTCAAACTATTGTGATCTCGGCCAGGAATTGCATAAGCAGAAACTTTTCCATACAGTCAATCGTGTCATAATGGATGTTAGGTATTGCGAGCAACGGAGCAATATTGTCCTCAATCTAACATCTTAGGTACATATAAATAAAATTATTAAATAAAACAAAATTAAATAAATACATTATTAAATATTTTGCACGGTGGCCTGCCTATCTGCTCACCACAACTCAGTAAGTAACTGGTAAAAGAACGATACCTTGGAAAGACTCCGTCAGATTTTAGGGCTTCTAAGTTTCCGTAACGATCGGAGATGTTGCGATACGCAATGCAAGGTGCACGACAAACGCTTCTACCTGGCTCTTATTAACCCAAGTAAGATATTAATCTTGAATTCCTTCGACAAATCAAGTTTATTATCAATCAGTAAACAAAATTATCGACTGACTAACACTCGGCATATGTACTTAGTTATATTATGTTAGTGTTACAGTAGACCAATGAATCAGATAGTATGTTGAGTCATTGAGTCAGACGGACAACCGCAAACCGTGGCATACTTTGGTACCACCTAGATGAGATGTTAGTAAAATATGCATTGTTTTATATGAATATTAACGCAAATAATAAACTTGTTAGTTTAGTAGAGTAAGCGAAGCGAGCCATTCTTGGACAATCTACTATCACAGTTTAATGGACTGTTGACTGTGCTACTAAATGAATTAAATTAACGGCAAAACGGCATTTATGAAACGTAGTTGGGGGGTTTTATGGCTGTTGAAGCATTTACAAAGAAGAAATGTTAAGATTAGTTTATATACGAGAATTGGGTTGGTCGGTATCCCAATTTGTTGGTATGAATATGTTTTCTGAGAAAAAATATACTTTAATCTTAACAACATGCGGTTCCGGTGTTCGAAGAATCATCGGACCGTGTAAATTCTTAGCGAGCTCCAGAGCAAGTCTCAATAGAATGTTATTATTTATGTGCGTACGAACTGAAGGGGAGAAATCACAGTCGATGTGTGAACGCCCTTGCATTTTGTGCACAATAGCCTCTGCAACGGTTTTTAACATCTGCCGACCGGCGCGGCCGGGCGGCCCTGGCAAACTGGAGACTCTCGTGATATGCCACCGTTATTATGATTTCAAAAGTACGCGTCATACCGCCTTGGACTTTGTTTTACTACTTTTTTCTTCAACTATTGTAAGCAATCAACACAATAGGCGTACCAAATTCCCATGACTATCAAACAAAAACAAAACAAACTTTACATACGAGATAATTTGGCCTCGAAGGCGGCGGGCGTCACGCAGTGCGCACAGCCCGGGCGGCGGGCACGCACTCTGTTGATACTCCTCATAATGGACCAACACATTACGTCACTGACACCGATCATTAAACTCACCACCTTAGACACGCTGTTCCCACGACTCATTGATTTTTTTCTTTTTCAGGATGTCAAATTTTCAACGAACGCGCAGCAAAGTGTGGTGGGGTGATTCACCGCCGAATGTAGGAAATCCGGTGGCTCAGCCCGACTGGAACCGAAGCAATCGCGCGCGAGACGATCCCGAGTGGGAGCCCCAGCTACCTCACTGGATAGCTAATCAGCCCGTCGAGCCGCAGAACAATAGCGCCGATGACATCGCGCAACCCATACAGATGAATCAATGGCCTCTTCGTCACGGCAGTCCCGGCAGCCACAAGAGCCAAGATTCTGGATTCTCAGATTCAGACAGCTCTCCGCCTCCCTCACAATATTATCAGTCTCCTGAGAATACCGACAACAACAAATCGACAAGTAGCAGCGATTCAAACAACAATCAAAATATTACTGTGAAACAAGCCGCTGGTTATAAAAATAACTCGCAAAGCAATGTTGCTAACAATGTGACATTGCCTGATAACGTCAGTGTGGGCATGCCGACGCCGAAGCCGCGACTCCGAAGCAGCAGTGTCATACAGACGCCATACGACTTACAGA
The DNA here is from genome assembly GCA_943138885.2 of Tholera decimalis. NCBI lineage: Eukaryota > Metazoa > Arthropoda > Insecta > Lepidoptera > Noctuidae > Tholera > Tholera decimalis. The sequence continues at coordinate 33,648,902 of OW964551.2, forward strand.
AGTATTGCGAAATACATACAGACGAAGAACATATGGACCTGTTAAAAGATAAAGACATAGAAAATGTAAATAAAATCGAACAGAAGTATCCAACCCCGAAAAATATAAATAGCGACAAAGCAAATAAAGAAAATTCGAAAAATATTTTAAATAATAATTTAAACAGTAAACCTAAGGCTAAAATTGAAAATAAAATAGACATAAAGGTTACACCTCCAAGTACCATAAGTAACAAAGAAAATAACATAGCAAACAAAAGTGCAATACAAAAAGATACCAAAGATGTACCTGTTAAAAACATTAATGTAATAAGTCCCTCGAAAAAGTATCCAGCGAAGAAATCCTTCGTATCCAGTACTGATAGCGACAGCACCAAAGTGATTAAAGTAGCTAAAGTAAAGGATTTGGAAACTAGTAAGAATAAATCGGATGAAAGTTTAGAATATTTGAAGTTAGAGGATAATAACCAAATAGCCGTAAACAATCAGCCGAGGGTGCGCACGCCAATATCTAACATATCGTACGTACCGACAGAAAGGACGTCCGTTACAAACGTAGACAGAAAAGTTGAATACATGCGAAGTTTGTCAAATGAGGATGCTGTTCCCATAACCACAACGCCTAAATTCCAAAGAAATAGATTAAACAAATCCCTCAACTTCGAAGCGCAGAGGTTAGACCAACAAATACTAGACATTCAAGACGGCTATCATTCGCTAGGATACATTGATGAGGAAGCTTTACCTACCATCGACATGTCCTACGACAGCGAACAAATGCATAAACCCGCCAAAGCCATCCTTGGAAAGAATATAATGGACAGCCTTCATTTAAAACCGTCGAAAAAACCTGGACCTAAAGCTAAACAGCGGATGGCCACGAAAGGAGACAGAACGAAGGATATATTCAGAATATTTCCTAAGAAGGCGAAACCAGAAGTTGTGGACAGTCACGCTGGAGGCCATGTGGCTGGTAGTCGAGTACCTTCTCTCGGTCTACCTCGTGCCAAAGAGCAAGATTCGTGGGTACTCGTAGCACATCCCGAAGAAATGCTGATACCACATTACAACGAAAGGCTTATTGGCACTGAAGCAGAATTAAACATGCATTCCAAAGACAAACCTGATGAAGACTACCTCAAGAATGGGCGAGTCACTCCTCCTCCTCAGTTCCAAGACAAACAGAAGACTCCTTATGAAACAGATTCCAAAACGAAGAACCTAACACATGATACTAAAAGGGAGAAGTTAAAAGGGGAGATGGACTTTGTGGATGTCCAGCTAAACCCAGCATGCACATCGACGCCAAAGATGCTGACTCCACATGAGTTTATGGACATACCAAATAGTGAAAGGAAAAGTATTCAAAGAGGCAATTTGTTCGAAAATTTTAACCCTGGGTAAGTGTACACTTTCAAGTGCTATCTGTAATTACATCCCTATAATTAATATAAAAACGAATATAATGTAGTTCCATTACAAATAAAAATATATACATTTGGAACGATTTCCTGAAAATTGCATAAAAGGACATGTTTATAAACACACTTTGTCCTCACAATAATTGGATTGGCCTTACTACTACAATTACATTTCAATTTCCAATGTCAACTTACTTTAAAAGGTCATCAAATTGAAATATTTTATGTTTTGTCGCTATGAAATATACATTGTTCCCGTTACAACATAACTTAGTTGTATTTTGTAAACCTGTACAATAACTAAAACGGATATAGAAAGCTCTTAATTATAGTTTAAATATCTCATCTCTCTTTCTTTTTTTGGGTTGCTGACTGTTACTAACAAAACATTGTTCGATCCAGCCCATCCCTAGCTGTCGTACCCCAAGTGATGCACTAAGAGACGCCCTTAGCGGTTAGTCTCTTCGTTCAATCTTTGTATACTTAGTATGCAATCACTATTAAGCAGCCAAAAACCACCTAGGTTTACTTGCAAAAGCCCATAACAAAATTGGTCTTAAGGAAAGGGATCAAAATTGTAATTCATTTAAATTAGATTTGGACTATTTTTTTTAATTCTGCATCCTATGCTTAATCTCATAACATTCACATAAAATTCTGATCTAACTGCTTGCTTTAAAGCTTAATCTTCCACTAACTTACTAACACACTTCTCCACAATTTCTCAACAGAGAATCCCATTCCAGAGTGGTACTTAACAACCAAAACGAGATTCTGTACCGCGAACGTTCAATAGACCAGACGTGTCTTGAAAGGCTCTGCGAAAGAAAGCCGGAGCCTGTTCAATATTGGTTGTGCGACCTGGTCGGTTCGTGCGAGAACGAGTGCATGACGACGCTACAGAGTAAACCTCTGGGTGCTGAAATGAAGGCACTGGTATCTGCTAGCTCCGCCACGATTACTGGGAACATAAAGAAGGTGCAGACCCACGGGCAAATAATTGTTCACCAGTATAGTGACGTTTTGAGGTAAGGGTCTTAGACGTTTGATATTGAAAAAAGTACTGTATTCATCATCTGCTTAGCCTTTCTATTTCTAACAACTAGCACAATTCAGTAGCTGGGAAACACGATACGCCTTGGCAAGACCAGTGTCAAATGTTATGGGTTCTAACTACTTACTAACGGTTGTCAAAGATGTACAATTACATGACAGTCGTTGATCCCACCTTAACGTGCTTTCCAAAGCACGTGAATATGTTAAGATGGTCCTATGACCTATCCACGGAACTACCTCGGCAAGCGTCGCTTATCCTTGACGATCGACCTGCTGATATTATTAAGACACGAGCTCTTCCAAAAATATACTTTATTAACTATTCTAAAATGTACGTAAGTCGTAGAAAGACCCCGTCATCACAATTAATGGAATACTCAATAGATTCTAAAGATGTAATCTATACATCGATAATAATCGACAGCAGTTTCCTGGCCTACCCAAATGTCCTTTGGTATTTTTTGTCAAATTGTTGAGCTCCTTAAGTTCTAAGTTGAGCTACACGATAACTGACAAATGCTTCCACTGTCTGGACAGCGGGCCTAGACAAAATCACAGACGAACAAGAGACAGAAAATTCTGTAAGCGTTAACGCCAACAGAAAAATTAAATTGTATGGAGTTGACATTTGCTAACCACATGTCACGTGATTGTCACGTGTTAGTAAATGTCAACTCCATACAATTTAATTTTTCCGTTGGCGTTAACGCTTACAGAAAATGGATTTTGTCTAGGCCCGCTGGTCCGCTCAAATTTGCGTGGTTATTTCCTCAAAAGAATACCACAGACATGAACCTACATGCTTCTCATATAAAAATACAAATTGTCTGGACTTTAAAAGAGACTATGACCTCTGAGTTTGTTTCAGTGTTTCTTCTCAGAGTAGTCAGTTAGGAAATACCGGCCTCATCTAGCTAAACTTAACACGCAAAAAAACATGACGTGTAATAGTGTTATTTATAACCAATTTACAAAATAAATATTTCATTTCATTTGATACAACTTTCACTGTAAATAAAAAAAAAACAATAAACATTTTCATTTCATTGCGCTGCATCCAGCGACTGAGGAAACATGTAGTTTTCGCAATTACCAACTTAGCATATACATCGGTTAGCGTGTTGTAGTTATGCAAAATACTTTCGTTTACAGGCAAATCGAAGACAGGAAAACGAGTGAGGAACAAATCTGCTTGCTAGTGGCCAATATCAATGAATTCGTGCTAGCTCACAGCATTACTTTAAATACCAAACCACCAGGAGAAACTCCAGAACGATGGGACAAGATCAAGAAATCTCTACAACTGTATCTACAGAAGCTGATAGACGTCGGCGAAGACGTGAAGGTCGAATTGAACGAGAGCAATCCTGAATGGAGTCTGGTTTTGAAGCATCTGGACACGTTGATCGAGATTTTCTTGGAGACGACAAAGGCTGTGCTTGTTCAACAGATGAAGGTACGCACTATAAGCCTTAATCATACATTTACCTCCATATTAAGGATAGGGACGTCCAAACATTTGCTTATTTGAATGGTGAACGGGTGTTCAACTTACAAAAAGGCAGCATTAATGATATGTCACACAGAAGACCAATTTAGAGAATTTTCGTTCGTAGTTGAGTTTACCTGACTAGACTGGCGTGTGACGTCATTGTGGCGTTAGAAAATTACTTCGGTTTAAAGAAATTTATTTCTCAAAAGAACATACAAAGTTCACTTAAATATGAGAAACTTAACATTAAAAAAATCTTAAATATAAACATTGTCGTTCGATCTATCGAGTACATTTTGTAAGTAGTCTATTGCTACTGGTTGGCCAAATACAACTTTGACCTATTTTTAAATATATTTATTGATGTGGAGCTATCTACTGCCGCTTTCCGTGGCTTCGCTGAATTGTTTTTTATCAAACAAAATAGCTACCCCTTCAACTATCTTCACCCCAAAATATCACATCGCTTCGCTGCCTCGTTTTGACATAGAGAATGACAAACAAACACACTTTCACATTTGTAATAATAAGTGTGAATAAAGTGAAAGACTTCGTTTATTTGTAAATTTGGTTACGAGGATTAAATTTACCTTCTCTTTAAAATGAATGGCCAGAGTTTCACAGCAGCTCACATCGAAATTTCTAAGCACGTTAACCTTCCATTAAACAAACCAATTTCCGCTCCCACAGACTCTAGTATCAATAATCGAAGAGCCACCATCAGATATGATCCTCAAAAGCACCCTAACATCCATAGGCCACTTGGCCATGTTAAGCGACAACACAGACGGTTCTTTACACGAGAAATGCACTAAGATCATGAAGAATATCACTGAGCTACCATTTGTGGATTGTGCGGTGCCTAGGGCCTTGTTAACGGCGATTATAGAGTCAAATAAGAGCTCTATAAAGGCTCTGTCTCTGCGTGCGCTTGCGACGGTCTGCGTTACGGGAGATGCGGTGAAGCAATTTGAAGAGGTAAGCAGATATTTCTAATTACTATTAGCTGCACTCTTGATTTCGTTCCTGTTTCGTGGGAGTCGTAAAACTTTATATAAGAAAAAATACCTAACTCATTGGCGTTTTTATCTCGAAGGCGTTCCAAGATAAAAGTCTAAGCCTATAACCTCCTCTATCTTCCAATGAAGGTCCTATCGTTATAAGCACTTGTGAAAACACAGTTATTATGTCAGGGCTGCGGGAATGTTCTAACTAGATACCGTGGCCCTGGTATGCAAGGGCACTGGTATGAAGGAACAGGGTGGGTTTTTAGTTTGTGAATATCTGACACTTTCTGCCGCTCCAACCAGGGCGGGATGAGGGCTCATTGGGTGACTTCTCTAAAAATAACTGAAAAGCTCTTGAATACTTTTTTTGTATATTAATATAATAATAATATCTATACACATATCTCAATAGTAAGTAATCTTATCAGGTGTAATCTTAACATATTCAACAGATCGCACATTCTTCACAATGGCATCGAATGTTAGATTCAGAAATGTTTACCTACGCGATATAGTACCTAAATCATATGTAAAGAGACCTGCCATCGTCGGCTTAAGTCACTTAAAAGGCGACCAGGCGACACTAGTAATAATTAAAGTCGTAGGGCTTATTATAAACTTAGAAAATAAGTAACTACACGCTAAGGCACCCCCTGTGGGGTATGGATTCGGCTTAAGCCGGCTCTTCACGTTGGCCAACACAGTGGCCAATGTAGTGGCCAATGCCTATTGGCCAACGTGTAGAGGGGGTGTTTGTGCATCTTGGGTTGTATTGCACCCCTTCTACACGTTGGCCAATAGGCATTGGCCACTATATTCGCCACTACGTTGGCCAACGTGAAGAGCCGGCATTAGGGCGTCGCTGGCGGTAGGGTTTCCAGATGAGAAGACTAAAATATCTGGGCAACATTCAATAAGTCTGGATTGTGATGGGATTCTAGTCGGGATAAAAAATCAAAATCCACTGTTTATTTTTTTAATTATTACTAAACCTATTTTTTCATTTGTACCGGACGCATGTTTTTAAACATATTTCTCTATCCAGGGAGGTGGTATCGAGATCATATCAGACATTCTGTCAGACCGGTCGAACCCCGAACCTCAGATGAGGGAAGCGATCACTGTGCTCACTCAGATCACGGCACCATGGCTGAGAGGACACTACGACCTAACACAACTGCATCTCTACCTCAACACCATTGTTGACAATATCACCGGTAAGTTTAAACAAGAAAATAACATCTTTATTCCCTACTATTACTTTTAGCGATAAGACCGCCCATTGTATCACCCTTTTTAGTTGTTAAGTCCTTATTTATTTTACTGTTGTGGTGTGCGTGTACTTGAAGGACGGCAACGTCGCAATTTATTTACGAATGCGTACGCGTGTACAGCGTGTTTCTTTTACGTATCAATTTAACATTTTTAGTGAATATTTTAATATAAAAAAAATAAAAACATTTTATTTTCGAATGGTAATATTTTTTTTAGCATGTATGGATGTTATACTATTGCGGGTTAACGGGAACGCCCTCTGTTAGTTAACATACTGTATATCTATGTCGGTGTCGACTTCCAGTATCAGCGGATACAACTGAGTATTAGTGTTTTACTTGAAGCGACTGACTACACAACCCAGCATTACTAGTGTCAGATTCCTTGGCTTCTGACTACCCGTAACGACTGTCAAAGATGTACAGACGGCAGCACATGAAGCTACCCGAAACTGTCAAATTTTCCCAATCAACCTTGAACCTAATTTCTTTAACAATAAAGTTGAGAATCTATTAAAGAAATTTCACAGGTTGTTGTAGCTTGATGTGGTGGCGTCCGTACAGTCGGGAGTCAGGACCAACAGCTTAACATGCTTTCCAAGGCAGGGATGAATCTCGATATCGTCGTTGCGCGTACAAAAGTCGCTATGTGGTAAATAGTCATTTTCGTTCTTTTATGCAGTTTCAGTCGTTATTTTAATACACACATGCTGTAAAAACAGCTATCTGTTAAACGCAATATTGAAAGGTAACTCTTTAAATATTTCGTTTATCAGATTGCTGTTTTACAGCATGTGTGTATTAAAATAACAATTGAAACTGCATAAAAGAACGAAAATGTCTATTTACCACATAGCGACTTTTGCACGCGCAACAACGTTAAGTTGATATGATCACCAACCTACGGACGCAGGCAAGCGTTGCTTATCCTGGAAGATAGACCCGGATTGCTGTTATTATTTAGCCATAAGCTCCTCAAGAAACAATAATAACAAAAATTTTAATGTTGTGAACTATGTGTCCGTCATCGCCATCTAGTGTCAAATATTAGAACTCAACTATCTGCACAAGCTTGTAGCGACATCTATAGATAAAACACCACGTTAAAGTTGTTATTAATTTTTTTATACCTAGGTAATAAAGTATAGAAAAATAACAAACTACATATTACTAATCCAATAAGACCTTGATTTAACAATAAATCAATTTTCCACTTCAATAACCATACAAAGTAGCGAATAAAAACTATGGCACCTGTGCCAACAGAATATTTTTTTAGAGTGTGGTCGATCAGACATACATTTTTTAAATCCTTATCTATTATTTGAAACATACTACTACGTGACTTATAGTCAAATGGATTTACATTTGAGCTGTTTGGTGGCAAAAATTCAAGTTAAGAATGTTTTTGCTTGTTCTTTTTTTAAAACGTCGGCCCAAATTTTTTTTTTAATTTAAAATAGGTTCGCGTTTGACCACCATCTCACCTGATGGTAAGTGATGATGTGGTCGAAGATGGAGCACGCTTACCTACAAGTAACCTATACACTCTTGACTTAAAGACTCCTAGGTTATAGCTATCGGGAAACACAGACTCCGGCAGGGAATTCCACTCTTTAGCCGTACGCATAATGAAGGTATTCCCAAAACGTTTTGTGCGTAGGTATTATGTTTTATTTTTATGCGTAGGTGCGTTCACAAACATTCACAACAAATTAACAACAACATATTTTATCTTCTGAAAATGTTTGAAACAACAAATCAAATAATGATGTTTATTTTGAAAATTACACTTTTACACGTCAGTTTTTTCGTTAATTTAAACTATATGAATCCGGTGTTTCCTAACTGACTACCCTAAGAAGAAACCCCTAAACAAACTCAGAGGTCAACGTCTCTTTTCAAGGTCATACAATCCGTGCTAATCAAATCATAAGAAAACCATGTAGTCTGTGGTGGTCTTTTGAGGAATATTAACACCATTATTTATTTAGGTATTTTATTACAAATAGGTTGCCAAAAGCTTCTGCACTATAAATGTAAATATTTCTTGGACTAATACAGTCGCCAATTAGAGGCTCACAACAACACTCGAGTGATAACACTAAACTAAATAATTATATCTTAACAATAAAAATATCAAATTAATTTATGTCATTAAGAATATAAATTACGCAAAAAATAACAAACAATTATTTGAAAACTAAACATTAAAATGAGATCAAAACTATATTTAAAAAAATGTTGTTTGTAATCACAGCTTCACAAGGCTAAATAACACTACTTGTCATTATATTATAACCAGTTTTCTTAATTATTTTAACGGAGCAGAATTGAAACGGTGTTAACACATTATCGTTGTACGGAAAACTTTTTAATACAATACTTGTCTATTTCCTAGGTATTCTGTCTCGCACCGACTGCTGCCAACTCCTTCTCCTATGCACCGCATGTCTCGTCAACTTGGTGCGAGAGTTGGAGCTAGAGAAGAAGGAAGATGACGTCACCACCGCGTCAGACATCGTTGACGTCATCACTAAGCACAGGACTGTTGAGCGCCTGCTAGAGGCTGTTAAACGACGGGGACCGAATATCTCTGTGTTCTTACAAGTGAGTTGAACGACATAAACGGCTTTATCTTTTATTCGTCAATCGTGATGGTTGATTTTTCAGAGCTTTAAGAGATTGTAGACCTCGGTACCTAGGGTAAACCGAGGTATAACTGGCCGCTTTTAGTAATTGGCCACTATCCACTTCAATGGCATAAATTAAGAATTATCCACATGGTACGTCATCTATCATTTATTTTCATATTACTTACTCAATTATCTTTCACTGTAGTAACATTTTTTTTTTTCACAATGACACTAGCGCCAAAAATATCGACCATTTTGTGACAGTCGGTGTTCGTGATTTGACATGAATGGTAAATCATTACAAAAACCTTAACGAATTGCTCTAAGTAAAATTTGAATTTTGTGGTATTTTGTGAAGTAATCGTGTGTTAATTCTTTGCAGTCTGTTGAATAGATGGTAAGTGATCCTTCACATAAGTTTTATTCTGTCAGCATCTGTTGTTAACCGAGGTTAGGGGGGTGGCTAGTATTTGGTCGAAATTTATACATATTTTCAATTATTGGCCACCTATGCCAGTAACTGGGTTATAACGAAATATTCGAATTTTATTAAAAATTAAACGTATAAAGTAGCTGCATAAGGTGCACTATTGTGTAAAAATATATCAAATAAAAATACACACTTTTATTAGTAACTGGCCGTGGTGGCCAGTAAGTGATAGTTGTATGGCCAGTTACTGACGGAATGTTTTTTGTTTCATAGATTTTCCAAAAAGTCGTTTTAAGACAATATTCCAAAGAAGCAATAGAAGAGGCAATAAAATTTATTGAAAACGATGAAGGTTCGATTCGTCAAGCAGCTAAAAAATTTGGCGTGCCCAGAAGTAGCATACAGTTGAAAATAAGAAATCCTAACACAAAGTTTAAGTCTGGACCTAATCCAGGGCTTACTGAAGCTGAAGAAAATGGATTGAGTAATTTCATTATACAACAAGCTAAGCAAGGATTTCCTAGAAAAAGAAGAGAAAAGAGGATATACAGGATTGTGTCCAAGACTTTTTGAAAAAAAACCCACGACCTAATCCATTTCGAAATGACAAACCTGGAGATGTGTGGTTTAAAGCATTCCTAAAACGTCATCCTAACATCTCGATTCGGACATCTGAGGGAGTTACGAATGCAAGTGCCTGTACTGTAGATACAGGATAAAGAAATGATAGAAAATAAAGAGTGCAGTCTCCAGGAAGGACTAATAAATTTTACATATTTCAACACTCCAATACCTATATCTATAACACCAATTCAAATAGAGATTTACGAACCAGACAGATTTAGCGACACTAGCAATTGTCAACCTACTACATCAAAACTAATAGATACGCAAATATCAAACACTATAGAGGAACCGCAACCTGGCACTTCGAACCAGATAGACCCAAGTCAAAAAGTTACTGTCATCTCAAATGATGGTACATTTCTCAGAATATTTGAAACAAAGGTTTACTGATTTACCCAAACTACAAGGAAAGCGTCAAATAGAAAGATTTCCATTTGCGTTGACATCCGACCAATATCTTCAACAGATAAAGCAAAGCAATTAAAAAAACAAGAAGAAGATGCTGCAAAAGAGGAAAGGAAGAGATTACGAGAAGAAAAAAGAACCAAAAAGAGAATAATATACCAACTAAGCAACCAAAGAATACACCAAATAAGACTGCTAAAAGGAAAACGAAGAATAGTCAAGATGAGTCTATGCAATTGGTGGGAAAAAATAAAAAAATAAAAAAAAAAACAATGTTTAGTTTTTGCGAGTTTTGTCTCAATCCAATAATAAAAAGGGTGATTTCGTGCAGAATGTGCAAAAAACAATTTCATCAGAATTGTATTCCATTATCCCACAGAATTCATATTCATAAGCATGAATGTAATTCATTTTTGTGCCATAATTGTTACAGAGAGAGTAACACTTCATCTGAAGATGATGAAGATGTACATCATTTATTTAAACTTGTCAAAAATAAATATAACAGTTCTAAGTTCCTCCTTCCTATAGAGTTTACAAACTGTGTTAAACTGATCTCTTTTATAAGCTAAGATGTTGATTTAATTATATAGAATTAAGAAAAATATTGTAATTTTCTTTATTAAGTTTCAAAATATTTTAATTTGTTATTTTTAGTATTTCAAATATTTTATTGTCTTTATTTTGATTGCTTTTGATGATAATTTTTATATGGCCAATTATTAGTATTTTCATGGCCATTTTCTAAATTTTATGGCCAATTACTACTTAAAATAACTACTTTTTCATTCGATTACAAAAAAATCACGTAATTCTTTTTTATTTATTTTTTTACACATCAATATCGATAAAAAAATAGTCGCTTTAACCAGAGGTAATTAAAAAAATATAACTTCTTTACACGTTACACTTTTACACTGACATGAACTGGCCGATGAGCTTAAGTGGCCAGTTACTGGTGAGTTTACCCTATATGGTTTTAATTTCAATTCGATATCTCCACGCGTTCCCGGAATAAAGGGTATTGAGTCTTGACAGACAGACAGATAAACAACAAAGTGTTCCTATAAGGGTTCCGTATTTTCCTTGAGGTGTGAACCCCTAAAAATAAGAAATATAAATTAATTTTACTAATGAAACTCTGTCCTACTAGGACCCTAAAATACGAAGACATGTGACATCTAATCACAGTTCCCACATCAGTGGGAACGTAATAGACTGAATTATAATCTATACTTATAATAAATCTGTAGAGAGGTCAATTCTGTACATGAAATATATTTCCAAAATAACTATCAGGGGGTGATTAGGAATCGATACTGATGCCAAAAATGCAATCTGTAAATTTTTGTCTGTCTGTCTGTCTGTCGGTCTGTCTGTCTGTCTGTCTGTCTGTAAAACCGTTATAGAAACAAAAACCACTCGACGGATTTTAACGAAACTTGGTACAATTATTTTTCATACTCATGAGCTGGTTATAGTATACTTTTCATCACGCTACAATCAATAGGAGCAGAGCAGTGAAGGGAAATGTTGAGAAAACGGGAGAAGTTACACCATTTTTTAAGCTTTTGTCGCGTGTGCAACCTTGATGGTTAAAGCTACACAGAAATCATTTCATGACGGAAATGTTCTCCTTAAAATTATATAAAAAATATCCCACGACAGCATATGTCTATCTTTTATGGTTGACTCACAATAACACGTGTAACTCCCGATAGCTTAGCAGTTCGAAGCTTTCTGATTATAATATTTGTCTACTCTTACGTTTATAACACTCTCAGTCACCCCTAATTGAAAAAGTTAACATTATTAACTATTCCATAAAAAATAATCATATAAATCCGTAAAGAAACACCAAAGTTATACATGAAATACGCTAATAATAAGCCATCGCGCGTGAATACTGAATCATGCTATAAGGATTATTTTTGAGAATCGGTCGCCGCGCTCGACGCGTCTAGCGGGCGAAGGTATAAAATTTCGTTCTATAGGTACTTAAGCCTCATGTGAACGTGATCTAAACAATATTACCAATACATTAACTTAATAACACACAAGGAGTTACACGCTGTCGGAGTCGCGGGCACAGCTATTAACAATAATATTGTGAGGTTCCGTATTGCGATATTTTTCAACAGTATTATAGGTTGACATATTATATTTCCCTACTAAATTACGAAAGTTAATCTGTCTGTTACATCAAAATCACTGAACCGTGAGGAAGGACATAGGCTACTTTTTTTTTTCGAAAAACGACGGAAACGAGGACGAAGTCGCGGGGAACAGCTATCTATACTAATAATATAAGGCTGAAGAGTTTGTTTGTTTGTTTGAACGCGATAATCTCAGGAACTACTGGTTCGAATTGAAAAAATATTTTTTAATTAAATAGTCAATTTATAGAGAAAGGCTATAGGCTATATATCATTATGCCAAGGCCAATAGGAGCGGAGCGCCAATGAAGAATGCTTCAAAATCGGGGTTAAATTTAACGTTATCCCAAAGTAACTATTCCACGCGGACGAAGTCGCGGGCAAAAGCTAGTTATAAATAAAGAAACTCATTTTTTTTACAATATTAAAAAGCGGGCAAGTTTGTTTGGTTGTTTAAACGCGTTAAACTCCGAAAGTACTGGGTGGATATGGATCAAATTTGGTATGAAAGTAGCTTGAAGCTTGAGGAAGATTACCCGCAAAAGAAGAAGGATAATTATGTTTTTATCGTGATAAAGTCCATGGGAATCCCCTCGCGACTGCTAGTTCATTATAAATTCAAATATTAATTAATTTTTTTGACAATTACCAGGCGTCCTTCGACGGCCTACTTCTTTTTTGCTCAAAACAATGTTCTAACTCATCTTCTCTTTCTAGGAACAAACAGCCTCCTTGCTAGCCTCTCTCTCCCGCATTCCGCGCTGCATGTTCCTCCTGTCATCCATCAGTTCTGCGAGCGTGGCGCTAGTGTGCTTCGTTCGCAGTACTCCCGCCAGTTGCGCTCGCAATGCTGAGCTGAGAGCACAGGCTAGACTGCACTGCCATGCCGCGGAGGCTATTGCGAGGTAAACATAATCAGGCTGTTGTAATGCTCCTAAATTCTTGTTAGAAACGGGTGCCTAAATATTTACGAGTAGGCTTTTCGGAGAAATGTTCTTATATTAGTTATATATTAACTCTTCAATAACTAAATTATGCCAGTACGATTTTTTTTTAAGATTTGTTTTAGAGATTTCATACTTTTTTTTTTTTAGCCTTATAAAGTTATCAAATAAGTCCTCCCACCCCGGGCAGGGTGGGAGGGACTGTCAGACTTTTACTGACTAAAATCCACGGTGTTCCTTCAATAACCCTTTACGTACCGGGGTCACGGTAACGGGATGAGTCCCACGACCCCGGCAGGCTTCGGCCCTCTACGGGGGGGCCTCGTCATATTGCTGACGCTCTTTGAGGCGCGCGTGGAACACAACGCGCCGTCGACCCGGGCATGGTCCATGGTCGGACAGCGAGTTGCCCTTTACTCGCTGTCCGCATGCCCGCGCCTACGGTGGCCGGAGATCGTCGGCCGACGTCCGACGCCGTGGGCGTCTACCACTGCGGCTGGGCTGGAGGGAGGACGCCATCCTCTCCCTCACGCGGCCCGCCTCCTCCTTCGGAAGCATGACTGCTTCGCAGAAGGAGGCGACCGCTTCCCACTCCCTCTCGCCCCGCAGCATGGCCTGGACCAATGCCGGGCGCGAGAGGTCTCCGCCTATTGCCGCCGTGAGGACACGTTGGTGCTCTGCCCAAGCGGGGCAGTCCTGCACCGTGTGCTCTACTGTGTCCTCAGGGCGACCCTCGCAGTGGTGACACCCAGGCGTTTCCTCCTTTCCCATCAGACACAGGTACCTCCCGAAACTTCCGTCTCCGGTGAGGACCTGCGTCATGCGGTAGGTCAGGACGCCGTGACGCCGATCTAGCCACTCCTCAAAGAGGGGTCTAGAGATTTCATACTTACTGTGATTTAATTAGACCCAAAGTTGCGTTAAAATTACGTGTTAAAATACGGAATTTTTGAGGCTCAGAACCTTTAAATTACCTATTTTTACTATTCTGGTAACGAACAGGCATATATAACGACAAGACAAATCGATATTACGATGTAAAACAATGGAGTAATCACCCTGCAACATTTGTATGGAGAACTTTTTTTTAGAGAGCCTTAACGAGATACCGCTGCGCTGATGAAACAAGATGGGTTTTTAGTCAGTAAAAGTCTGATACTCCCTTCCTCTCCACCCAGAGCGAATGAAGTAATTTGATGATATTCCAATTTAAAAAAGGCCTTCCTAACTCCCGTTGATGCGACAGCCAAAAGTTCCTCTTCTCTGAGAGAGAAAATGAAACAATCCAGGTCCATCATATCATAATTGTATTAGTATATTCTGCTTAGCTTTGTCCCAATAACGTCAGTATCAGTTTTCAGTCTAATTGGATGCGGCTGAGTACTAGTGTACATAGAGCGACTGCATTTCTGACTCCACAACCCTTGGCAGTGGCACTACACCTTGGCAAGACTTATGTCAGATTTACTGGCCTCTGATTACCTGTAAATTGTCAAAGATAAAGTTATGATAGCAGCAAAAATCAACAACTTAACGTGCCGGAGGAATATCAATATACTTAACTCTGAAGATCTGCCCGTATGTACGGCTTTTATACTTTAGCCGTGAGCTGCTCCAAGATTATGACAATACCTTATTCTACTGTTAAAATGATGTACAGTACATTAAAGTCCTAATCTCTACGGGTTGTGTAATAGCAATACTTTAATGATCCAGCTGTTACCTTGGGTCACTAATTCCCGCAACCACTAGACTAGCATAGTGTTGTACTTAAAAACCATAGACTAACCACATCATTTTATCCACAGGCTTTCAGTAATACCAGACGTGGCACATCAAATCGTGCAACTAGAGGGCGTTCCCCTTCTTACCAAATTGGTAAGGCTGCAGCGAACGCGCCCTACCCTCGATACCAACCCTGACCAGACCCTGATCCATTGCCTTAAAGCACTGAGGACCATCTACAAACACATGCCAGAAGCCTTTGATGATGAAAAAGATATCAATGATATGATCAGACCTCATCTTATGGAATCACTCATGTTGTTCTCCGCTAAAAAGGAGAGTTACGTCTAGAGTACTACTACTTTAGTCATTTCTAGAATCGATTCGGCTTTAGTCGATTTGACCATTCGATTGTTTCGGTAAAAAAAAATAACTACTCTGTCCAATGATCCCTTTTAATGTCTACTTAAGTAATTATTCCAATACTTACGGCTAGAATATTCTAGAGTATTACTTAGAGTATTGACTTAACTCGAATATAATTCCCCTGAGACTGAACTATGGAAAAGTATTTAAATGTAACATGATTATGACTACTTACAAATAGGTAGATACTAGATATACGCAGTCTTTCAGTATATTGAAGTGAAACGATTATTGCATGTCTCTAAATCAAATTAACCTTGATGTAGGTATTAACTAATATAGGTAATAAATAATAACTCCATATATCCAAAATGGATTTCAAGTAATCTGGCAAAACAAATAAAATATGGTTTTATAAGATTGCCATACATTCCACTTGATATTAAGTGTTGCTGTGTATAAAATTTTAATGTTACATTAAGTACATTATTTGCTTTGTAAATAGCGCCTATATACTTAATAAATTACTATTTATCTTGAATAGTTTAGTTCTGAGGCCATACTATCATGAAATTACTTTTACTAGTCTCTTAATTATTCGTATATACTTAGCTTTAGTAGTACCTATTTAAACATATTATTTTTCATATGAATCCTGTGTTATATGAAACAGGGCCCTAAAGCCTCGTCCGACCCAAGGCACTAATGTTTTATTGAATCGAACATTGCCTTGGTGAGGATCACGCCTTAGAAAACTTTAATTCTTTTGTCTGCCCTTTGTTTCATATTTCCAATGGATTCATTTTGTACTGTATTAACTTCACATCACTCTTGACAACACTTAGTATTAGCATTGAGACCACCTTATTTTATTGTAAACTATTGTGCTATAACTACCGACATAACGTTTGTAAAGAAATTGCGGCGCCAGCCACTGTTACTGTTTATAATAAAGTATATCATCAATTTTAATTTCTGGTTTTATTTGGGTGATGAAGCATGTTCTTGTGTGTGTTTACCTAGGAATATGTTATGGTAACCCTGTGAGTAGTGAATACCCCATATGCGACACTCGCTCTCATGAAATATCGATGAGTTTTGATTATATTGTCTTTGAATGAGAGTAACACATTGTTTTTTTTTTCATAGTGTCTTTGGAATAGGAGATTATAAGATTATAGTGGGAAGCCCCCAGTTACTAATGGACGATACTATGGGTACTCTCATTTGTCAATTAATAAGACGCCTATAGTCAAACAGACCCAACAGACTTGCAAGTAGACAGAAGGGCCCGTATGGTAGAAAAATGCTAAAAAAATTAAAAAAGAGTTATGTGTGTACACAATGGGGTATTTGCTTAAACTTTAAATTATGCCTGAAACATGTCCGGGAGAAACAAAATTGCAGACGTATCATATAAAATTAATAGACTGAAATGAAAATGGGCCTATCCACAAAGGTCCCGCGCAGGGACTAAGCGTGGAGTGCAAACCCATTTCAAGCATTGTGATTAGAGACAAACTGGGGAAATGGATATAATTAGTAGCCTAAAGGCTAGCCTGAGGGTATTCTTCTGCGCTAAAACATAGAGAGGATGCCCGATAAGCAGATGAGACGACAATTTAAGGGAGACAGCAGAGTAAATTACACAATTTCATCATTACACATAAATTCAAGAAAGTATTCTTGAAATTTCAATATTTGGGCATTTATGTTATTAGAGGACTTTAGTATTATTTAGAGGAGGGAAACCCATAATCTGGAATTGTGGAAGAATATGGGAGAAAACTATGGAAAAGCGAAACAATCTTCTGACACTAATGTCTTGATCTGAAGATTGAACATCCCTATTCAATAATCCCTTACGAATCGGAAGAATGAGGCGCAGAGCGGGAAGAAATGGAGGGCGGTCTTGCCCAGCAGTGGGACACTGCAGGCAATAAACAACAAGGCCTTTTTTGTTTATTGTATAGTCCTCGTCACGTAAGTTGGCAAGGTTTTGGCGTAGTGGGGGTAATTTTGCGCATCGTGCACTTAGTGGAAGAAAAAGTGGTCACTTTTACTGCTTGCCATTATTCTATGGTTATTGCCATTATTTATTTTTAATCATGTCTGTTCAGAAGAATGTTAAAGAAAGAAGAGGAATTCATTCGTTAATTCGGTATTATAAATAAAATAGATATAATACATAAATACATTTAAAAGTAAAAAAAAATATTTAAAAATCATTAAAAATAATATGTTCTCGTCGTCACAATTAGTTAATAAAACTGTTCCCGGTGTCCTAAAGACAGTGACGAATTCGGAATTTCAACCTTCCTTAACTATAGTGTCTAACTGTTCTTTCTGACGTTTTAATAGTCTGCGTAAAACGGTATTTGGTCCTGGCATTGTAATCAACGTAACAAAAACTTAATTTAAAACAACAACTCGTAACAAAAACAAAGGGTACAACTTTCGTGTGCGCAAGTGTATTCGGGAGCAAATTGAACGAGAACTACTGACGCACCAATCGCGCGCTCGGAGCAGCGGTACGTCATACCCCGCGTCCCGCTGACACCTAAAAATCGACTTCTACGCATTGAACGACTCTTGCCAAGTTATTTGGCGACAACTATAATAGGCTAATTATTGAAGTGAAAACTTCTTTAGCATCGTTGTGATTTGAAAACTAATGAAACGAAAAAGCGACAGTATCTGTTGGGACCTAGACCACGAGAACGAAGTTAGGTCGCGGGGGGTGAGGTAGCCCTGAGAGGGGGGCGGGGAGGGGCGTCTCGTTGCGAGTTCAGGGAGTCTCGTGGGGAGTTGAGGCGGGTTTCGTGGGGAGTAGACGGGGGTCTCGTGGGGAGTTGAGGGGGGTCTCATGGGGAGTTGAGGGGGTGTCGTGGGGAGTTGACGGGGGTCTCGTGGAGAGTTGAGGGCGTCTCGTGGAGAGTTGAGGGGGTCTCGTGGGGAGTTGGGGCGGGTCTCGTGGGAAGTTGAGGGGCGTCTCGTGGGGAGTTGAGGGGGTCTCGTGGCGAGTTGAGGGTGTCTCGTGGGGAGTTGAGGGGGTCTCGTGGGGAGTTGAGGGTTCTCGTGGGGAGTTGAGGGTTCTCGTGGGGAGTTGAGGGTTCTCGTGGGGAGTTGAGGGGTGTCTCGTGGGGAGTTGAGGGGGTCTCGTGGGGAATTGAGGGGGTGCTCGTGGTGAGTTGAGGGGGGTCTCGTGGAGAGTTGAGGGGTCTCGTGGGGCGTTGAGGGGAGTCTCGTGGGGAGTTGAGGGTGTCTGGTGGGGCGTTGAGGGGAGTCTCGTGGGGTCTCGTGGGGAGTCGAGGGGGGGAGTTCGGGCTATTAGCCCCAAATTTAGGGTAAAATAATGCTTATTGGGATTTTTATTGGGCCCAAAAATATGTAGGGCTATTTTAGGGGCATACATACATTTACAAGCATCACATAATTGGCGCGCGGCGCGGCGGTCGGCGGCCTAGTACTACTACATAGATTGTCTATGTACTAGTACTAGGAAGTAGTTTATCTATGTAAGTACTCCGTACTAGTACTAGGCAGTATTCGGAAGTATTTGATGATTGTGACGCTAGTGGGCATTTAATAAGCGTTTTGAAAATATTGCAAAATTTGCACTTGCATTCATGACTGTATCATTTTAAAATTGAACGCGTGATCGTGGATCTTGTGTTACGTTTACCTACTCCATCTCCAAAAATGTTACAGTTATATAATGTAAACATGATTGTATGAAGAAGAATTCCGAAATTTCAAATGAAACGCCAAGTCGGGATTTAAGCGATTTATTTACAATAATTATTGATAATGTGGATTGTTAATTAAGTAAATTCTATTACAAAAGTAATTAAAATTAAGTTATATTTTATTTACCTTAATTAAACGGGAAACTCATTTAAATATTAGCCTTGAATAGCAGCAAGAAACAGGGTTTTTTGAAGTGAAAACTTCTTTAGCCTTTAAGTATGGACGTAATTTTTTCTTAACACTACTGTAGACGTGGAGTAAACTAGCTATCTTCTGTCTGGGGTCAACTTAGTTTTGTACGTAATGCATTTGTTTTGCTAATAGATGGCAGCAGCTACGATATATTTCTAATCTCAGTAATTATATGTATCATCTATGTATAAGGGTATCTGGGGGCACGGCAGTGCCCCCGCCAAGTCGAGCAAAAAAGCGGCACGGCTGTACCATTCTTTTCTCGAAGCAACTCTGCCATTTTCGACCCCCTATAACTTCGTTGTGGATAAAACTAGAAGCCTGAATTTTCAGTAACCAAACAGGCATTGTATAAACACGGTATATTTCAAATTTCATTCAATTTGAACCAGTAGTTTAAGAATTATAACGAGTCAAAGTTCCTTAATTTTGTAAATTTTGTCACTCACTGACTGACCGATCATCAAAAGTCTAAAGCACTTCTAGCAGACATAGAAGCTTCAAATTTAGAATACAATTAGTGTTTAGTATATGAATCAAGGAAAAACTATAATGTTTTTCAATTTCGTTCCAGGTTTCTAGATACATCAACTGCATAAATAACTTTGTAATCCCATATAAATATATAGGATTACAAAGTTACATTTGCAGTTAATTAATCAGTGTACCTGTATAATATAATGAAATAATAGATGTAGATGGGTACTTTTTTTTTGGTGAAAAATATCATTGAATGACTTCTTCCGCTCGGGTGTATCAGAATTCTACTGACTAAAAACCCACCCTGAACCTTCGTAAGCCCTAAAGTTCCGGGGCCGCGGTATCTCGATGGAACTTTCCCATAAGCCCCGACAGGCAATGGCCCTATGAGGCCCCGTCACTGGTATTAACAGCTTTTTGAGGCGCGCGTGGAACACAACGCGCCGCCGACCCGGGCCTGGTCCTTACCGGACGGTGAGCGACCCCTGCTCGCCATCCGCAGGCCCGCGCCTACGGTGGCCCGAAATCGACTCGCGATCCACGACGCCCGGGGCGTCTCCCCCGGCGGCTGGGGCGCGAGGAAGAGAGTTGCCGCTCCCTCGCACGTTAGGCCTCCTCTTTCGCTAGCATGACTGCTTCGCAGCAGGAGGTGACTGCATCCCATTCCCTCTCGCTTCGCACCATGGTCTAAACCAGAGCAGGGCGCGAGAAGTCGCCGCCGCCGATCGCCTCTATGAGGATACGACGGTGCACCCCATGCAGGGCATACCTCGACCATATGCTCCACCGTGTCTTCCAGTGTAGATAGGTACCTAGATATAATAATTATGCTCAAAGGTAACTTGTTAAATGGTCAACGGAATAAAAAAGCAAGAAGTATTAAGAGTATTGGGGAGTATTATATAATATATATATATAATATAATCATTTATTTCAGGATTTTCTTCCCATAACCAATACAATTAATACCTAAATTATCATTAGTAGCACCACTTAAAACTATGTTAGTAACTGTATAAAACTAAATTAAAATTTTGAGTCAATTACATGTACGTACATGTAGTTGACCCAAAAAGTAAATAATAGGACAATCTAATTTACTGGCAATGACACACAGGAGATTGTTAGTGCTGGCACGAACTCTGCTGAGCAAGGACGCTGCTCGCTTGCGTCTGATCGCAGCGAAACAGTCAGTGTGCGCGTCCGCGAACATGCCCGACGCGCTACAGAAGCGTGGCAGCCCTAACAGCATCCTGAATGCATTGTTATACTGAACACGAAGTGCATTGACAGATTTTAGGGTACAACTAATCCAAAGGCTACACGTGTAAAAAGATTGACAGTAAGATTTGAAAAGTGTAACTTTAACGGCACCTGTACAACGCGAGAACCTTCGGACCAGCATATTACACCTCACTGCCAATGCTCTCCGTTCCCTTTCAATATCTAGACTGTCCCTTAAATCATCAGTTATAATGTGGCCTAAATATTTAAACTGATAAACACGGTTCAAGATACCACCATTTAAAGTGACAGCTGGGTAGACTTCTGCACTCTTATTAGCCACCCGAAAAATTAGTATTTCACTTTTTTTGGTGTTATATCTTAAACCGTGTCCATCAGCATATCTCTCACAAACCTTTATTAATTTCAAAAGACCTGCCATTGACGGACTGAGCAGCGCCATGTCATCAGCATAGCTTATGTTATTAAATGCCACCCCGTCAATGTAACAGCCAGCATGCACGCTGCTAAGCTCGACAACCAGGTCATTTATATAAATATTAAACAAGGTAGGGGAGGTTATCCCACCTTGCCTAAATCCACATTGCATCACATAATCATCAGACACTACATTTGCCCATCTTACACAATTAACTTGGTGTGTGTACCAAAATTTAAATACGCATTAAGTAGAGTAAATTGCCCGAAATTGCATAATTACTTACTTTTGGATTAACTTTAACCGAGACGTTTGACGAGTGCGGCATTAATTATTACTAACTAATGCAAAAGACGTACGTGCGTATCCATATGTGCGTATCAAAGCCTCCGAAAAAAACCCATAGAGACAGGGAGTGGGCTTTGAAAAAAACTTTAGCTGAAGTTCAAGAAGTAGTACCGGAAAATAAAAAAAGGAAGGCTACCTACAAATTAAGAAAAGCTCATAAGACAGAGAGAGGGCTTTAAGAAAACTCGTTGTTGGTATACAAGAAGTAGAAGGTACCGGAAAGGAAAAAAGTAGGACTTTTACATCTTATAGTGACCATATCAATATTAAAAACCTTTACCGTTTTAAATAAATAGATTGACTTGGCAATCGCAATAAACAATTTAATTTATATATGTATTACTTGTGAGATATATTGTGTTTTCATGCGATGGCCGAGTCAATCTATTAATTTAAAACGGTAAAGATTTTTAATATTGATATGGTCACTATAAGATGTCGTTCGGTTAGATAATTACGTAACAACTTAGACAGAAGGTCCCTTAAGTAGGGACTGAATAAATTAATAACCGACTTGGTATTACATGGATCTCACAACTTTTAACGGTAGAACAACTAAGTTGCGAGACTCGGTTTTTTGACAAATATTGTTTTTTATGGGATACTTTCTAGTTGGTTCCATTGTTATGAAATCAGGATCTGATGATGGGATCCTAGAGAAAGCGAGGGAACTCTTTAAATATTATAGGCACACCTATAGCGTTTTGGGTATTTCTATTAGTACCTTGTGCAGTTGCTCCCGAAAAGCACCATTTGAGGAAGTAAAAGTGATGATGAAGACCAGAGATGGTCACCGAAACTACTCTATAATAAGCATTTCGTGGATTGCGATTCGATTACTTGAATATGCACTTTATACTCGTCACAATGCATATGGTGATGTAGAGCTGATGGTGAAGTACCAGGAGAAATCCTCAAAGTTAACGGCTATGCATCGGGAAAAGCAATATTTTGTACAAGGTGATAACACTAACATTTTGGCTTTTGTAACTAGATAAATTACAAACCGACCCACTAAAAAGCATGAAAAAAACTTTTTAGCAAAAAATAAAACCGACTTCCATATCAGAACACTACAAAGCCAAAAATAACTAATTTCGGAAGGTGGTGTCAAAAAAATTAAAATACAAAACCAATAACACCGACTACCTACCGAAAGTTTTTAATAAACCTAACGGCGAATGTAGTATTTTTTTTTTAATTCTCTCTTATCATTCATTTATTTTAAAATCCAAGATGGCGGATGCAACTTTTTCTCACACATTCGATATGGGTATCGTTGAATGGGTTTTTGAGGGTGGTGATTGCAAATCTGGCATTCATTTTAAAATCCAAGATGGCGGATGCAACTTTTTCTCAAACATTTGATATGGGTATCGTGTAATGGGTTTTTGGGGGTGGTGATTGCAAATCTGGCATACATTTTAAAATCCAAGATGGCGGATGCAACTTTTTCTCAAACATTTGATATGGGTATCGTGTAATGGGTTTTTGGGGGTGGTGATTGCAAATCTGGCATACATTTTTAAATCCAAGATGGCGGATGCAACTTTTTCTCAAACATTCGATATGGGTATCGTGTAATGGGTTTTTGGGGGTGGTGATTGCAAATCTGGCATTCATTTTTAAATCCAAGATGGCGGATACAACTTTTTCTCAAATTTAACATTCAATATAGGTATCGTGTAAGGCCGTGCGCGCACTGCCTTGCGGTGACCGCAATTGCGGTAGTTCTACCGCACCGGTAGAATGACCGGGGCCACCGGTGACTCTACCGCACGCGTTTATTCCACCGCAGTGCGCGCACTTCTATGACACTCCATACTTCACAGATTTTGAGTTTCCAAAACGCAACGCAGTGCGCGCACGGCCTAATGGGTTTTTGGGGGTGGTGATTGCAAATCTGGCATTCATTTTTAAACCAAGATGACGGATGGAACTTTTTCTCACACATTCAATATGGGTATCGTGTAATGGATTTTTGGGGGTGATGATTACAAATCTGGCATTAATTTTGAAGTAAAAATTCTTTAGCATCGTTATGATTTGAAATTTTATGAAACGAAAAAGCGACAGTAAAAAGAGACAGACACATAAATTCATAAGATTTAACGTGGGATAAAATGAGATAAGAAGCATTATAGTGTTTCTTATGTCGTGGAAATTTTATATGGGCAAACGTATACCTTTAAAATTTCGTAAATTTTGAAGGTTTCACTTCTACCACGTGTGAATTGCACATATATATTTTTTTAATATTATTTCATCGTATTTTAATGGAACAGCTTCATTTATTCACTTTACTCATGAATTCAAAATCAAATGAGTCATTCTTAGTTCCCACAACTCCTCAAGTTGGTTCTAAATAACTATAATACCAACAATAAAACACTGATTACAAAAACATAGCTTATGATTTATTTTATCTCTTAATATTAATAAAGCGTCAGCAGTATTAGTAGTAGTAGGTATAGTATTTATATTCAAAAATATATAAATATCATCCATAGGATTGTTTGATATTTTTAGAGTGGACTATATCCACTGTTGTCTCGTGACAAGACCTAAGATCTAAGTCGTAGACACCTAGGCAGAATTTATTCTCTGGAGCCTTGAAATAGTCTAGTCCTCTTCCAATTTTGATTATCCAGCCAGAACTTAACCTGTAATAAGCAAGATACAATTGTTAAATAAGATATAATTGAATAAAATACCAGTAAAATAGATATTTTCCAAAAACATACTTCATTTAAAGATAAATAAATTTAAAAAGAAGCATTTCATAACTTTATTTTTTTAATGATATTTTAAAAACTATGTACTCTTAACAGTTCTTTAAATATTAAATACATTGCCCTGGACACTGGCCAAATGTCTTATGTGAACATATATTATAGCAAACACTAAAATTACAAACTGATGAAATATTTTATAAAAATTCAATAGTTTACGGCCATGTTTTATTGAGTAGAATGATTTTAGTCACATGAGATTAAATATTATTAATAGTGTTTCCAAGGACCCAGGGATAAAGATAAAGCCTCATTTCGCACCCTTTGTAATATAAGGCCACAACTCAAAAAAATAGATTTTTGAGAAATCACGTTTCAAGATTCTGGATTCCTACATTACAGATATTTTTTTCATATAACATCCTTATTATTTAAGTTAGCCAACCGGTATAGTTAGTAAACCGGTAGCGAATTTCATTTTGTGCACTTAGCATTTAAAACCTCAGTTTGCAAAAATTTAAAATGTTGACTTGATTCCTTATATTACTGAGGGTGCGATTTGTAATATTTTTTGCCATATTATTCACCCAGTCTTATGAATATGAGCATTGTGTCGATTGAGAATATCAGATATACAGTTGTCTCAAGTGATAAACAGCTGCTTAGACAGGTAACTATAGCCAATCCCAAGAGGGCAAAGGTTATGCATATTGACATATCATTAGATACTTACGTAATCTGTCTATCATGTAAAGTTTCAGAGAATTTCACAATTAGTTTGATCCTATACTTTGCTAAGTCATTATTCAAGTATGAAAACCATTCCCGTTGATCTCCTTCAGTTCTACCATCTTTGGATGTGATCAATTCAATCAGCTGAAGATTTGTACATGATCGGACTAAGAGTTCACATAGCCTAAGGAAATTTTGACACTGAAAATGAAAGAAACATAAGTTAATTGCTTGGTAAACAGAAGTATACAAGAGACTTATAAATAGAATTTCACAGGATTTTATTCAGAGTAGTTTGATTGACATATTAATGTCTTCTATTTTTCTTCTACAAATTTTATTGATAAGTTGTCACAGTAGTTTCTTCATTTTGACTCACCTGATGAAAACTTCTTATATAAGGATCTTCAACAGAAACATATTGTACTTCTTCATCTAGAAACCTACCAAATAGAGTTTTATAACTGTGGCCCGTCGAGTTATTCTCTATGTGCACCTGTTCATGAAATTGACCAGCCTCCTTTTGTTGCAAAACTAACTTTTTAATTGTCTCTGCTCTATTCATGTACTCCTCAACCTTTTTTCTAAGATAAACTTTATTAGCATCATTAATCTCCCCTGTGGAAAGTATATTTTTGTTAATATTTAAATCTAATAGTTTTAAAGAAACGTAAACAAAGTTGTAAAAGTTGCTTACCTTTTATTTTGTCAACTAAAATCTGTAGACCTTCTTGGTAACATACTAGCGCCTCCGTGTACCTTTTTTTCGTGTCTAATTCAACACCGCGCTTCAGAATATTAACAGCCGCACTTTCTATGTTCATTGTGTACATGAATTAAAAATAATAATGAAAATCATAACCCTCCTTTGGCTTTGCCGTAGTCGGGTAAAAATGAAATGAAATCTATACATTTCAGTTGAGTTGACTTTTCCAAAATATCGTTCGTAAACGATGATACGACTTAAAGTTATCATGTCATAATAACTTTCAAAGGATTTAAATATAACGATAAACATTAATAAGCAACACTAATAAAAATCATTTACAAAAATTATGTATAATAAACATAATATTTCTTGGTAAATAATCAGTAATTCTGTATTATATAATTGTCTATTTATTTCGATCTTTGTAAATGAGCAACCGAATGAATGTTCCATTGCAGTCACTGATTTGCAGTTGTAAAGAAAGCATTCCAAAACTATAATAAATTAAAAAATATATACATACAAACAATGATAATTAACAAAATTTTTCCGCTAAGCCCTTTTATGTTACAATTAAAAACCAAGAAACTATTATTTTTTCAATGTTCAACTTTTAGGAAAGTAACGGAACGTTAATAATTTGATTTTG
The DNA here is from genome assembly GCA_943138885.2 of Tholera decimalis. Taxonomy (NCBI): domain Eukaryota; kingdom Metazoa; phylum Arthropoda; class Insecta; order Lepidoptera; family Noctuidae; genus Tholera; species Tholera decimalis. The sequence continues at coordinate 33,675,695 of OW964551.2, forward strand.
ACATGACAACATAACCTCAACAATTTAATAACATTGTAAAATTAACATTTATGAGCAACCGAATGAATGTTCCATTGCAGTTGTAAAGAAAGCATTCCAAAACTATAATAAATTAAAAAATATATACATATTAACAAACAATGATAATTAACAAAATTTTTCCGCTAAGCCCTTTTATGTTACAATTAAAAACCAAGAAACTATTATTTTTTCAATGTTCAACTTTTAGGAAAGTAACGGAACGTTAATAATTTGATTTTGACATGACAACATAACCTCAACAATTTAATAACATTGTAAAATTAACATTTTCTTTCGAATTCGAATGAAAATACTAAAAAGATGACTTAAATGAATTATCTTAACCTGAATATTACTAACTGTAGTATAAGAGTTATTTCAAGTCTACCAGAGTTTTATTTTATCAGAAAATGTCGCATCAGCTGGGACGTGTAGTGTCGGCAATTTTGCACCGATATTTTGGTGAAATCGTGCAGAAAGTGGGCGATGACTTATTTACCTTTGGCAGTAAGCCCATCGGCATGATCGTGAAGACGACTAGCCTCACTCGAATGCAGGTAATAAGCCACAATCAGATTTTAGTCGTGTAGGTTATACATCGTTAACTATTTATTTATTTATGCACAACATGACACATAAAAGAGAAACAAAACAATTACAGACAAAAGAGCACAAAGATGCTGCTTATTTAATAAGAAATAATCACTAATAATATAAGAACTAATACATAAAAACTAGTAGAATCAAGTTTAAAATCTACTAGAACAATAAGACTGCATACTATTTTCTAGAATGATGATATTTTTATTGACGGAGTATGAACAGTGTATCATATAAGCATCATATCTGACAACCGCCAATCAAAAGTCCGATTGCAGGAATGTTCTATTGAGATGCCGTGGCCCCGGGAATGAAGGGCAACTGAAGGAACAGTATTTTTATAGTCAGTCAGAGTACTATTATTATTATTATTCATTAAGACATCTTCACCCACTTTGGAGCATATGCTTCTCTGGATGCTCTCCGAGTTGTCTTTTTATAGATCTCTCTTTGCCATATATTTATTTCATAACAATTGATTTCAGGTCATAGAAAGTCTCCGCACACTTCTCAAGTTTGACCTGGCTACATTTGAACCATCTGCCAATGAAATGATTGCAGATTATAAGTTGGTCCCAGATAATGTTCTTCTACTCATCAGGTACCCTAGGTAAAGTCACTTGTTAACAAACATTAAATGATTTGTTCAGTTGCCATAAATAAAATATATTTATATAATAATATAGTCTTATTTGAACTACAACAAAGACTATAATATAATATCTCCCATAAGATCATCTAAAATGGATTTAAACTCTGTTCTTTGATTTTAAACTGTATATGCGATAGCATTAATGGTAGATACAATAAGACTGCAGGATGTTGCATTGATCGTGCATTGAATGTGCAAAATTGTTAAACTTATGCAAAGAACAGATAAACTATTTCACTTGAATATAGAACCTACTGCAACTTAATTGTTCTTAAAGCTTAGATTTTTAAAACTCTGTCTACTCACATATTTCAGATATCTACTGCAAATTAAGAGTAAGTATGGCAGTGAAGCAGAGCTGCTAGTCGAAGAGTTACTGCAGCAAGCTACCTGCACGGCTACCATGCTGCTGTTCACCATTGCCATGAAGTATAAGGATGACAAGGTAGGTACAGTGGATTTAATTTATTACGACCTTATTAGTAGCAACCATTTGTCTATAACAATGTTAAATCTAAGTCCCTTGAATTTAAAGCATATTTGCGACTTTGGATATAAAGAGTTTAGGTGTAGTGACTGTTTTTAATGAATAATTTGTAACAAATTCTTAGAATTCCCATGCAGATATTGTGAGGAGTCAGCCCCTAAAGATACAAAGAGCTTTCTTATCTTTTGTTTACATCCACATGTGGATGGTCAGCAACTGTGGTGACCTTTACTTGTTGTTTAATAGATATTAGCTAGGTAGGTGAATTTATGGTTCACTTACAAATTGATATCATAAACCATAAACATGTCTGTATCTCTTTACCTTTGCTTGTAATGACTTCCGGATATAACATCGAAATTACTGTGGTCCCTTCATCTTCGTTATAAGCGAAATCCATTGTAGTTAAGTCTACCAAATTAAAGCACTTTGGAGGATGAAATTATGAAAATTATACACAGCAGATTTTGTTGGCATTTTCACGGTTTGTAAAAAAAATATATTTAGAAAACAAATAAATGTTAACTTGTTGATAAAAGCAAAATTATTTTATAAATAATAATGTTTATTTCTGATATTCTGTTCATAAACACAATTTTAATTTTCATTAAATATAAGGCCTTAAAAACATAATTATACCTATTTGCTGTGAAAAAAAAAACAATCACCGCCGAATATAGGGAATTGAATAGTTGTTTAATGTTATCTGTGGCACAATCTGGAATGGTAAACCCTCGTGGGTGAAAAATTAAAAAAAACCACGAGTGTGAAATACATTGCATTTTGAACCTAATCGTAGTGCGATAAGAGCCAGTTGTCAAGGAAGTGTATTGAAAAAAAAAATACTAAGCCCTACTCATACCTACCAAATAACTATACACAAAAATCAATCGGTCAAACCGTTTTGAAGGAGTTCAATATTGAAGCGTCAATAGCCTAATGGTTAAGGTGTCGGACTTGTGATCAAGAGGTTGCGGGTTCGAGCCTCACCCATTACACTATTGCCGTGAACCCACTCCAGACACAAGCATATTTAGCATAGTTGGAGGGGTTAACAAGATTGCTAGCAATGAATCTTTAAAAAAAAAAACACACGACATTTATTAATATTGGAAGATTAGACTTTGGGGATACACATTAGTAATTTTATTCTCTTGAAGAAATTGTGAATGAATGTGAGGATGAATGTATAGATGTATGGATGTTTGTTACTCTTTGACGTAAAAACTACTGAACGGACCTGAATGAAATTTGGTAAGTAGATAGCTGACATCCAGGAATAACACATGGGCTACGTTTTATCCCTGTAACACTATAAAATCGAAATCCTGTGTAATCTTACCAGTAGGTATAGTCCTCGTCACGTAAGTTGGCAAGGTTTTGGCGAAGCGGGGGTAAGTTCGCGCATCGTGCACTTAGTGGAAGAAAAAAGTGGTCACTTTTACTGCTTGCTATTATTCTATGGTTATTGCCATCATTTATTTTTAATCATGTCCGTTCAGAAGAATGTTAAAGAAAGAAGAGGAATTCACTCGATAATTCGGTATTATAAATAAAATAGATATAAAACATAAATACATTTAAAACTGAAAAAATGTATTTAAAGAAAACATTAAAAATAATATGTTCTCGTCGTCACAATTAGTTAATAAAACTGCTACCCTTTTTATTTTTCTTTTTTCCCGGTTTCCTAAAGACAGTGACGAATTCGGAATTTCAACCTTCCTTAACTATAGTGTCTAACTGTTCTTTCTGACGTTTTAATAGTCTGCGTAAAACGGTATTTGAACCTGGCATAATAATCAACGTAACAAAAACTAAATTTAAAACAACAAATCGTAACAAAAACAAAGGGTACAACTTTCGTGTACGCAACTGTATTCGGGACCAAGTTGAACGAGAACTACTGACGCACCAATCGCGCGCTCGGAGCGGCGCTACGTCATACCCCGCGTCCCGCTGATAACCGCTGACACCTAAAAATCGACTTTTGCGCATTGAACGACTCTTGCCAAGTTATTTGACGAGAACTATACCACACGACTTTAAAACAAATTCCATTTATCTTTTTAGGAGAAGAACATAACCATAGTAACCCTCAAGGACATGTTCATAAGCCTGGTGACGGCAGGTTACATCCAGCAGGCTCCAGTAGCCGAGTTGAAGGAAGGTAGTGAGATCCCGACCCTGGTGCCTGTGGCCACCATCGTGCCGGACATGCTGGTGTCAAGGAATGGGATCTTTGCACTGGTGCAAGCGATGACTACGGGCAGTATTAGTGATATTAATGATAGTGAGTATTCATTTGTAAAATACTATTTGTTACCAGCACTTCACTCACGACTTCATCCACGTGGATATCGAAATAATTTGTAGCTTATTAATAGCACTCACATGAAATACAGAATAAAACAATTATTAGAATTAGGTCAGTTTCGGAGATTACCCCCTATATACAAATTTATAAACAAATCTTACCTCTTTATAATATTAGTATAGATTATTGCTTCTGCTTCCGCAACCTCCTAACTTTGTTCAGCCCCAGAAGCATCTGCCACCCAGACCAGTCTGCAATGGCCAGTTTGGAAAGCAATCAATCGACTGCGAACCCAAGTAGACCTCTGCAGGCACAATTTAGCGAAATGGGGGATCATTTATACACCTGACACTCAGTGCGAATGTGATGCTCCTGAGCAAACCATGTCCCATTTGCTGCATTGTCCAAATGCCTAAATACGTGCACCTTCGAAGACCTGAGAAACGCCACTTAAGTCGCGACTCGCGTGGCTATCAACCGGGCCCACCCTAATATTTTAAACCAACGATTTATTATTTTTTTTTTTTTTTTTTTTTTTTTTTTATTTATTTATTTTTTTTCTCCCACAAAATACATAAAACAAAAATTTCTTTAAACAATTTTTTGGTAGGGAGACAGGAGCCCATACTAAGAAAACTTGTGTTATGGGTCTCCTGGCCACCTTAACCCAGACACATTACAGAACTGGTCAAATTGGAAACTTAGAATTAAGGGAGTGTGTTAGTTTTGAAAGCGTTTTCGTGCATGTGTGAGTTTATGTGCGTTTGAGTGTGTTTGTGTGTGTGTGTGTCATGTGCTAGTATGTGTGTACCTTTACCTCAAAAGTCTGTGTTTATTAAGTAGTCTTTCTGTCTCCTCATACTTAAGCCCAAGAAGCCATTTAGTGATCTTCCCTTTACATTCCCTACTCGTATTGGGATAGATATTGTGCAACTCATTAGCCAAGTTATACAGCCGTGGTCCTTGAAAGAAGGAGAAATAACCGCTGAAGGCTGTTCTAGATGGTGCAGCATGACATACTTGGAAGTTGCGGCGTCGGGTTAAAACTGGGTTCTTATAATTGTACTGTAATAGTTTATGCTGTTTGAGGATAACGGAGAGAATATACAGTTGCCTAACCGACAAGACTTCCGCCAGATTGTATAGTTCTGACGTTGGGAATAGTCTCGGTTTTAATAGACAAATTTTAAGTATCAGTCTTTGAGCCCGCTCTAGTTCCAATAAATGACTCTTAGCTGCCCCACCCCATGAAGAAATACAGTAGGTGAGAACGGATTGACAAAGCGCCAGATAGACAGATCTCATAACCCTGGAGTCGGCCACAAGTCTTAACTGTTTGAATATATATGCGAGTTTACGTATTCGCTTAGCTACATTACTTATGTGTTCAGTGAATTTTAAGTTTTCATCAATAGATACTCCCAGATATTTTATATAATTTGTTTTAGTAATAAGAGGGCAGTTACAAGCTATAGTCGGAAATTCGTCACATGAGTGTGCTATTATTGTATGTTGGGGAGCGCCTATATTTCGAAGGGAAAAAATTATGAAGTGAGTTTTGTTGTGATTTAAGGTAAGCGAGTAGGTAGCTAGCCAATGACACACCTTATTAAAACCTTTTTGAGCATAGTTAAACAGGTGAGGCCATGAGTCTCCAAAAAAGGTCAGAGTTGTGTCATCTGCATAGGAGATAATCTTACAATTCGGAAGGTTTAGTTGGCATAAGTCATTGATGTAGCAAAGAAATAATGAAGGGCCCAAAATACTTCCTTGTGGAACTCCAAAGTTAACACAACACTCTTCACTCACTTCGTCACCCACTCTCACCCTCTGTTTACGACTCGAAAGGTAACTTTTAAACAAAAGCAATTGAACACCTCTGATACCCAGGCTTTCAAGTTTCATCAGTAGTTTAGGATGGGAGACTGTGTCAAAAGCTTTTGCGAGGTCTATGAATATTGTAAGGCATTTTCTCTTTTCATCAAGATTTTTCGCGATAAATTCTGTAAATGAATTTACAGCATCGTCCGTAGATCTGTCCCATCTGAAACCATATTGAGCATCGGACAATAAGTTTTTGTTTTCCAAAAACTTCATGAGCCTCTTATTAATAATTTTCTCCAGGACCTTTGACAAAGACGGCAGGACAGATATTGGGCGATAATTATTGACACAGTCTCTCTTCCCACTTTTGTGAATAGGCACTACAATTGATTGCTTGAGAACATCAGGGAAAACACCTAGCTTAAAGCAACTATTGAAAAGTCTTGTTAAAGGGGATACCAAATACTCTTTTATACTTATCAACAGTTCGCTAGAGATGCCGTCACATCCAGTGCTACTACCCAATTTCAAGCCATCAATTATGCGTCCGACCTCTTCGCAATCCGTGTCCAGAAGAACAAAAGATTGCGACGAAGCACATTCGCGGCTTTCGTTAGTAATTGGTGGTACAGGAGGTATCTTTTGAGCAAGGTTTTCACCAATATGAGCAAAAAACTTGTTAACAGCATTTACGGAGTCCCTGGAGGTTCCATTAACAGTTAAAAGTTCTTGATTTGAGTTTTTGGTTTTATTCATATTTGTGAAGGTTTTTATATTTTGCCAGAGCTTTTTGCTATTACCTTTTGCCAGTTCCAATTCATGTTTTTGATAGTTAATTTTACATTTTTTAAGTACCGAATTACAAAAGTTTCTATATCTTTTATAAGTAGTGGCTAAAATAAGATTACTTGTTTCAGTTTTAAGTCTGTGGTGCATCCGATCCCTGTTTCTTATGCATCTTATTAAGCCAACAGTAATCCACGGTTTTAATGTGGCCTTGTTTCGTGGAATCTTAATTTTAATCGAATTCTTTGTTATTAAATTTTGTAAATATTCTACCAGGATAGTAGTTGCTAAGTTTGGATCTTCGTAGGGTAAAAATTGGCTAAAATCAGTATTTTTACATTCCAGTTTGATATTTTCGAAATTTATTTTACTAATAACCCTATTAGTTCCTATTTTCTTTATTTTAGTTTTCAGGCAGAACAAAACCGCTTCATGATCCGTTACAGCCGAGTTAAGTAAAAGTGATAACGAAGGTAATTTTGTCTTTAATATAACATGATCAATGCAACTTTTACCCCTGGTAGCAATGTCATAAGCAGGGATCAAGCCATGGAAAGATAATAATTCTAGATATCGGGATGTGTTATAATTGGAATCCAGTAAATTTATATTAATATCACCAATAATGAAAATATTTCTGAAAGAAGATAATTCTAATAAAATGTTGTTCAGTGAAATTAAAAAGTTGTCAATGTTTTTGAAGCAATGCGGTCTATATATTGAAATTATTGCTGTTTCAAAACCTATTTTAGTAATAAGGCAATTCGCATCCATAAATGTGGGTTCTTCAAAGTTATGCATTATGGATTTATTAATAAATAAAACTACGCCGTCATTTTGATTGAAATGTTTGGCACTGCTATATGTATGGTAACCATCTAAAGTAGGCAGGATAGTGACATACGATAGCCAACATTCTGTTAAAATAATAATGTCACATTCTACTTTCATCCGTTTTAGTAGAATACATAAATGGTCAAAGTTTTTATTAATGCTTCGGATATTTTGATGAAGAATTTTTGTATAATTTTGCGAGTTTTTGACTATGTTCTCACATTTATCCGGATCACATACAAAAAGTTCGCTAGCATTGAAATCGTCTAACTGGTTAATTAAGGCAGTTACATCCGAGAATTTTATATTGTATTACATAAGGGAACAATTTTAGTTGGCTTTTGTTATTATGGATAATTGAGACGTAAAATTGAAATAAAATTACAAAGAAATCAATAGAGACAGTTATTACACTTAACTTGAAAAGTGTTAAAGAAAAATCCGCAGTAAGCAGGTAATCGAGGAGAGGTAGTGTCAACAAGGGCCTTAAGGGAGATTGCGCGTGTGTGTGGAGTGATCTGTAATATGTGTATATAGTGTACCTTAGATTAATCAGCATGCAGTATAAATGTTTGGACATTCTTACGTAAAATAATTTAAGTTTAAATAACAATTTATCAAAAACGCATACGGTGACAATTAAAAGGAAATATAACGTATATAGTCACAATTGACTTTTCAGGTTGAGTAAATCTTGCTCCGTTTTAAGTTTGATAGACTGATCGCCTTCCTTTTTCCTCAAATATATAGCCGCCTGTGTTGACCAACAAAACTTATAGCCGTTAGTAGAAGCAAAGTCCCTTGCAAGAAAATGAAGTCTTTTCATTTTCGGAGTGAGATAGTCTGTTACATATATTAATGTTGGAGTTCCATCCATATGAATTTGTGAAGTATTTAACTTGTTGACATTTGCTTTATTGTAGGATTTAAAAGAGGCGATTAAATTGTTCTTTAGCGTAATAGAAGAAAAATCTATGATTAACGGTCTCTTCAAAACGTTTTTTGAATAGCCCCGATAAATGTTTCTTACGTCTGCTGGCATCAAAGGAACGTTCAGTGTCTTGCATAGGTTCAAAACTGTTGTATATAAGACATCCACGCTTTCATTCTTGGACATTGGGATGTTTCTAAGCTCAACACAAGTACTTTTGGACATTCTATCCAGGAAATCTATCCTATGCTCAAGTGACTGAATATGTACTAAATCAGCCTTTTTTTCTTGCTCCAATTTGTCAATTTTCCTCATAATATCATCGTATTGTTTAGAAATTAAATCCATGGAAGCCTTCATTTCCTTATTCTGTTCTTTTTTCGAGGAAGAAGAAGATTAATATTGTTAGCCAGTACTGTTTCTAAAGTGGAAGATATACATGGTCTGTCGTTAGATCTATTGTATGGATCGGAATGCTGAGCTGTGAAGATGTTTGAAAACTATTGCATCTAGCGGAGATGAGAATGTTGAGGTAGATGTGTCGAGTATCTGAGAATGGATAGAGTCAGAAATGAGTACATAAGGAAGTTTGAAAATGATGCTATTACGGAAAAACTGAAAAGAAGTCACCTATCTTGGCGGATGGACATGTGATGACACGTTTGGTTTGAATGTTGTGATTGAAGGAGAGGTAAAGGAAGGCTAAAGAAAAGATGGATGGATTGTGTGAGGAGTGAAAGAAAAAGGAGTAGCTAAATTATGCCATGACGTTTGACAGGGGAGAATGGAAAAAACTGTTGCGCTAACCGACCCCAAGTTGCTGGGTTAAAGCCTCCTTCCATTTCTTCCAGCTATCAAGGATCAAGGTGTGTGTGTTCTGTGCTTCATCCTTCCAATTCTTAAGGAAACCATTCAGGTCGTTCCGCTATCTCCTTTGTGGTCTGCTGCGGCCCCGTGTTCCATTCAAAAACGTACACTTTGTCCGGCAAGAGTAAAAATGTCCTGCTCAGTCAGATTTAAGTTGGTCACCAAGTTGGAATTATTTCCGTTCAAACGAATATTGAATAAATAATAAAAATATTTCTTTATTGGAACAAAAACACACGATACAAAATAATTGTATTCTATAATAACCTCATTCGTTTTAAAACTCTAATTTGTGTTGGAACGTGTGTAAGTGTCTGTGTGAAGATTAAGGAACGTCTGTCACGGTCGGTCTATTGACGGGTATCATAGGCAGTTGCTCCATGAAAACACTAATAATCAACTACATAGATTATACTGGTAGCCGATCCCCTCATATCAGTACTATCATTGATGAATACTGTTACGAGCTGGGGTTCGGGATAGAAATAATTAACGCCAATTAGACCAAAATTAACACTTTAATTAAGTAAACACAAAATAAAAATGAACACAATTATTCACATTACAAAACTTGTCACTTAACATTTAAATCGCACTGAAATTCACTTATAGAGTTTCGATTATATCGCCTCGTATCGTATCTTGTAATAAGACTGCCGTCTGTGTTCCTCTGCGATCTATTTATACCCCGGTCTATAAGTTCTAGAACATTCTTGTAAAATCGACTCACTGCCTATACTGCAAAGAATATTCCAGAAGCTACTCGAGATACTCAGTACTGCTACTCGCCGTCTGGATAGAGTCGCGTTAGAGTCTCGAACGTATTAGAAGTCAGCCGAACTTTCTCGATATACTCAATACTGCTACTCGCCGCCAGGTGGCGTTAGTGTCTCGAACATTCTAGATGTCGGTTGAAGTTTCTCGACGTACTTAGCTACGCGACTGGCGTAACAATACTATGCGTGAGTGTCATTATCCAGTGTTATTACATTAATTTACTTAAATTTTACAAACTCCAATATGACTTATTTTGCTAATTCAAAGAATAATCCAGTCTCAACTATGTTTGTGCTTTTTTTACAGATATTTACTGGCGAGTAAACTATGACAGGTTCCATTTAGACTTCCGAGACGAGATCATGATAAAAGCTATTACACGGCGGATTGATGAGAATGGTAAGTAGCTTTATTTTTCAATTTTTTCGGTTGAGCCCTCTCTTGACCTCGATCTCACCTGATGGTAAGCGATAGATGAGGTCTACGATGGAACGAGCGAGCCCAGAAAATGCCTGTTCACTCATGTTTTAAAGGCTGACGGGTCATATGTGGCAGGGAACACTCCTTAGCCGTACGCCCAATGACAGTATTTCCAAAAAGTTTTGTGCGTATGGGTGGGATGTCTACCATGTAACGATGGCGCATCGCCGTTTGTCTTGTAGTCCGATGATGGAACGGGCTTGCCGGAATTAGATGTGTAAATTTACAAAGTAAATACAGCCCAGCCATCTCCCCAGCGGGCGAGCTGATGCGGTTCCTCCTGGAGCAGATGTACCTGACGTCCCCTGCCTGGGCCCCCGAGTCCAGTCCACTAAACGTCATCGACCTGCGCGAGCGCTGCCGCGGCGCCGCCACCGACAGGCCGCTGCTGCTTCAGTTTGTAGACCAGTACCTCAAGGTGTTAGGTACGTCACAAGAATTAATATTTAAAAAATACAGGTGCAAGTTTGTGTTTGGTGTATTTTTCGTTTTTTTTTTTAAAGAGTTTAGCAATGTGGGTAGAATTCACATTACAGTCCCCGGCACATAAGTTGGCAAGGTTTTGGCGTAGTGGGGGTAAGTTCGCGCATCGAACGCGCACTTCGTGGAACAAAAATGTACCTAGTCTTTTATTCCTTGTCATTATTCTATGGCTATTGCCATTATTTATTTTTAAATAAATCGCACTGAAATTCACTTGTAAAGCTTCGATTATATCGCATATTCGCCTCGTAATAAGACTGACTCTCTGCGTCCCTTTGCGATCTATTTATACCCCAGTCTATGAGCTCTAGAACATTCTTGTAAAATCGACTCACTGTTTATACTGCCAAGAATATTCCAGAGCTATTTGAGATACACGGTACTGCTACTCGCCGCTTGATGGCGTTAGTGTCTCGAACATTCTAGATTTATATCGAAGTTTCTCGACGTACTTCACTAAGCGACTGGCGTAACAGTATTGACTCGGCACACGCGACGCTCGCAATGAACGCAATACATTGCGCGATCGCTCGCGTATTACAAGTTGGTACCCATGTATAACAAGAAATGTATAGTTGTGAATCTATTTGCGATTATGTCGTTTTTGTGTACAAACTACATAATAATTTTGTAATAATTACAAACATCACTAATATTTTAAGGTTTTAGGATTTAACGGTGAAAAGAAATCTCTTCTCGGTCTACACTTCACGCCTGGCTTCATTTCCGAGAGGTTAAGATAGCGCAAGATGGCATAATTCTAATTTTTTCGCGGAGCCTCATTTGTTTACACAATAAGAGCGCGATTGTTGGCTGGTGAAGTTAATTTTGGTAGACTATGAGCGTTCACTAATATGAGCCTGCCCCGCCCACAAGGCCATTCTAACCTCTTTTATCTGTTCTGTGTTATAGGGGTTCCGTTTTTTGCCATTCGGCTACGGAACCTTGGAACCCAACATCAAAATCCGTTGCGTAGTTTTAAAGATCCAAGCATACAGACAGACAGCGGGAAGCGGTTTTGTTTTATACTATGTAGTGATTATGAACGGAAAAGTTTGTTTGCTTTTCTTGAACGCGCTAAACTTTGAAAGAGGATTTGGATGAAATTTGGTGTGGAAGTAGCTTGAAGCTTGAGGAAGTTTATAGGCTATTTTATCCGACTGTAGAAGAAGGAGGGTTATGTTTTTAACACGCTTTTATTAGGTCGACCTGTATGTAACTAACTATGTAATGGAATCTAATGTAACTGGGTCAATTTAAAATCCGTAGCAGAAAATGTTGTTCCCAAGCAAAAATTGTTTGTTCATCAATATTTTAAATATATTAAAATAGTTTTTTAGCGTTTTTAGTTAAAGTACAAATTAATTAATATATTTTCAAAAGAAAAATAGAGTTATTATTGATTTATCACTTTTTTATCAGGTAACAGAGTAGTAATTCATGGTAACAGAGGTGTTTTACATACAAGAAAATTCTGTCCCACATCTCATGGCACTATGCAAAAATCGCAATATCTTTTAATTAAAATTTTATTATTGTTTTGTTTAATATTTATAATAATTAAGCGGATTTATGATTTAAAAAAAAAACTATCCCTGTCTATTTAATAAATTTATTGAATCATCCATGATTATTTAAGATTTAGTCCCGCGGTCGTTGTAATAACCGTCGCACTTTTCTGTTACCATGTAAATTAGACAAATACTAAGAGATGGCGCTACCGTTCCGTTCACAACAGTTGGGTCATAGTGTGTTCTGTTGCTTCGACTCTTTTCTAGGCGGGTGGGGCGCGGGGTACGCGAATCAGTCATCCTTTAGTTGCGGTGTGAGGTGCGTGGTTTTATTCTGTGTGTGCTATGTTACCGGCGTTTTGATGTAAGTATTCAGATATTTCTACATAATTTAATAATTGAAATATAGCATTAAGGGAACAATTGTCTAATCTGTATTTATTTTGTCAAAGTATACTTTTATTTTAAGAATAAATTACTCTAAGTGTTGAATTTACTACTCTGTTACTGCACAACTATGTTACCTCGTAGTAGTTACAGAGTTGTAGATTAGTAACAGAGTTATCATTATCGAACTGTTAGTAGCTGTAAGTCGTCATCGGTGTGTCTGTATATATTATAGCAGTCAATATTATTTTATAATTATCTAATAAATGAATAATTTTGTTCTAGATAATACTCGAGTACATCGCTATGGGTCTTACTGCTGCTGAAAACAGCGATGTTACAGAGAAAAGCGCAAACTAAATCCGGAAAAGGTAGCAGAAACTAAGAGAAAGGATTAGAGAGATATCATAAAAATAAACGCTTGGTAAAAGACCTGAATCTGTATGAGCATCGATTATTAAAAAAAAATGGGGCGAGTTGCGAATACCACAAGAAAAAATCGTCAAAGAGCTCTTCGAGTAATTATGAATACGCCGGAATCAACGTCAGATGTTGAGATACCACCACCTTCTGTATCTGACAGGATTCCAAGTTTAGACAGGATTTCAAAGTTACATGAAACTTCTTCGAGGCAGGACACGGCAAGGGAGCTGCTGATGGCGTTGGTGGTTTTCTTAAACCGACTGCGGACCGACTTGTTGCCGTTGGAAAAGACATTTCCAATGTCTCTTCATTCTATCAGTCTCTAAAAGATATTAGTAAAGTGAAGATGTACCCCATAACCGACGGAGATATAGAAACAATAGCGAGAGAAATTACAACACAAATAGTTCCTCTGATTGGTACAATGAAGGTGCATCAGGTGTTTACAGAAATGGGAACCCTGAAGTGTCGACAGTTGAGTTGTTTTTGCCAGCGTGGCTTCTGCTCTTGTATGTCCCCAAAAAACTATTATCCATTAAAGAATACGATTGAATAATGCGAAGACAGTAATCCCACTCCTTTAGCGAATATAACTAACTTAATTAAACAGAACAGAATATTCATCCAAGTAAAATCAAAGGGGTGTACGTTCTAGTAAAATTTTCCTGTTCTAAAAATGAATAAATTTACCTTGGCAAAGCATTAAGCGAAGTAGACGATGACGGAGAAGTGAAAATAGTGTTCATGAAGTTTGTTGATGATACCGGAAAAACATTCCATTTAGTAGAAAATGATGTATCATATCAATAATATAACAGTTTATTGCACATTGTTTCAGAACCTCGTAAAGTATTTAAAGGCAAAAGGTTATATTACCATTTCTCTACTCCCCTAGAAATTTTCGAAAAATAAGTCAATTCAAATTTAATTTGATCTCAGCAATTTAATTGCATTTTTAGTTTTATTACATAATTAGATAATAAGTACCCAGTTCCTAAATATATTATTGTTTTAAGAAAGTTATTATTAAATATAAAAGGTTGTGTGATAGTTGTTCGTTAAAATGAATATAAAAGGTACAACCATGTTACTCGACCTACCACTCTGTTACTTTTATGTCCCTAAATATATAAGACCAATTTTTGAAATGTCATGGAAAACTGACACTTGATTTCATATTTTCTATATTTAATATATACTATTCAGATTATTACATAGTATTATCGGTATGTTCTTATAATTTCAGTCAATTTAAGTAATTTATAAAGAAAAATAGTTTTGTTAAAACATAGAAAGTAACAGAGTATATTTCATTAACATTATTATTAGTACTTAAGAATAAATACTGTTATTCCATGTGTTAAACATGGGAGTGAATATATAATTAATGTTGATTTCAAAGAAAAGTTATCAAAAGATGATTTGTTGTTTAACTATGAATAAATGTATGATGGCAACAGAGTTGTTTAATTTTCACCTCACTTTAGTTTCAATCACGTAAAATCTTGAAAATATACGCAAAAGATCGCGGCCAACCACGAAATTGCATTTTACAATGTTGTGTGCATGTCATGTTATTACCTCTACACTTAAATCAAACAATATTTTTTTTAAGAATTCAAAATAGTCCTATTTTCTGCCACCGATTTTAAATTGACCCAACTAATTTAACCATCTTCCAAGGGTCGTAGTGTAATGAAAATTAGGAAGCTGTATGTAGTTCTGATGACAATACAATAATATGGTACTGTCGAACTGATCTGATGATGGAGCCGGAAGATATGAACTGGAACTTCATGATGGAAAATCGTATCATAGCTGTTTTGGATTTCTTAGAAAAGTCTTGTAAAGAACTTTGCCCACGATTAGGTTTCAAGGTCTGATGATGAAGCCGGAAGATAGGCACTGGCATTCAATGATGGAATATCGTATCATAGTCGTGTTTGAACTTGTGAGAAAGGCCACGTAATGGACTTTGAACACGATCAGGTTTCAAGGTTAAAACAGACCTAAAGAATTTTTTTTTTGTTTTACGTGCATTTATAAAAGGGTGTTTTTCTAATATTTTTTAAACTATTAATTTACAAGCTTCCTGCCTGCGACTTCGTCCGCAAACCTTAATCTATACTAATATTATAAAGCGGAAAAGTTTGTTTGTTTGCTTGAACGCGCTAATCTTCGAAAGTACTGGGTGGATTTGGATGCAATTTAGTATGGAAGTAGCTTGAAGCTTGAGGAAGGTTATAGGCTACTTTTTACGCGACTGCAAAAAAGGAGAGTTATGTTTTTACCGTGATAGAATCCACGGGAGCGAAGCTCCGCGTGAGTACTAGTAAATTATACACCTAAACCTTCCTCTTGAATCATTCTATCTATTAAAAAAAACTGCATCAAAATCTGTCATGTAGTTTTAAAGATCTAAGCATACATAGGGACAGACAGCGGGAAGCGACTTTGTTTTATACTATGTAGTGATTATAATGATAGTAGAGTGGACTTTCCATGGGAGCGAAGCATACAAGAAGTATAATAATGTGTTGCAGAGGAGAACGGCGGAGGGCTAGTGCGGCGCGTGGGGGACGCGGCCAGTGGCCAGTACAGCGTGCGTACGAGACACGCCGCGCAACAGTTCGTGCTGTGTACGCTCGACCACGTCGTCACTGAGAGGCTCGGCTCTAAAGCTGCCAGGATATTCAGGTATCTGCCAAAAACTTCTCTTGTTTCAATAAAAATCCATACTTCCATACTAATAAAACAAGATTTTTTATAGGAAACGACCAATTTCGAACCGTGCACTAACTTGTGAAGCCTGCAATACACATGTTGGCCGAGCGTTGTCGAGTGAAGGCCAATACCAATATGTAGACGGTATATTTGCCTTGTTTTGCTATCGCTCGGTGTCACTTGCCTAGTTGGTCGAGAGAAGGCCAGCGCCAACGTGTATAGAGCCCATTTGGTGCAACTTGTCTTCGCTCGCCGTTGCTCGTGTTCACTTGCCTCACTTCGGATCGGTGTCGGTTTTTGTTCACAAATCAAAGGCGCTCGGCCAACGTGTGGGCAGCTCTAGAGACCCTCTTCTACATTGGTCGTCTGCATTGGCGTTCGATGAACTTGTCGAACGTGTGGACATTATTTCTTGCCTTGTACCTATTTTCCAACGCTCGCGTTGGCCTACGCTCGGCCAACATGTATTGCAGGCTTGATGTTTTATGAGTGCCCATGTATGCATATGCATCTATGTAAAATAAAATAATTTTGATTTGATTTGAAAATATTATAAATGCGAAAGTAACTATCTGTCTGTTACCTTTTCATGCCTAAACCGCTGAACAGATTTAGATGAAATTTGGCATGGGAATAGTATAGCACCCTGGGAAGAACATAGGATAGTTTTTATTCCGATATAAGGTTACCGTGAGTTGGTAATAAATTTACGGTCTACGCGCTATATTGTTACGAGCTGGGGTTCGGGATAGAAATAATTAACACCAATTAAACCAAAATTAACAATTTACTTAAATAATCACCAAATAAAAATTAACACAGTTATTCGCACTACAATACTCGTCACTAAGCACTTAAATCGCACCGAAATTCACTTGTAAAGCTTCGATTATATCGCGTCGTATCTTGAAATAAGACTGCTCTCTGCGCTCGTCTGCGATCTATGAGTTCTAGAACATTCTTGTAAAATTGGTTCACTGCCTATATTGCCAAGAATATTCCAGAAGCTACTCAAGATACTCAGTACTGCTACTCGCCGCTAGATGGCGTTAGTGTCTCGAACATTCTAGATTTATGACGAAGTTTCTCGACGTACTTCACTAAGCGATTGGTGTAACAATATAATAAATCCGAAAGTCTGTTAGGCTTTCAAGGTTAAACCATAGCACCTATTTGAATGAAATTTGGAATGAAAATAGTCGAGAACCCAGGGCTAAACATAGGTTCTGTCCGCCGGGCCGCGATTTGCCGCGGCAGCGGAGTTTCACCCCGGATTAACACCTCAGCGCGCCAAATACGGCGCGATCTCACGGCGCCATAGAAAATGCGGTCGTCGCAACCAAGGGCTGGGCACGCTGCAATCGCGGCGATAAGTCCCCTCTTTGAGGAGTGGCTAGAGAGACGCCACTGCGTCCTCACCTTCCGCCTGACGCAGGTGCTTACTGGACATGGCTGTTATGGGAGGTACCTGTTTCGGATACAGCGGGAGGATACGCTCGGGTGTCGTCATTGTGAGAACCATCCGGAGGACACGGTGGATCATACAGTGGAGGAGTGCCCTGCTTGGGCGGAGCACCGCCGTGTCTTCGTGGAGGCGTTCGACGGCGGCGACCTCACGCGCCCGGCCCTGGTTCAGATCATGGTGTGGAGCGAGAGGGAATGGGATCGCCTCTTTCTGCGAAGCAGTCATGCTAGCGGAGGAGGAGGCCGAATGCGCGAGGGAGAGGCAACTCTTTTTCTCACGCCCCAGCCGCCGCGCAAGACGCCCCGGGCGTCGGGTATCGCGAACCGATCTCTGGCCACCGTAGACGCAGGCTTGCGGACGGCTAGGGGTAGCTCACCGTCCGGTAAGGACCAGGCCCAGGTCGGCGGCGCGTCGTGTTCCACGCGCGCCCTTAAGAGTTTTCAACACTAGTGACGGGGCCTCATTAGGCCATTGCCCGCCGGAGTTGCTGAAGGAACAGGGTGGGTTTTTAGTCAGTAGAAGTCTGACACACCCTTCTGCTTAACCCAGAGCGGGAGAAGTCATTTGATGATTTTCCCACCCAGAAAAAAAAGGTCCAAAAATAGGTTACTTTTTTCAAAATTGAAGCCTAAAGGATAAAACTTTGCATAAGAAATATAAACCCCTTAACGAATTTACTGAATTTTACCACAAATATAATGGATAACCCAAGGTTAAACACAGGGTTAAACACACTTTTTTTAATATCTACCTTCTTAGGGGCTCAAATAAAATATAACAAAAAATAAAAACATGACCATGTCAATTTAGAACAGTATGTCAAGGGAATCACATACCGGATTTAATTATTTAGCTCTAAAATCCTACTTCCTACTAAAATATTATAAATGTGAAAGTTTGTGAGGATGGATGGATGTTTGTTACTCTTTCACGCAAAAAGTACTGAACGGATCTGAATGAAATTTGGTAAGTAGATAGTTGACATTCTGGAATAACACATAGGCTACTTTTTATCTCGAAATTCCCACGGGATCGGGAATTGCGCGGGAAAACCTTTCCACGCGTACGAAGTCGCGGGCAGAAGCTAGTATTTAATAAAGACAAGTTTAGAAATTACTGCCTTGTTCGTATAATGGTGGCAAGTGCGACTGATCAGCAAAGGGTGTCGGGTTCGATTCCCGGGCCGAGCAAAGACTGGGTTTTTCTATTACAAAGTTTTTCGTAGTAGCCGGAGTCTGGAAGTTGGCGGTATAATACCGCCGCGCGTCGTAAAGCATGTTAAACCATTGGTCCTGAGTTTCAAGCGTTATATTCTAATAACATTATCTAAAATAACCACATAATAATAATTACTACATTAATTTTTAATTACGTGTAACGTTAAAAATATAATTATAAATTAATTAAACAAAACACCGGCTATAAATGCGAATCAATAAGATAACTGGGCACGTATCAAATTTATATTTAATAATTACATTGATAACTTTCTGTATCTTTGTAGGAAAAACTTTGTCATCATCTTATGTCCGACCTTATCCCAGTTACTTGGGGTCGGCGCAACACGTTTTCGTCTTCCATTCTCCCGTCAAACGTCACTGCATCATACACTCCTTTTTTTCTATTATATAAGAAAGAATGTATCAATAATGTATCCTCTTTAAATAGATAATACATATATCTTATCTTCTACTCAATGCAGTACAGTTTGTCGGCAGTATACCCGTGGAATCCTTGAATTATTCAAGTATCTACTCATTCAATACATAATACTAATACTACCTATACTTAACTCTATATCGACGCAAATAAGTTAGCTGTAAGTTTCCCGAATAGAATAAAATAAAATTAAAATAAATAAATTAAACAGAAGTATACAAACACAACAAATATTTAGTGAAGTATGTTAAGCTTGAGGAGACGTGAGCAGTGGTGGCCAAGTTAAGGTTAAGGGTAAGGCACATTACTTTGTATATAATTTTCATCATCCCCACTGCTCTGAAAACGGTGAAGAAAAACACAGTGAGGAAACCGGGTATGACCTTGGACCGAAAATTCGGAAACATTACTTCCACCAACCCGTATTGGACCCACTTCGGCTGGTGGATTAGGGTCCATTTTCTCTCATAGAGAGGTCCATGCAGTAGGAACGTAATATGCTGAATTATTTAGTAATGTCCAGTTGTAACACCTTTTATAGTTAAAATAAAATAAAATAATAATATTTATTTCATAAAACAATATAACACATTGCACTTTCTACATTTGACATTACGTGTAGCATATAACAATTTGTTACGCTTTAAACACAGTTTTATACTCTATCTCTTAAACTAGGTCAGGCCTGTATCTTAAGAGATAGGGTTCAAACATTTTGTTCTTTTTTGTTTATTCAGCCAGTTGTGAAATCCATATTTTATTATGTTATGATCATAAAGAGTATATTTATCGTTTGATAACTCGTAGAAACTAGGAGATAAAAATCACCGTAGTAACCTATATGTTGTTCTATAACCTTCTCTATCTTCCAGTGAAAGTTCTATTAAAAATGGTTCGGCTATTCCAGATTAGTCCTGACAAACAGAAAGATAGACAGACTGACAGAAAAAAGTGTGCATGTCTGTGTAAGATTTTGAGTGGTAAACAGACCTTTAATCTACCTGGTTGTAAATTGTGATGTTTAAATATGTGCCATACTGTACAAGATGCTTGTTTTAAAAAAAGTTTGTGACTCAGATCCAAAAAATCGAAGATACCATGTCAGTGCTTGCATGGTACATTGTATAGGTAACGCCAAATAACTTGGCAAGAGTCGTTCAATGCGCAGAAGTCGATTTTTAGGTAACAGCGGTTGTCAGCGGGACGCGGGGTACGACGTACCGCCGCTCCGAGCGCGCGATTGGTGCGTCAGTAGTTCTCGTTAAATTTGCTCCCGAATACACTTGCGTACACGAAAGTTGTACCCTTTGTTTTTGTTACGAGTTGTTGTTTTAAATTTATTTTTTGTTACCTTGATTACAATGCCAGGACCAAATACCGTTTTACGCAGACTATTAAAACGTCAGAAAGAACAGTTAGACACTATAGTTAAGGAAGGTTGAAATTCCGAATTCGTCACTGTCTTTAGTACACCGGGAAAAAAGAAGAATAAAAGGGGTAGCAGTTTTACTAACTAATTGTGCCGACGAGAACATATTATTTTTAATGTTTTCTTTTTTTTAAATACATTCTATTTTCACTTTTAAATGTATTTATGTATTATATCTATTTTATTTATAATACCGAATTAACGAATGAATTCCTCTTCTTTCTTTAACATTCTTCTGAACAGATATGATTAAAAATAAATGATGGCAATAACCATAGAATAATGGAAAGCAGTAAAAGTGACCACTTTTTTCTTCCACTAAGTGCACGATGCGCGAACTTACCCCCACTACGCCAAAACCTTGCCAAGTTATTTGGCATCATCTATAGCACGCTCCCTCTCATATAGCGGAAACTATATTCTAGCAGTTCAGTGGGAATTTGGTTAAGTATGCTATATCTATAAACCTTTTTAATGCCAATAAATTAATATAATTTCTATGTAAACGTTTCAGGTTAATTCGATCTCGAAAGTATATAGAAGAAGATGACATACAGAAGAACGCCATGCTAGTGAACAAGGAATGTAAGCAGCTGACATACAAACTGTTAGAAGAACATTTTATTAGTGTACAGGTGATTATGTTATCCTTTCACTTTACTTGTATTATACATTAGCTGTGCACCGCTGTTTCACCCCCATTAATTTAGACCCACAACGAAAGCTAGACATGCAGACCAGAATGTTTCGCTTGTATGAGATATCTCGGGCAACTGTTTCATCTTATTATCTTTCTATACTAACAGACGTAATTTTCCACCGTTTATCTACTAACTAATAAGTACTATTATTTCAACTATTCGTTTATTTGCTACCCGTATTTGTTTAATTTCACGCGCCCACACATATATACACACACACACACACGCGCTTAAATTACTTTAAAGCTGATTTACATTGTAGCACGTCCTCACACATAAGACACATAGGTCACAGTTGAAAACCAGCGTCAGGCAATTTGTAGTTGTCTGTTATTTTGCTGAACTGGGCCTATTTGGCACAGCCGTGAAGCACACGTAACACTGTTTTGTTTAATTAAGTTGTTGTTTTAATAATAAATAATAATAAAAATATTTATTTCATAAAACAGGATAACACATTGCACTTTCTATATTTGACATTATGTATAAGCATATAGCATGTAACAATTTGTTACGCTTTAAGCACAGTTTTATACTCTATCTCTTAAACTAGGTCAGGCCTGTATGTTAAGAGATAGGGTTCAGCCATTTAAATTTTAAAAACAGACTGTTGATTTTATACACAAAAGTTATTATGAAATAAGTACATATAACAAAGTATCTTTCTGTAGACGTATGTTTAGTTTTAGTATTTTCTTTTTTTATTGTGTGCCTTTACATCTGGGCTAAATAAATTTTATTTTCTTTCTTTCTTTCTTAATTTGAGGAAAATAACAAAATTTATAAAAATCGGTTTCGATTTTTCGTACAAACTTTCATCCTCTATTTCAATCCTTAGGAAGTTAATTTTTGGAAAAAAGGTAACTTATATTTGACCCTGCGTCTTCAACTATTTTTATTCCAAATTTTGCCCAAATCGGTGATGTGGTTTTGCCGTGAAAGCGTAATAGACCGACAGAAAAAGATTGTGAAAATGGATGGATGTTTGTAACTCTTTCACGCAAAAACTACTAAATATATCTGAATGAAATTTGGTATGTAGATAGCTGAAATACTTGACTAACGCATAGGCTATTTTTATCCCGGAATTCCCACGGGATCGTGATATACGCGGGTAAAACATCCCACGCAAACGGAGAAGCGGGTACAGCCAGTTATTTTATAAAATCTTCACGAAACCTTCTTTGAGTAAAGGCATGACGCACTACTCTTAAAACAATGCAGCATAGTTGTTTGGGATGTTAAAACTGATGAGTATTGTAAAGAAAAATTGTCGGATTCAATGAAATTTTGTTCGAAATTAGGCTTTATAAATATAAGTAGTACAAGCGACCTTGTCTAATTAGAGCCTGGTGTAAAGTTTAGCAATTTTTGTAGTCTTCCAATTAAAGTACTGCTGGTTATTTGTCGTGGGTTCGAACCCAAACAAGCACATTAAATTATGTAGTTTTCATCACCACTACTTTGAAAACGGTGAATGAGAACATCGTGAAGAAACCCCCTCTTATCTTAAAGAACGTTTCAAGTTCCTCCATGACACACATGCCAAATTTCTGAGGTCATCGGAAAACTTGAAGCTAGAGGTACCGAGTCACTCCACCAATTTCTTTGGTAAGTCGTTCGCAGCTCAAGCAGTACGGCTGTGGAATACTCTTCCCGTGTCAGTAAGACAAGCACAAATCCTTCCTACTTTAAAAAACATGGTAAAAGATCTCTCTCTTTAATTTGTTACTATTTTTTATATATCCCAGCTTTTTTATGTATACAACGTGTAATTTAAAGGGTATATACATACCAAGTGCATGGCTTCTTTGGATGATAACAAACGATATGGCAAGGGTTTTGTAATCCTAAGCCTACGTGTGTAGTATCTATTACAAATTCCAATACACTGATACCAGAGACCGAATTTTTCAAATTAAGAAGAACGAAAAGAATTTCGTGTTATTGGCAAATGACGTGGAAAGTTATTGACCCTCGTAGTGCTGTGACACGTTTGTTATGATTGGTATTCAAGAAATATATGAAACCAATAATTTGGTATCAATTCTTTGAGTCAGTTATTTTGTGCTGAAACTGTGCATAGAGACTCCATACCAGATGTTGTCTTCAGCCCTTTTGGATAGATATGGGGTTTCCGTTACACGTTGTATACATACATAAACTACTTATGTATTGTACAGTCACGGACTATAAATGATGAGCCACTTGCCACCATTCGTATTTTAGCCGTGTAATGCAAATCGGGTTTAATCGGTTATATTCGTACACAGAACAGAGTGACTACCTAAAGTCGACGAATTGCAGGTGTAGAAACCATAACCTAGCGACAATTGTTTTAGCGTAGCCATAGTAACGTTGGTGTATGGAGAAATTATAGTTGGTATAATTTAGACATCGGAAAAACTCGAAACCACGATTTTATCCGAACGCGTAGCGTCCAAGATGACGTTCACGATAATTATGATTATGTATTAAACATAGATAACACCTAACTGCCGCCATCTTGCAAGAAGTTTTATTTGCTATTTCTGCTAAAGAGCTAACGTTTTAGCTATTATAAATGTCATAAAATGTGCTAAGCAAAAAAAACACTATATTATTTGAATAATTATTTTATTTTGTATAATAAGAATCAAAACTGTTGGACTGTCTTAATATCTTGTAAATGCTCCCTGGCTGTCTATTACAGCTTGCAGTCGTGATTGCATGGAGCTAACCAGACGAGTGCAAATATCAGTCCCTCGCATGTTCTCCCATACTTCTTGACAATGTTGAGCCAGATCTTCCTTTCTTCGTTCATTACGGTGATCCCATCGCTGCACCATTGACCCCACAGATTTTCTATGTGATTCAGGTCCGGGGATTTAGCTGGCCATGGAATCACCGTTATGTCTGGATGTGCTTCAAACCAGGTCCTGACAGTCCTTGCTCGATGTATGGCAGAATTATCGTGAACAAAATTAATATTTTCCATTTCGTGCTGTGGATACACAATCCTTACAGACAGAAGCATAAAATCTTCCAAAATCCTTATATAGTTCACGGCATTTGCACGAGGTGGTAGTTGAATAAGCTCGCCTACACCTTCGGAGCTCATCCAACCCCACATATTAACAGTTATCCTTCCTGATTCCCTATTTGGTATGACGTTATCTGCATCATACCGTGAACTGTTATATCGCCATAGGTGTAAGCGGCCATGATCGCTTGATTGGAATGACTTCTCATCACAAAAAAATGTTGATGACCAATCGAAATTTAAAAATCGGTGTGCAAAATTTACACGTGCGGTTTTATGAGCGTCTGTCATATCGATTTTGTAGGCAGGAATCCTATGATGCAAATTCATTGAGTGAAGATGCCTTCGGATGGTTCTGGGATTCACATCAAAACGTTCCGCGTAACGCTGCGTTGGTATAAATCCATCAACTTCATATTCGCAGAGCATTTCAGTTCTCTGAGCTTCGCTTAATGCAGAAGGCCGATGGTTGTTTCGGCGACGATCATTTATATGTCCTTCTTCAGCGTATCGTCTTACCCATAAAGAAACGGTGTTTCGCTAAAAAAATAACAACTTTCAAGTTAATGGACTTAGATAATTACTTTTTTTTTAAAATTCAAAAACATATAGAATGAGTGAATAAGCTCAACGTCAAGTGCAGATCTCTCGAAATTGCATGAATGCTCAGACCCTGCTGATGCATTGTTATGATTCTATAGCGAATTTCTTCAGAAATTGCAGCTGGCATTTTCGCGTTAATAACTACGGCTACGATTCACCAAAATTCGAAATTTTCGTCTCCAAATCTTTTCTGACATCGACATTTCAACTGTCACTCTGTCTTCGGATAGGATTTCAGAAATAAAGAGTATTTAATGAGGACTATTTCAAAGGAGGTCAGTATCAAATAGATGGGATACACGTAAGCACCGTTGTATGGATTTATCATTGACAACTTATAAAGTCATTTTTCAACCTCTATGGATAAGACTATTTCCGATTATTAGTAATTTGTCATTTTGTTTCCGAGCATTCAGTTTGAGTTCGTGTTTCATCGTGTAATCTCGTGAATGTATAAAACTGCAAAATTGGAAATATTGAAAGTGGCTTATCAATTATAGTCCGTGACTGTACATAAGTGAATTGTACACCATGGACTACCCGCGTATTTATTTTCTCCTGCTGTGTCAAATCCATCCAAAGGTTGTCTGTAAAAGATTCCTTTTAGCGATAAGACCGCCCATTGTAACACTCTTTGTAGTTTTTAAGTCCTCATTTAATTCTTTTAAGGTGTACAATAAAGAGCATCTATCTATCATATCCTAGTACCAAAAATTATAAGACATGCGAAATGTTAAAGGCTGATTACTTTATTTTATTGCGGTTACGGTTATTTTTAACATTCACTACGATGTCTATTTACAATAGAACAGCAAATTTTTATGTTTACATTATGACCTTTATTACGTTTACAGCCAATGAGAAAAGCAGCGTCGGCGGGCGGTTTGGCAAAAGCTATTTATCTGTACCACATCAAGTTACATGACGTAAGTACACATTATTAATATATTAGGGTTCATAATTAACGCATCAAAATATGAAGAAACATTTGACCCTTTCAGTTTTATCGTAGTTGCACTTACAATAAAGTAAATCTCGAATCGACACGTTTGGCACAGTTGTTGAACGATTAGCTGTTGCGCTGTGTGTGGCGGTTTCGATTCTAGCACGGAACCTAAAGATTGTTTTGGATATGGCCTGTTTCAGTATGTGAGTGCTTAGGTTTGTAAACGCAACCACGATACAGTAGCAATTCCTAGAAAGAGACAACATAATTATAAAAAGAATGATTTTATCTTGCTGCGACATACAACGTTGATAAAGCGAGAGGCATTAAATTAGACCACATATTCCGAAACTATTAAAAATAATTTACGAGAAAAGTACAAATAAAACTTTTTTCTAAGAACTTAAATTGCTGAATAATCAAAGTAAAACTTAATAGCTTTTGCAAAAACTTATGATGCAAAGCGGCATCGTAGCGTAAATTTTGTCGTTTTAAGGTGTACGACCCTAGATAATATGCGTTCGTACATAGTCAGCTGCTCGGGAAGATAAATCTTGTTTCAACTATGAAAAAACTTCCAAAATTTCCTGTGACTAAACTATTGCTTCTATTGATTTGATTTTTGGTGCGTAACCTAAAAATATTACAAAGTAAATGTGGTTTCATTTAATGCGTCTCGCTTTTATCAACGTTGTATATCATGTTAGAGCTTTGTTCCCTTTACAAATATGAAGCTTTTATGAAACTGGCTCTTATTTAGCTTAAGTATTTATACACACTGTCTATCATCCCTTTTTCAACTCTCCTGTCGTAGGTCTGATGGAAGAAATTTCTTAGGAAATAAACAGCACCTTTGTGCTCTTTTGTCTGTATTTTTTTTCTCTTGTAAGTGTCATGTGTGTACTATCAGCCAAAGATACGCATGCTCACTTAAGAAAATATTTCTGTGGAAGCGCAGCTAGTGACAAACCACATCCCTTCCTGGTTTCGCCAAATTAGAGACAATATACATTTTGTGAGTACAGGGCGTGTACCATTATATTAATACTTACTATTACAAACACTACTAAAAAACTTTTTACCAAAAAATTAAACCGACTCCCAAAAAACACTGCAAAGTGAAAAATAACTTTAATTTCGGTAGTCGGTGTCTTTAGTTTTGTTTTTTCGTTTTTGGCACCGACTTCCGAAATTAAAGTTATTTTTCACTTTGAAGTGTTTTTTGGGAGTCGGTTTAATTTTTTGGTAAAAAGTTTTTATTTCACTCTTTTTAGTTGGATGATTTTTAATTTACCTAGTTACAAGAGCCTAAATGTCAACTACTTATAAGCTTTTACAAAATATTGCTTTTCCCAATGCTGGGCCGTTAATTGTTGAGGAGTTCTCCTGGTACTTCACCATCAGCTCTACATCACCATATGCATTGTGACGAGCATAAAGTGCTTAACATCCATATTCAAGTAATCGAATCGCAATCCACTCAATACTTATTATTGAGTAGTTTCGGCGGCCATCTGTGGTCTTCATCATCAGTTCCACTTCCCCAAATGGTACTTTTTGAGAGCAACTGCACAAGTTACTATAAGAAATACCCAAAACGCCATAGGTGTGCCTATAATATTTGAAGAGTTCCCTCGATTTCTCCAAGATCCCATCATCAGATCCTAACTTTGGTGATAATGGTACCAATTTCGAAGTATACCCATTCGAACAAAAAAAGAATTTTCCAAATCGGTTCAGCCGTCTTCGAGTACTCGATGATCATACATAAAAAAAAAAAAAAATATACGCGTCGAATTGATAACCTCCTCTTTTGGTCGTTGGTTGAAAATACACTTCGTGCATCCTATAGGTCAAAATACATGCATTAGGCGATCGAGTTGTGAGCCGTGCTATGCGATTATAGCCTTAAAGGTGAGCATGCGGAAGATTGGCCGATAGTACATATACAAGGTGTAACAGATTAAGCGCAATACCTCAGACACCCCAATTAAAATATTAAATTATAAGTCTAAAACAACATCCGCAACTAAATAAATTGAAACCATATCTAGACTTTTTTTTATAAAATAGTTATCCTTACTAAACGCAAAACGTATGTGCGTCATACAATATCCTTACGCAGACGCATACACTCATGCAATGTTAGCGGCCGACACGCACTTGAGCGCATTTCCTTGAATTAAGGATTGTATTAATTTGTCATGGTACTGTGTTAAATGAAATTTAACACCTATTTTTTATGACGGAAATCGATTCAGAAGCCGATTCTGAACAAACTACTTTCAAGAATTGCGTTTATTCTGTTACAGGTTTTTATTTTTGTTTCTGGCTTTGCACGGTTTGTGCATTTAGCCAATGTCAAGTTTATTTTATTTATATAGTGTAGGAGAGACAAAGGTAGGGAAACACTACCGAAGAAAAAAACTACAAAATTATAAATTAACACTAGAACGCCCAAACCGTCAAAATGATGGATATCGATTTTTATTTTATTATTTTCTCCGGAAATATTTGGTGAAATAAGATGAAATTAATTTACTTTTATTTTTTCTGCTTAAATTACCCGAAAAGGTGGTTTAGTAATGTATAAGTGATATTAGTATAAAGTTATAGCAAGGTATACCTATAACACCCAGCGTCCGTCCAAATGACGGACTTATAATATGAGGGTACCTATCTTCAAATTAGTTTTATAGTCGATGCAAACTACCTTCAGTATAGAGTTATAGGTGGACTTTACCTTTTTTGATTTATTCGTCATTCGATACGCCTTGTTTCCAGTTTTTATTTTTGTGAGATACAATTATTGTCACAAATAGTGAACTAAAGTAACATTGTGTGAAAAATGTATTTTGAATTGCTCAAATATGGCCTCAAACCGTATGACATCACCAGAAATGCAGTAGATGCTTGAAAGCTTACATAATATGCATATGGACCAATCTGACTCCGAGCTGGTGTCTGGATTATCCGACGATGAAAACGAAGACATTTCATACCTGCCTCAGGTACTTCTCTTTCACATCCCGACAGTTCCGATTCTGAGGAATCTGAGAGTAGTGCCCTATCAGTTACCCAGAGGTCGAGGAAGAGCTAGAATACGTACTGGAACAAGTGAAAGTACTTTATCCGGATCACCAAGTGGCCTTATCTTCAGCAACCAAATGCCAGGAGTTGAACATGAGTTCTTGGCCCCAAATTGCTGTCAATGCGTGGGTATTATGTAAACAGACAATAATTCAAATTATAAACCGCCATGACGTTATTTTGAAGCTCACAAGTGAATTCAGTGTTCCTTGTGTTAGTGCACATTCACGCCAGTCGGCCACTACTTAGTTCCATCAAGGCTTTTTCTGCTGATCCAGAGACCCCAGCAGGAGAGACCTACGGACTCCAGAGGCATCAGGTAAAAAGAGGGCAAACTGTCTTGTGCGAAAAAAACAAGGCATCTGATAAATGCTACATTTGTCAAAAAATTGGATGTGGGAAATGTGTTGGACGCGAAGAAAAATCCGAAATATAAAAAATTAAATATTTGCTAACCAATTTTTCTAATACTTATATATTTTATGTTTTTAACAATACACGTTATAATTTAATATTAAATTGAGTTTATTTTTATAGCTAGAATTTTTAGTTAAAGGCGTCCGTCATTTCGACGGACGCTGGGCGTTGCAGGTAGTCAAAAATGTTGGGCTTTCTAGTGTTAAAAGAAACTAAAGCACTAAAACTAAGACTACTAATCCTATCAACAGTATTTAAAAATAATTTATCTCAAATTAAAAAAGGACGCGTCCGCAAAGTTGAACATTTCCCGCGCTTTTTTTCTGTTACACGTTGTATAAATAAATAAATACTTTCCCAGGTGGCCCATGCAGCTCAAGAGATGTGCTATCGCTCGCTGCACAACGTGTTGCGTCGCCACGAGTACGAGCGCTCTGCGCATGCGCGGCTCGTGGACAAGCAGCGCCGCGTGCGAACCATAGTGCACGGCATGCGGCTCAGGGGGGAGCCGCAACAGAACATCGATGATGTAAGATCCATAGACATATAAAAATACAGACCAGGCGTCCGTCACTCGCTCAAGGTCACGCGTTATATGCCTACCGCTTCGCGTATCGCCGTCGGTACATCCGACAGTGGGCTGCCGCACGCCTGCCTGAGCCTTTTTAAATAATATTGACAACGTCATAATGGATCGACGTAAAAACGATTGATTTTCCTCCGCTTTGCTCCTGTTTCCCTTTTGGTTATTTATTAAAATTAAAATTATTTACGCGGTTTCGGATATTTTCGACACTAAAATTTAATAATCTGGAATTCAGGGAAGGAAAAATGCATCTATCAATTTATTAATCTGAAACTTATTTGAGCAAAAATAAAAAATAATTGTTTTTCTATATTCGTTTTATTACCAATATCATCATATACAACCCTAGGACATTCGCTCGATGACGTGGGTCGCGCGGCGGGAAAAACAATCTCAACTCTCTGTGTGCGTACTTATGGTACATTTCTTCTCGCCGGAAACAGCTGGTATTATTATTAAGATTTTGTAGGCTATTATAGCGTACGTATTTTTGCTTTTGTATGAGAGTGATGTATATGTTACGAAGTAACTACACACATCAAAAGTGTCTAGGGATCAAGCATTTTATGCGGATTTCTTGAGATTGAGATGTGGCTTTGTAATAAAGAACAATGGCGAAAGCTTAGCTGACATTAATTTGAGCGTCTAAAAGTGATTTATATACGAAGGCAGTTCTATTATTTTTCTACGTTTTTTCAAAGTATCACATTACCTAGTTAAGTCCGGATAAAAAATTATTTTAAATGAAAAGTTATTTGATTTTTTCATTGACAATTAGTGATGCCATTTTGTATTTATTCTGCCAAGTGACAGTAAGTGCAATATTATTGTAATAAAATCAGTTTTAGTTTGTTATTGTAACAAAAAGGAGTAAATGAAATAACAATAATATTTATTTATAAGTGGAAATGTTCTTTCTATGGAGGTAAAAATATTGTAGTGTAAAAATAAATAAATAACTTTCAATTAATGACTGGCAAAAAGACTATTATCCCAAGTCAAAAAAAATATAACTTGGTTTGACAACTGTTGATTGTTCATGTCACATTACCCTCAAGAAAAATATTTATATCTATAGTCTATGGTTAACTGATTACTAGGCAGCATGGTCTAAGACCTTAGCCTGTTCCGTCAGAAACTAATCTACTTAAAAAAAATGTTCATGTCACAGACGCTTGCACATTATGCCTTGTGTTGCTCTTGATTGTTTTCCGTTTTCTTTAATTTTCACTTGACCTGGGTATAACCTACAAAAGTTCATGACTGAATTTCTATTATTCTCGGACTTCTCGAACAAAAATTCTTGCACAAACTAATTCAGAAGTTGACGCCGAGTTAAACAAGATATTTTTCATTTAAAGACGCAAATATTTAATCTCAGCTAAATTAATGTATGGGTGGCTGCCATTGTTCTTTATGATTTTATAAATTTATATGGATCCTTTTTGGTGCATTTCATAATTTGAAACAGGAACTGTTAATCAAATTCGAGTAAAAGATGAAAATCAGCTGTCAATATTTTCCCTATAAAAACATACAACGCATTGAAGACATTATTAGTGCTACTGTTTCCCTACTACTCATTAAAACCAACGTTATTATGGAGCGGCGACGTCATTTAAGCAGGGAAGAAATGCTCAGAGCCGTGGGAATGATAGAAGCTGGTTCCCGGCAACGTACTGTGGCTTTAGCTCTGAATACAAGTCAGAGTGTTATCAGTCGACTTTGGACACGTTACCGAAGCACTGGTACCGTGGCTGAGCGCCATGGAGGACGGTATCGCTGCACCACACGGAGACAAGACCGATACATTCAAATCTTAACTCGAAGAGCTCCAACAATAACCGCCATGATGTTAGCCGTGAGGCTTCATCACTCTTCAGGGAACTTAATTAGCGACCAAACAGTCAGAAACCGCTTGCATGAAGTGAACCCTCATTCCCGAAGACCGCTACGGGTACCACCTATAGCAATGCACAATCGTAGGATTCGATATCAATGGGCTCTTGAACACAGAAATTGGGCAGAAGAACAATGGCGTTTCGTGTGCTTTTCTGATGAGTCTCGTTTTGGTATGAGACCGGATACAAGACGTATACGACACTGGAGAACCCCTGGACGCCAAAAGCGATTAAAATCCTGCCAGGAAGTCCATCCTTATAGTGGTGGAACCATCATGGTATGGGCGGGTATTTGGATCGGCGGAAGAACTGAGTTGATTTGGATCAGAGGCAACCTCAACGCTCAAATTTATGCTGAGACGATTTTATCTGACGTCATCGTTCCTCTACAAGTGCAAATCGGTCCCTTATTTCAGTTAATGCATGATAATGCACGACCGCACACCGCAAGAGTTGTAAGACAGACTCTCGCCGCAGCTAACATCAATGTCCTGCTCTGGCCTGCTCAGTCGCCAGACTTGAACCCGATTGAGCATGCATGGGATATGCTACAGAGAAGAGCTCTGCCGAATATGGAGGGTATCCAGTCGCAAGAAGACCTTTTTTTGTTGTTGCAACGAACATGGGCGGCCATTCCACAGCGTGATTTGGATGAACTCATTTTGAGTATGCCAAACCGATGTTCTTGTGTTATTAGTGTTCGCGGTAGAAACACGGATTATTAATTGTTTAAGTTACCCAATAAAATTTTAAAGAAAACTGTTATTTCAGTCTTTTTTTCGAACTTTAATGTTAGTGGTTCAAATGTCAAAAATCCCTTTATTAGGAAAATGGCAAATTTCTTTATTAATGCAAAGGTGACTTGGTTTATCGTTACTGTGACAAACGAAAACACTTTGTTTGATGAATCCTTAAAGAAAATTTTAATTAATATCAATCAGGAGAAAAGTTATTGCAAAAATATATGTTGATCCCTAGACACTTTTGATGTGTGTATTTAGTAATCTGTGGTGCTACACTAGCCTGTAAGTGGGAACGATAGAAGCGAGGAGAGAGACAGACGCCGACTATCCATCCATCTCTCTCTTGCAGAGCGTTGTGATTGGCAACTACTGAAGATGGTAAAGTGGGAGTTTTCTCACACTCTCCCACTAATTTTTTTCACCTTTGTTATCGGCACTGAATTCAAATAATACTTACATGATTTTTTAAATATCCTACAAACCAAAGAATCAGTCAAAATGAAAACAAAAAGGTGCCTATATATGGTACTATATATAGTATACGTATGTATACACGATTTGCATACAGCTCCGCGTCTGCTACACTCTCAATATACAAGCGATAGGATTTGCTAACAAACACTGCTTATTAGCCAATCACAGTACTCTGCAAGAGAGAGACAGATGACTAATCAGCATCTGTCTCTCTCTTCGCCTCTATCGTTATATTTAACCGTTTCGGCACTCTATTCTTAAATCTCTATGGTAAGATCGGAACACACTTCATCATCTGTTTAATCATTTGTTTCGTCATGTCTGTCTGTCGGTCTGTCCGTCCGTCCGTACGTCACACCCATTTTATTCCGAAACTATTAGGACTATACATGTGAAACTTGGTAGTGTGTGTATTCTGTGAACCGTTTTCCGATTTTTTGATAAAAATAAAAAAATTAAGTGGGGCTCCCCATACATGCAGCTGAAACTAATAAATTTTTTGCATCAGACCTATGTGTGTGGTATTTATAGACAGGTCTTTAAATGATATTGAGTTTTCCAAAACCAGATTTTCTTAAAGTCAATCGTTTAAAAGTTAAATAATGCTTCCAAAGTGGTAAAAAGCCCCCCCTCCTTCCTCTAACTTTTATAATGATAGAGTTCAAAATCTAAAAAAAATATATGTTGTAGGTCTTAATAAAAACTTCCAACGAAAATTGGTTTGAAAGAGATCGGGTCAGCAGTTTTTGAGTTATAGCACATTTACTAAAACCGCAAATATAACTTTGTGTTCATACACACACTATGAAAAACAAAGTTATTCTGCGTAGTTACTAACGAACCCTTCATGGGCGAGTCTGACTCGCAATTGGCCAAATTTTTTATATCGTTGATAGGCTCGCATTTGAAGACTATCTTACCTGTGTATGTATGTATATGGGGCAGGTATCCGCAACTCCACGACCAGGCGCGTATTTTGCGTATGGGTAAGATAGATTTATTATCCCGTGTCAGTTCTTCCACTAAGGTCAGCAACGCCCTAGTTTTGCTTACCATTTCGCGGAGGGTACCTGGGTTGCCGAAGTATTTGGTCCTGTAATCTGTGACTACAGGGCAGCTCAGTAGCAGGTGTGCTGCTGTTTCGTCTTCCTCCATTCAGGCTCTGCAGAGTGGGCTGTCTGTGACTCCTATCACATATATGCGTTTATCCATCTTAATGGGTAAGCGATGGTGTGTTCGAAGATGAAGCACGCTTGCCTCTAGGCAGGGTTACTTTTAAGTAACCTATTCACTCTTGACTTAAAGACTCCCAGGTTATAGCTATCAGGAAACACAGACTCCAGCAGGGAATTCCTTAGCTTCTTACCTTTTTCACAACTTTATAGTTTAATAATTAGAGTTAGACCATTTCAAAAGCCAGATTGTGAATCGAGAGCAATGTGGGAAAATAACGAATATTATGAGCGGATTACCGCACTGTCTGGCAGTATGAGTTCTTTTAATTCGGCCTACTAAAATGTCCTGACTTTGGTATTGTTCGTCATATTGTTCGAGCTCCTTTAAGAGTTAAGTTGAGCTGCACGATAACTGACTAATGCTTGCACTCTATGACCGGGTCTGCTCTAATCTTTGTGTTTCTTTCCATAAAAGAGCACCTCAGACATAAAACTACATCGATCTCATTTGATTTGATCAATACAGATTGTATGGACTTCCAAAAAGGACGTTGACCTCGGAGTTCGTTTTGGTGTTTCTTCTCAAGGTAGTCAACTAAGAAACACAGGCCTCATCTAGTTCAAATTTACTTTTTTTGTAAATTGTGACGCGTAAAAGTGTTATTTATTACCAATTAATATCACTATTTCATTATCACAACCTGATACGAAAAATATAGGTGTAACTCAGTTACACCTATATTTTTTTTTATTTTAACGGCCCAAACCAATTAATTTATTAAATATTTGACAGATTCTTAGTACGCAAGGCTCGACTACTTTGTGAAATTATGTAACCCTTTATTTCTCGATATTGTCCTGAGTTTGATAGTAGAAGATCTCACTAGGATCACATACCAAAATATTCATCTAGTATCAAAAATCGCAATTTTAAGTCATGTAAAGATCAAAATATTTTGTGTTCTTATTTTCAGGGAATGTCAATAATAAGCAAAATTTAACCATTTATTTGTATATATTCCAGGTAGAAGAAACCCTAACCCCACCAGAGCTCGCAGTACTGCAGGGTGTAGAGAAACGATTGAAGCAATTGAGCACAGCTGAGATG
Source organism: Tholera decimalis (assembly GCA_943138885.2). Lineage (NCBI taxonomy): Eukaryota > Metazoa > Arthropoda > Insecta > Lepidoptera > Noctuidae > Tholera > Tholera decimalis. The sequence continues at coordinate 33,711,118 of OW964551.2, forward strand.
GAGCTCGATAGAAACCTGTTCATCTTCAAGTGGTATTTCATGTTCCCAGAGACTAAGTGAGGATGGCTTAGCATTGTTTGAGAAATATTTCTTTAGTCCATGTTTCTGATGGGATGGGATTATTTATAAGCAATTCTGACCATTATGGTTGATGCTTAGTTGATAATACAGCTAAGATGGTTCTAATTTAAAAATGTTTCTGGAGAACTTGAATTTAGAATCTGCAATTCTGTTCGAACTAAGCAAATGGTCAAAATGGTTTTATAAAATATAGGCATAATATGTAATGTGTGTGACACATCTTAAGAAATGAAGCCTTGAGTTATTATGATGCTCTAAATGCTTTTTAGTTGAGATTGTGTTTACATTCAATGAAAAGCCTTGTGCCTTGTAAAATCAACTAAACTCAGTGTAAATTATAACTAGGATAAGGAAAACGAATAAAATTCTCAACATACGTTCTTAAAATTTTATTTGACCCCATTGATACTCAATAGTCGTTCAAACATGTACAACCTATGCCGTCGATTGATTAGTATTACAAAACATATCCGACTATCTACCCGGGCAGCCGTCACACATAATCAAACAAAAAGGCGGATAATTTGAAGCGAAATTTACAACTACCCTTAGAATCATTGCGTACAATGAAGACTCCTGTAAATACCTAATGCTGGTTGGTTCACCGAGGAATAATTTGAAGCTCGACTAATGAGGTTTTTTAATGAATAATTTAAAGAATATTAATTTTGAGGAAATTCGTGTTCTCTTTGATAATTTAAACACTAAGACGCAAGAGGCATCGTTGTTAATCTATATGTAATGTCTTTTATAACATTGAATTTAATAAGAATGAATATAATAAGTTCGTTGTGTCCTTGCTGTGCCCCTGCCATACATAAAAACATTTATAGTTGTAATGTATGTAAAATACGAAGAAATAAGATATAATGTCTTTCAATCAAACAATGATGACTAATATTGCACAAAACACTGCGTCGACCCGGTGAACAGAACCATAAAACACTTCAAATGAAATGACAATTAATCAACATTGTTATAATTATTAATTAATATTAACAAGTATATAGATTATGTACGTACATAGTTAAACACCTGTTAAACAGTGACATCTAATAATTTTTATTTTTTTTTATTTATTACAAATGTTCGACGGTGTGTGTACTGTAAAGATTGTTGAGAAAGCAGATATTTAATTTAAATAAAAACTAGCGACCTGGTCCGAGTTCGCACGGTCTCATTTTCTACAAATTCAAATTCACACAAAAACTTAACAAATTATACACTAACCTTCCTCACGAACTACTTACTTAACCCATAGGTGAAAACAGTATAATAATAATAATTTTAATTCATTTGAAAATAAAGAAATATTTTTTTTATTCTCTGCTCTTTTAGAAGCTTAGATATTGAAATTAACTAATCACTCGATAAAGTAATACTTTTACTCGGACTAATAAATAGTATACTAAAATTAAATCAAAAGCAAATCTTTTCCAAATGTTCATTTCATTTATTTTAGGGAAATGAATGAGAAATCAACACTAGATATTTTTATAAACTAAAAAATTAAGGAGCATATACTTTTCCAGCTTTTGGTACGGAACTTCGAATACGAGTCCACCCTTCAATTGGTCACTACAATTTTTTGTACTGGAATTAACCTTTAATTTCTCTATAAGTATTGACAGAAAAGTGAGCTGCTTATATTAAAAAGCAAACCTTGAGAAGTTGATAAGATCAAGATATCCCAATCTTTGTCAGTACACACACATCGCCACGTAAGATATCCACTTCAAGCTAAATTAGATTTACACTAGATTTGTCTAAATTAAAAAGTCGACGAATATATTTACACGCGATTGCCTCGGTTTGATGTCTCGTATAAAACTCAATCGAAATCTAAATTTTGTATGCATTTAGATATAATTTTGTTTCAAGTACAAAATACAGGAATATTTTATTCATGACTCCCTGCTTGCATGCTTTTCTTTAAACATTTTCATTTATCAAATAAAATTGAAATGTTACTACTTCCTACTTCCTCCATTGTAATAGTTTTAAGGCTTTAGTTCAATAAAGATTTATTATTATTACTTCCTTCTTCGACAAAATATTGAACGCATGTTGGTACTTATACGGAAATTAAAAGTATTGAACACATCTTGTTACTCAGTCATCAATTTGTTTCTTTTATTTTTAATAATTTCCTAACTGATGTTTGCAAGGCTACTAATCTTTTCTTACACTTGATTGTATCTGGCTAGATGATACTCAGATAGGCCAAATGAAGATTCATTAAGTTTATAAAATTTGTGCGCATTTAGTTTTGCTCGATCAATATGATTACAAGATATCTTTAACTTAAATCTCAAGAGACATCACAACCGGGCCACAAAAACACCCATTATTTTAGTCAGATTATTTTTATGAACTATTCTATGGAAATATTAAAAATACAGTGAAGACATCGACTATCTGGCCTAAGATATCACCTTAACGCGAACGAATCGACCTACGTTATTCGACTATACATAGTTGAGATGTTTACAAAAGCAGTTATTTTTTATTTAATATTAGTTTTATGAATAGTGTGTGTGTATGTAACTCAAGCTTAAAAATGCAACTAAAATAGTATCTACAAAAAATATCTTTAGTAGACGGAAAATGCTTATTATATTGTTAACCGGCACTTAGTAAATCCAGCTAATCCAAAACATTTCAAAGAGCGACATCTATATACAAAGGTGAGGTAAAAAGCAAAATAAAATGAAACATGCAAATTAAAATTGTATTTATTTTATTTATAAACTAGGTATTTTATACAACTTAACAAAATACATACATACAGTAACTAAACAGCAACCAAAATATAATCATTCATACTGGCATTGAATCTTTATCGAAACATAAATCATATTGCTGAATTCATTCCTGGGGATATTGCGTCAACACATTGTTTCGAAGGTTTCCGATTGGCAAGAACCATCTCAGTCATTTTACAGTTATTGTCGGAACAAATGTAGCAACATGTTACTCACACCACGTCGTGTCAATGTATTTTAGTTTCTCTCTAATACTGTTGAGGAATATATGTTATTTATCACTGAGTACTTAATTTCCTTCAAATGTATGTCTGAACGTGTAAATAATTTTATTTGTACTATCACAAAACACATCTCATTTTATAACGGAAAGTCCAAATGAACACATGTTTTAAATAATTCGAGATTTTTTAGCAAATAACAAAAAAAAAATAGGGCTAAGCCGAACAAATATTTAATGACAACTCAATTCTTAAGCCAATTTACTAAATAGAAATATTTTTATAGCTATATTAAGAGGCCAAATAATGAAAAATATGTAGTATAGGATAGATCTGTGATGTAAAATTAAAATATAATAAAAAGCTTTAATCGATATTTACAAAAGTAATCAGACTGTGGTAACGCTAAGAGGTGAGGACCAAACTATAGTTAGAGACGATAACGAAACACAGGCGCCCGTACCGCCGGCGAGCGGTGGTACGGGCTGCTGTATCGTTATGTAGCACGTACAGACTTTATAAGCGAGACATAATCAAATTTTCCAAATTTACTCTAGTGCTTTATTACTATAATTTACCACTGTTAAAACAACCAGTCGCCGTGTCGTGAACATCTCATACATATTGTTTATTCGAGTAAACATCATGTATGGCGCGAATGGCGCCGCCTGTCGCCTCGCTCTGGCACTACGCTCCGTTACAAACTACAGCTAGCGCAGTAAATAGCATAATTTAGCATAAAACATAAAAAAACGTCCAAATATATTGCGAGAACTTATCACAAAAGTAATAAAAATGTCTCCTAATCCATTATATTATTTACAATGCAAAACAGGGTAATTTACACATTTCTTTTGTTTCACTAAATAATTTGTCATTTTGTGATAAATATTTCCATAGTGTAATATAAATTTATATAACTGATGGTCTAAATAATAATACTAACATTTGTAAATGAACGTGGCTAGCCGGGATAGAGAAAATATTGATGTGAAGCCAAATACCTATACGTCCAGGAACTATAAAATCATAGGCTTACTTATACGACGAACCTTATCCCATAGACCTACTAACTGTAACGTATTTGGGCAGCATGATATCTATAAAACGAGCTATAAGTTACGCGGTGAGATATACAGTATCGTTTTATAAAGCTATCGACAAGTTGTCGTAACGTAACTGCGCTCACGACCTTACTTGCGACATTTTCAAACGAAGCGTCAACGGTGTGCGTTTACATCTTTTATAGTCTGGTAGATTGTGCATGATTGTTTTATTAAATTAATACTACGTAAAATTGACAATAAAAGATATCAGTGAGCTACGCAAATTTTTTAATTTGTTACTTCATTTAAAAACATCACAAGGATTGTTCTGGGCGACATGGTATGCTGGCTTTCTACACTGAACACATTGGAGTCCGTCTCCCGGCGACGTCGCTCTCTGTCGCGCCCACTGCCGCTCGCGTAAGTGCGTCTCGCTCACACAGGAAGCCATTACAATATGCAGCACGACGCTGAACAACAACTGCTAGAACCACCTTTACTTTTTTGCCGTTGATCTGGAAACAAACAGAAGGAAGTCTATAAGTGTATAATCTACATACGAAAATTTCACAGAGAGGAGTATGAAATTGGACTGTTAAAGTTTATATGGAGAAGAATTGCAGAAACCTCATATTTTGATATCTAAATACTTTAAATAATGCTCAATTTCGACCTATAACGTTCTCATTGCTGGGACACAGGCCTCCTTTCTAGGAGAAGAAATGGGCCATAATCAACCACGAGGTCACAGTGCGGGTTGCTGGATGTCACCATATCTTCGGATTTTTGGTTTTTAGGACATGTTGGTTTCTCACAAAGTTTTTCTTGTTCGTTTAAGTGTTTTTATAACTAAACGCTGCAACTGCAAAGTATTTTTAATATACTATGAGTACTGCTAATGCAGAGCGGAGAATTATATGAGCTATAGGTACTGCTAACTAAAACAATATACCTCCACAAAATCACCTTTCTTGGAGCTGTATTGCGATCTATTCTATTATTATACAGTATTAGAATTTAACAGGAGAAAGAAGAGATTAAAACTTTAGTGCTAAAATTCAAATAAAATAAATTATCAACTTACAGTATAATTTAACAAATTCTTAATTACGAAACCAGGAGTCAGTCGGTGACCTAATGTTTGAATGACTGAAAATAATATCTCTTCTATATTTTTTTTTTATAGAACTGACCTGTCAAATTTCGCAACAGAATCTTTGAAATATATTGTCATTAGATTACAGTCTATATCGACGGTTAAAAGGAAATAGGGTATAAGCGACAAAAAAGAAATATTTAGGAGAGCCATTCAAAGCTTAGAATTTTAGACAAACTGATGTATTTTTTTATTAAAACATCAGACAGTTGAATAATTGTTATAGTAAAAGAAGGATAAGGTACTTTTCACAGTGGTTGTATAAAAGATAATAGAGCACAAGAAACAGTCGGCTTTCAAAACAATACCAGTCCAAAATGTCGCTTATACCCTATTTCCTTTTAACCGTCGATAGTTAATATAGTCTAAACTACTTTCAAACTAAAAGTAATGATTAGTACAGTAAGAAGTACAAGGTAGGTATTTGATAGACTTACTAAAAGGAACAAGGGAGTTGGGAACGGGATATGAAAGGTTAGGTCCACCGGACTTCTGGAAAATAAGCCTTGGTTTTAGTAAAGCTATGCTATTTTCACTTGTCAAGTTAAAGACTAAATAGTCTCGCCACTAATTACTGCACTATGAGTATGTTAACACCACTTGTAATTTTCTATGAACATCGAAATTATTTAAATGGACTAGGTCGAAACTACGTCAAACTAATGGATGTCGATTTGTTTTACATTCAATTTACTAATGTGTTACCTTATCACTGCTAATATTATAAATACGCAAAATCTGTCTGTCTGTCTGTTACACTTCCACGTGTAAACCCCTACTTTCACTAAAAATCCATTCAGGCGAGCGAAGCCGTGGGCAGAAGCTAGTTTAGGTATAAATGCAGCTATGAATATTGGACATCAGGCTGTACTGTGACATCATTCAGATTTCAAAAAGCTTGTTTTAATACTTATTAAAACCACAATACGGTTTGTACCTATTCTCAACTTAACGTGTAAAGTCCTGTAAGTGGGGCAGACAGCGTGTACGTTTGTACCAATTTTTATTTTATATACTTTTTTATTTAGCCATTGGTGTCCCACTGCTCTCCCATTGGCCTCCCCCAAATCTTTCCAGGTTCTCTTTTCGAGGGCTACTTCGGACCAACCAATAGTTTGTACCTATAGGGAACTATTTACTTTCATTGTTTCATTGCAAAATATGGATCTGTGTGTGCTTCATCTTTTTCTAGCGCTGATATAAAATGCCGTTTTTTTAGCGGTGATAACATTTTAAGGGTTTAAGGAAAGGAACAGTGTTGGGTAAGTAATAATAGATGGGTAGAGTAAGTTTAAGCGACAATGGTCTAATGGCTAAGGTGTTGGACTTGTGATCGAGAGGTTGAGGGTTCGAACCCAACCCATTACACTATTATTGCCGTGAACCCACTCCAGATACAAGCATATTTAGCTTAGAGATTGCCAGTAATGAGAATTCTACCCACATTGCTTGCTAGTTCTCTAAGAAGTGTTTTGTCTTACCATGTGAGTTAGGCTCGGGCAGGTGTTCGCGCGGCACAAGGTGCATGACCGTGGTACGTCCCAGAGGGAGCCCTAGGGCGCCCAGCGTCACCGAACTGTGCAGGAATCGGCCCTGGTAGATCAATCGCAGGATCTCTGCACGGGACACGCATTCCGAGGCCCAGTCCGCTGGAAAATTAAAGATGCAAATATTAGAAAATTATAACAGCAAAATGTTATAGGTTCGGTCTGTATGTTGAGGGAATTCCCTCCCAGAGTCTGTGTTTCCTGATAGCTATAACCTGGGGGTCTTTAAGTCATGACTGAATACGTGATTTCTAGGTAAGTGTGCTTCATCTCCGACTACATCATCGCTTACCATCAGGTCAGAAAGTGATCAAACGGGAGCCTAGCATTAATTAAAAAAACCAAAGATTTAAAACAGAGTCCATAGTTTCTTACACATTCTCTTCATATGATTTACGCTTTAATAGAGGTGGTGTGTTTTGTTGCGGAATATTTTGTCGTCGCTAACACGGCAAATTAGCATCAGCTTAAGGTTAAGTTAGACCCATCAACCTTTACAATACAAGTGTCTGTACCTGAAAGATCTATTTCAAATATGTACTTCACATTGTATTTATTTGAACATCACTTTCTTTCTGTTTCAGATTAGCAGCAGTATCTATCTACTCCGTACGATATATTCCGAAGATTGTATAATGTATTTGTGATGAAGAAATATGGAAGAGCTGCATTTTGAAATCTGGTTTTCACACTGAGAATTGATCCAGCAATACTGGAGATATTTGTAAAAATATTTTTAACCCGACATATTATTTTGGTATATTATTTAAATAAAGTCATAAACTATTTAAATAAAACAAAGAAAAAAAGCAAAAAATAATAAAAAGGTAATTAGAAACCTGCCCCCAGAGAGATTTGAACTCTCGACCCCTGGTTTACAAGACCAGTGCTCTAACCCCTGAGCTATGGAGGCTCACGACAATATTCTCGTAAATGTTGATACGTATTGACGGCGCGCGTCTATACACACTACAGTGAATCATACAAACACAGATGTAACGATTATACGGCTCTTAGTAGTTACGCTGTGATAACTAGATGGCGCTGTATTAAATTGTTGTATGTTCTGAATTCATTATTTTGTTATAACGTGTTTTACCTTGTTTATGGAATCATGTGTATCGTTCATTTGTTATTTTTTCTAATTCTAACCATATTCAGCAAAGGAGGTCATTTATTAGGAGCGTTTTTAATCTTATCTATTTTAACACTATTTGGTTTTTTTTTTATTTAAAATAGGTTCGCGTTTGACCACCACCTCACCTGATGGTAAGTGATGATGTGGTCGAAGATGGAGCACGCTTACCTAAAAGTAACCTATTCACTCTTGACTTAAAGACTCCTAGGTTATAGCTATCGGGAAACACAGACTCCGGCAGGGAATTCCACTCCTTAGCCGTACGCACAATGAAGGTATTCCCAAAACGTTTGGTGCGTATGGGTGGGATGTCCACCATGTAACGATGGCGCTTCGCCGTTTGTCTCGTAGTCCGATGATGGAACGGGCTTGGTGGAATTAGATTGTGTAATTCCATCGCACACTCCCCGAAATGTAACCGATAGAAAACCGATAGACTTGCAACTCGTCGTCGATGTTCAAGGCTCTGGAGCTTTGACTCGACCAGTGAATATATAAAGTGATAGAATGTGTTCGGCAGTAACTTACTTAGTGTAACATGTATGGTCAATTGTAAGGCAAGGCTATGGCTATCAGTGGCTATAATAATTATATCGCGTAATCCCAAGAAGTGTAGGGTAAAAATTATATACACGGTTTCGGCACGTTTGCGACCGTGCCGAAACCGTGTATATAATTTTTTTGCATTAAATATTGATTGTTAAACATGTTTTGTATAGTAGGTACTATGATTCTGGAAAAAAACCCTTAAAATATTTAAAAAATTGGCCAAGTGTGAGTCAGACTCGCCCATGAAGGGTTCCGTAGTAACTACGCCGAATAACTTTGTTTTTCAGTGTTTATATGAATTACAAAGTTATATTTGCGGTTTCGAAAATAAGCTATATCTCTAAAACTACTGACCCGGTCTCGTTCAAACCAATTTTGTTGAAAGTTTAGAAAATAGATCTTAATCTATTTTCTAGATTTTTCACTCCATTATTATAGAAGTAAGAGCGGGACACACATTTTACCACTTTGGAAGTGTATATCTTTTAAACATTTGACTTTATGAAAAAGTGGCTTTAGAAACCTCAATATCATTTTTAAAGATCTGTCTATAGATAGCACATACGCATAGGTTTCATAAAAAAATATAAAAATATATTTTCAGTTTCAGTTCTATGTATGGGGAGCCCCTTAATTTTAAATATTTTTTTATTGTTGTCTTAAAATCGGAAAGCGGTTCACAGAATACATTTACCTACCAAGTTTCACATGTATAGTCCTAATAGTTTTGGAATAAAATAGCTGTGACATACGGACGGACGGACGGTCCGACAGACATGATGAAACTATAAGGGTTCCGTTTTTTGCCATTTGGCTACGGAACCCTAAAAATGAAACATATTTGTGCCGGTAACAAAATATATTTTGAGAAATTTCCAATATTTTGTACATTCTAGTTTATTCAGTTCAGCTGTATTATGGAATCCATGTTTATTGTTATCGAGAATAAACAAAAACCAACGAAAACATCTATACATATTAATAAAATTTAAGTATCTGTCTGTGATTTCAAAATAACTGTGTTTTCTCTTCGAGTGTTATTTCCTCTCATCTCCTTATTATATATTTATTTAACTTTATTTTATTTTTATCTGTTCTCTAAATTTTGTTCCGGGTTAATCTCTGGATTGGATGAGCCAATTTTTATGGGACTTTCACTGGAAAATAGGACAACATATAGGCTCGATAATAACTCCCACTTGAACGAAGTCGCGGATACGGCTACGGATTAATAAACCTTATTCATTACACGTGGCTAATTCGAATCAAGTAAGTTGATCTCAAATTTAATTCGGTTTTGAAGACTCTTTATACCTCTTATCTGCCCCGTTAATTCAATATGAAGATGCGACTAGAGCCGCCGTTAAGTTTGAATTTACAAACATCCGTACTTCTTTGTTTTTTTTTTCGTCTTTGTCAGTGGAGAGGACCTCGTGGTAAAACAACCGCGTGGGTTTATCTTCATGTTTCAGTATCACTTGCCGAGGTAGGTCCATAGATGGGTGCACATTAAGCCGTAGCCCCGGCTGCTATTTGTACATCTTTAACAGTCGTTACGTGTAGTCAGAAGCCTGAAAATGTGACACATGTCTTGCTAAGGGGTATATAGGTTTCTCAACTTTTGCGTTGTGGAGGTTAGATAGGCAGTCAATTCATGTGAAATACTGTTACTGAGCTGCATTCGTGATACTCACGCTCACAATGCAAGCGTCAATAGCCTAATGGATAAGGTGATCGAGAGGTCACGAGTTTGAACCCCAACCATTACACTATTACCGTGAAGCCAGTTCAGACAATGTGGGTACACATTGCTAGCTACAAAAAAAAGTAGCCGATCGCGAGATAATTGGGAAAGGTTAAGCAGATTCCACAACTTTCACACAACGCCATCTAGTCCCAAACTAAGCAGAGCTTGTGCTATGAGTACTAGACAACTGATAAACATACATATATATTTCTAAATACATCCACGACCTTGAGCATAGCAGTCAGGGCCACTGACCAACAGTCAGTAATGATGATAAGTAGATAGCTGTGTATGTATGTATGTATCGGAAATATTTTAATTAATTTTCTCTTTTTCTTGTCATCTACGCGCAATACCTCAGACACCCCAGTTAGAATATTAAATTATAAGTCTAAAACAACATCCGTACTTAACTGAAAAAAAATGCAACCAAACCTAGGCATTTTTTTATAAAATAGTTATCCTTACTAAACGCAAAATATATGCGCGTCATACAATATCCTTACGCAGACGCATGCACTCATGCAATGTTAGCTGCCGACGCGATACGCACACAATTTCCTTGAATTAAGGGTTGTATTAATCTGTCAAGGTACTGTGTTTCCATTTCAAGTTAAATGAAAGATTTTTCCATCAAAATTTAACACCTATTTTTTAAGATGGAAATCGATTCTGAACCAACTACTTTCAGGAATTGCGTTTATTCTGTTACACGTTGTATAACCTAAACCTACCAACCTGGGAAAATAGGCAAAGCAGATGTTGGATGGTGATCCATAATGCCCGTACAGTCTAGCTTTGAGAACTAACGGGTAGGGTAGCCCTAACTTCCCCGCCTCCCTTTAAACTACAACCAGCCAAACAAGCTTCGCCTATAAATCACTAGCCGCCAGGAGGCGCTACTATCGCCAGCCACAGCGACAATAATTTGTGCACCAAACACGAACCTCGTTGTGTGGCTCCGATAAACATCAACCTCTATTTATGTGTTAGATAAACTAAGACATTTTATTGAGACTTTTCCTTCGGTTGAAATCTTTGAGAGTTTTCTACAAGTTACTCTAGCTCGGTGTACAGATAGTAGCTTAATTTTCGTTGTGCATGCGATTGTGTCGTCTGAATTTGTGGTTGATGGAATTTTAGGTTATTTTGTTGTATAACGTCGCTGCGCCTGCCAAATTCCATTTGTGCATTTTTTCATTTTTATGTGGGTCATTCCACAAAAATCGGTACACTTTTGATGTTGTTTTGTCCCAAACCTTTAAGATACTTTTGGATATTTGAGTAGTGTATATTATATGTAATTGATTAACTATCTTATATCTAAAAGGGCCAGTCATTTTACGCTGATTTTTTACTGGCTATTTCCTCTTTGGATAATTTTGGCTTCTTTTTAGGTGGCCTTTTTCTGCAAAATGGAAAATAACACTTAATGCTTAAATATTGTGACCAACGACCGCAAACAACTTATTATCAGTCTATAACTTCCCAGTTTCTAAACTCAAAATAAAAAAGCCAATCGTTAACTGTAGTATTATGCATTTTATATATTTTTTTTTAATATAAATAACATAAACCCTAAATGACTTTTTCGTCCCCTAATATTATTTCATAAGGTTTCTAGGTCACTTCACTTATAACCTAGCTATATCCGTCAGTTCGCACAATTAAGAGCTAGGGCCTGATGGTCCAGGGACTGACGATTTGGAGTAAAACTTAAGACAATTGCAGGTTAACTTCTAATAAAAGCTGTTTAATACGATGTGCCAAAGAAGACCGACAAATCACACGTAAATATTGTTTAATTATCATCAATTTCCTATTATAAACAATAAAACTATTCATCGAGGGAATGACAAAGTGACTGGATCAACACGTGTTTCCGCAACAACTGCCGTGTTTGCATTGATTTACAAAATGGCTGCCGCTCAGCGAGTATGGTCTATGGATAACTTCGTGTCGTACTTTTAAATCAACTAGATGTTATTCACTCTTCATTCATATTATGGCGCGAAATTTGTAAATCTTGTCGTGGCTAGGGAATGACGGATAAAATCGACGACACTTTTATAACTTCAGAAAATCGAATTATTTTTGATTGAAACTACAAAATATTAATAGAATTTGGTGTATGTAAGATAAACTAGATAATTGTTAAATAAAATAAAGTATATAGTTGATGTATCTATAAATATGGGTGCCCAAACATAAACTTTTGGAGTGCGGACATGCCTAGGGACTGATATTTTGGGGTCTTTATGAGAGATTTCAGATTTATTTAAATGTATTTATTTCTAAATATATGGGTAATGAACAAAACACATTGCGAGCTGTTACTTAACAATTTTGGAACAAAATATTACTAATTATACTATGTGAAATATGTCGCGGACAATGAGTGGTACTATTTTTGTGGAATGATCCATGTGCACATTTTTGCTTAAAAAAATTCTAGCCCTTTAAATGACCGATAGTTTTGAAAACTTTTGTATTTTTATAATATATTAAATAAACGTCTGTGCTGTGATATCAATAATTTTGTCGAGTTTTTTATTTTCAAATCAATAACATGTTTTTTGTTGTTTCCCAAAACCTTACAAAAATCACTTATGGAACTTGGCAGGCGCAACGACGATAAGACGTTTTAAAGCTTTTTCTGCTGTTTTGGAGGCAATTGACTTTGCAAGTAGACTGCGATATTTTATTGAGGTTTAGTGAGGCGTTCACGGAGTCATACCTTGCATGAATTTTCTTCCTTCTTTTACACGTACCTACCTTCGAAGTGCAGGTTTATTAACACCGTCTTAAGTCCAAGATAATATTGCACTTATTAATATATTTCATATTATTTCATCTCTGTGACGCTTGCCCCTAGCTAACTTAACATGTAGACTAAATTATTAACGGGAGGTCACGACGTGCAAATTAATTTAAAATATTAATTTTGTTATAATATATGTAGACATCTCGAATGGAAGGATAACGCAAAATAACAAAATCTTGAGTTGATTCATGCCGCATGCACTTTGTTTTATTTAAAAGCTTTAACAGGGCCTAAATTATTAAGCGATTAGAGTATTGAGGAAATAACTACTTAACACATAAAAACTTTGAATCACTATTTGGTAACACAAAAACATTTATAATAGGACTAGTACTCTCGCGGGGCTTCGCTCCCGTGGATTCTATCACGGTAAAAACATAACTCTCCTTTTTTGCAGTCGGGTAAAAAGTAGCCTATAACCTTCCTCAAGCTTCAAGCTACTTCCATACCAAATTTCATCCAAATCCACCCAGTACTTTCGAAGATTAGCGCGTTCAAGCAAACAAACAAACAAACAAACAAACAAACAAACAAACTAACAAACTTTTCCGCTTTATAATATTAGTATAGATTATTTGGCCAAGCCAACTGGCTGTCATTAAACAGTGTTTTATATGATCACCAAACCTGAAAAATTATACATCAAAATGACGGCACAGTAATTACAACAATTATGTTCTAAAGACGTTCACACTTATCCAAGCATTCTGAACGCGATAACCTCAGACAACACTTTAGCAGCGAGCTAACATTTACACTTGATTATATTTTTTTACAACTACGCAAATGTACGTGTAAGCCATATTTAGTCAAATGAACTATGATTTTTTTTGGTTGGACGGACAAAATAATATGTATATTACATAATTAGTATCTAGACACTTCCGTAGAATATTAATTGTGAATTATGTGCCAAATCCGAGACAAAAATTCGCATATTTTTATACTTGAAAATATTCCAAATATGACGTTGATTAGTATAACCTTTTGACTGCCACGTCCGCTTTAATATATAATCCTCATAACTCGAAGACGGCTAGATCGATTTGAAAAATTCTTTTTTGTTTGAAAGGGTACACTTTCTAGTTGGTCCCATAGTCATCACATTAGGATCTGATAATGGAATCATGGAGAAATCGAGGGAACTTTTCAAATATTGTAGGCACACCTTTTCACATTTTGGGTATTTCTTATAGTACCTTGTGCAGTTGCTCTCGAAAAGCACCATTTGGGGGAAGTGGAACAGATGATGAAGACTACAGATGGCCACCGAAACTACTCAATAATAAGTATTTCGTGGATTGCGATTCGATTACTAGAACTCCTCAAAAATAAACGGCTCTGCATCGGGAAAAGCAATATTTTGTAAAAGGTGATAAGTAGTTGACATTTAGGTTTTTGTAACTAGGTAAATTACAAACCGACCCACAAAAAAGCGTGAAAAGTTTTTCTTTAATTATAATACTGTTGCGAATATAATACAAATTTATTAGTTACTAGCTATTGCCTGCGACTTTGTTCGCTTGGAAATTACCACACATGTGACATTTGGCATTGGATTGTTGGTGCAGGATACCTTTCCAGCTTCCTCAGAACACCCTGCCACTGTTTCATCACAATCTGATCGATGGTCTAAGAACGCATACAGGACAAACATTTATTTTTAATAAGGTAAATAGATTTTTCCTTAACTTCGCTTTTATCGCACAAAAACAGGAAAACCGATGGTAAATGGTTATTATATTCGGTACTACAATTAGGGTTGCCACCTTTTTTTTGTGCAGTTAAAGTACATTGGTTAAAATATGTAAGAAAAAAAAAAAGTACATAGCATCAAAATAAAGTACAATTTGTTTTCAAAGTCGCTTTCCGCTGTCTGTCCCTATGTATGCTTAGATCTTTAAAACTCCGCAACGGATTTTGATGCGCTTTTTAATAGATAGAGTGATTCAAGAGGAAGGTTTATATGTATAATACATGCATAATATAGTAGAGAAACGATAATATTAGAGGAATATATAGATAATTTTAGAGGTTTCTAATGTGATATCTTAATAAACGATATTTTTGCGCTTACATTGCAAGCGCTGGCTTAACCGTACCAGATATATCAAAATAATTGTACTACAGTACTGCACATCTTAAAAAGGTATACAAAAAAGTCCGCAATGGCATATACCTATCTCTTACGGATAACATACATACATCCATTTTAATACTTTAAAAATGGGCAATTATAAACCGCTAATTCGAAGGCTATTTACAAAAATACTGTATTTATACTTATCATTTTAAATACGTTAGTTGGCTTGAACATTTCATGAAAATTAGTTTTTCCCTTCCATCCAAATTAAATGAATACCTTAGGATATATAGCAAAATCAAAATTATGCGCAACGAAATTAATTTCGTGTCGCCGCGAGATGACCGGGCGCCTCGCTTCCGAGCCGAGAGAGTCCGAAATTTTATGTAGTATATCAATGTATGGTGGAATTGTGTATCTTATACAACGTGTAATTTAAAGGGTATATAAATACCAAGTGCACGGCTTCTTTGGATGATAACAAACGATATGGCAAAGGTTTTGTAATCCTATGTCTACATGTGTGGAGCTTATTAGAAATTTCAATACATTGATACCAGAGACCGAATTTTTCAAATTAAGAAGAACGAAGAGAATTATCATTTTATTGGCAAGTGACGTGGAAAGTGATGACCCTCATAGTGCTGTGACACGTTTGTTATTACTGGTATTCAAGAAATATATGAAACCAATAATTTGGGGTCAATTCTGTGCGTCACTTATTTTGAGCTGAAACTTTGCATACAGACTCCATACCAGATGTTGTCTTCAGTCCTTTTGGATAGATATGGGGTTTCCGTTACACGTTGTATATGCCTACAGAAAAGTCCGCGATGGCATATGTCTATATGTTTAAGATAACATCCTACCTATGTCCATTTTAATACTTTAAAAAATTGGCAATTATAAAGCGGTAATGTAAAAGGTATTTACACAAATACGGTATTAATCCTTATTATCTAAATTGATATTATGTACCTATAACGAGGAAAGATGATTGATTTTTTGTTTGTTACGATTTAACTCAAAAACTACTCAACCAATTTTACCGAAAGCTACATCTCCTCAGAGTAACATAGGCTATTTTATATTTTTTGTAAAGAACCCATGCGAAGCCAGGGCGGGTTGCTTACTAAAAAATAATTGCCGAATGAAATAATGATGTTTATTTTGCAAATAGGTTATAAATAACACTTTCACACGTCTTCTTTTTCGTAAATGTAAACTAGATGAGCCCAGTGTTTCCTAACTGACTACTCTGAGAAGAAACACTGAAACAAACTCAGAGGTCAACGTCTCTTAAAGTGCATACAGATCCATGTAGGTTATGTTTGTGGCGCCCTTTAGAGAACAGAATCACACAGATTTGAGCAGGCCCGTCCAAACAGTGCAAGCATTTGTCAAATATCGCGTAGCTCAATAGCTCTGCAAAGTACCAACTTGCTGCATTGGACTCGATCGAGGGCAACGAGGTGCTGGTGGACAAGCTTCATAGCCTGGCTCATCGGCGAACCGTTGCTTGCCTGTCGGTTTTCTACAGATTGTACTTCGGGGAGTGTGCGCAGGAGCTCCATGACCTGATTCCTCCATCTCCATTTCACTACCGGTCTACCAGACGCACGGCTGGCTACCATCCACACTTGGCTGATATACTATTTTTTTGTTGTGTTCGTAATAATTGTCTGGATAGGGTTTGGAGAGAAAACTGTATGATACCGAAAGAAAAATTGCACCCGAGCGAAGCTGGGGTGGGTACCTATGACCTAGTTATGTTTAAAAACATATTTCTTACTACTTTTTGCAGTTTGTATCAAATTAGTATCTCTACTAAACAATTGCACAGCATCTTTACAGTCTATGTTTAAATTAAAGTAAATAAGTAATTATTTTTTTATCAAATTCAGAGACGCTTTGTTTATTACGATTAAAATTTTCAAAATCCCAAAGAAATCGAATCATGCGAAATAAAGTATTTTCGTGTACTTTATTGTTCTCGTAAAGTATAGAGTACAATTACCTGAAATAACGTACAATACTTTATTATAAAGTACGGGTGGCAACCCTAACTACAATAACCAAATAGAATACGCCACAATATAGCAACTTATTGTACAAAGAAACGTGTTTGAGGCTTGGAACATTGCCGATATACAATGAAATTTTTCATAAGTAAGGCGTTGGGCTTTACTTTTATGTGTAAGTACTTCCCTCCTTTACGATATAAAAGAACCGACAAAACATAATAAAATTACCATAGCATAAAATCCGTGGAATTGTAAGAATTCTACGTGTTGTGGTAAAAGTATCGAAGAACGTTTTTAATATCGCTTCGTTTTAAACTTTCGAGGCACGTAGGTAAGGGCAATGGTGATAGCTTTTATGAATGTGACTTTATATACTCACTTCGTTACCTTAACGTAAACATCATCAACTGCCTAGCCTTTTTCCAACTTTGTTAGGGTCGGCTTCCAGTCTAACTGGAACCCAGTAGTGGGTAACACGATACCCTTGGTAAGACCAGTGTCAGCTTTTATGGCTTCTGACTACTCGTAACAAATGTCAAAGATGTGCAAATGACAGCTCTGTGCCTCGGCCACAGATTACTAAATAGTTACTTCGTAACAGATACATCACTCTCATACAAAAGCGAAAATACCTACGCTATAATAGCCTACAAAATCTTAATAATAATACCAGCTGTTTGCAGCGAGAAGAAATGTACCATAAGTACGCACACAGAGAGTTGAGATTGTTTTGCCCGCCACGTCATCGAGCGAGTCCTAGGGTTGTATATCGACGGCTCCTAAGTATACTGAGTCAACTAACAAATTTTGAGAATTGCACTTTTTTGTGTATTAACAATAATTAAATAATTTCCCATTTACCTGTAAAAGAAAAAAAATCATATCTTTATAAATAACTAAAAAAAATAGCGTAAACTGGATCAAGTATAGTAATTTATTTATTTTGCACTCAGTATACTGAGTCAAGTGTTTGCTACCAATATACGCGGGACGCGAATGCGCTCATTTTGGTGCAAGTTCAAACTGACTCAGTATACGGCGAAACAGCGTGGTGTGCGGACGTTATTGTGTGCTTTTTGTTATCAAGAAATAGTTGCTTTGCTCGTGTTATTTTTATTTAAATTATTCCTGCGTGGAGTATTGCAGCCACTTGTGGGCTGGCTCTGCAAAGTACCAACTTGCTGCATTGGACTCGATCGAGCGCAGAGCTAAAAGTCTTATAGGCGACGAGGTGCTGGTGAACAAGCTTCATAGCTCCATTATCTTTTTTATTGATAATAGGCTCACGTTTGACCACCA
Source organism: Tholera decimalis (assembly GCA_943138885.2). Taxonomy (NCBI): domain Eukaryota; kingdom Metazoa; phylum Arthropoda; class Insecta; order Lepidoptera; family Noctuidae; genus Tholera; species Tholera decimalis. Next base: position 33,729,598 of record OW964551.2, read on the forward strand.
TCTCACCTGATGGTAAGTGATGATGTGGTCGAAGATGGAGCACGATTGCCTAGAAGGAACCTATTCACTCTTGACTTAAAGACTCCCAGGTTATAGTGATCAGGAAACACAGACTCCGGCAGGGAATTCAACACCTTAGCAGTACGCACAATGACAAGACAAAGAATTAGCGTAACAGAATCCAGAAATACTAACAGCCGTTTACGATCTCCAAAAGTGCTTAAATGTACCCGAACGGTTATTGCTTTGCCTGGCATCAACAAACTGCTAAAAGAGGAGCAAATGAAATTGCTAGCTGTGTTTTAAAATTTATTGAACAAACAGATATGGCAGGTATAAAAGATTACCGATTCTGGTCTGATAACTGCGGTGGTCAGAATCGGAACAGAATCGTTTTTTTTTTTTAAGTATATGATGGCAAGTTATAAATACAAAATAAAATTTGGTCATCGTTTTCTAATTTTTGGTTACACCCAAAACGAGGGAGACAGTATGCATGCACTAATAGAAAGACAGACGGAAGACAAAATACTATATACGCCTGCCCAATGGCACATGGCGTTTCAATTTGCTAAAACCGACGATAAACCTTATAAGGTCACCGAAGTGTCTCAAGATATTGTGATGGACTTCAAAACAATGCTTACAAAGGTCAACAACTGGAGTTTTGCCTGTGATGGATCTAAGATGCAATGGAATAAAGTCATACTGAAATAAAAATTGAGCCAGAACATCCTTACAAATTATTTTTAAAACTAGTTACATAAAAGATTCTTATAACTGTATTGACTGTGCTAATAAACCTAAAGCAACACGTAATCAAACTGTCCCTAATATAGATTTTCGTGATCTTCGCCCAGCTTACAACAGGCCAATCCCAATAGATAAAAATAAACACAAAGATTTAATGGACATGAGCAACAAATTAGTGATACCTAAGGAATATCACTTGTTTTTTTCTAGTTTAATTAATATTGACAGCAATAGAAATGAAAGCGATTCAGAATACTTAATAATTTCTCTTTGTTCTTTGTCTAGATTGATTTTTTTCGTAATTATTAAGTACTTACCTCATAAGTTAATTTTTGAGACTGATTTTATTCGCAGCAATAAATACTAAGTATAAGGATATTAAGATTTGTGATTTTCTTTAAAAAAAATAAGAAATATTACTTTTGTTTGTTATGTATTGTTCCTAAATTAAAGTGATTTCAAACAATTAATAAATAATGCTCCTATTTTACAGAAACGTGCAATTGATACAATCAATATTTTGTATTTTATTACCTAAGACTAGACCAACTTAAGCGTTTGTTTTTATTGGTAGTATTGATGATTTTTGATATTTTTTGTTAATTTTATTGATATCCTAAAGTTGTGTTAATGTTACCAATACTGATGAGTGTCTTTGATTAAAATATTAAACATTAAAGGCGTTTTTGATTGTTTTAACTATTTTATACCACACTTGACTCAATTTAAGTATGGTTCACTTTTAAAATTATGTCCATGTATAGTGAGTCAACTTACTATATTTTAACAAAATATGAATCCATGATAGACAGTATAATATATAAAAAATCCAATAATTAAATAAAAATATTTTTTGCCACACTTGTAAAGTAATTTTTCCCCATAACGTAGATTCAATAATGCGACGTATATAAATATAAGTGGTACTTGATCCATTTTTAATAAACAAATAATCGCCGTATTCTAGTCTATCTACATTATCTCATAAATTAATAAAATAATATGAAATTTATTTTGTACAGATGAAAGGCTTTGTTATATTTAATTCACTATGATTAGTTATTTTTTCTTGGTTGTATTAACAATTTAAATATAACCATTCGATCTTCTTATCGCCTTCCTGTAAAGTTATTAGAAGTATAGTTGACTCAGTATTCTTAGGAGCCGTCGATATGATGATTTTGGTAAAAAAACGAATATAGAAGAACAATTATTTTTATTTGTTGATCAAAACTGTTTCAGTTTAATAAAATGATAGATGCATTTTTTCCTTCCCTGATTTCCCGATTATTAAATTTTATTGTCGAAAATATCCGAAACCGCGTAAATAATTTTAATTATAATAAAATTCCGCGCAAATAAATACCTAAAAGGGAAACAGGAGCAAAGCGGAGGAAAATTAATTGTTTTTAGGTCGATCCATTATGATATTGTCAAAATTATTTAAAAAGGCTCAGGTAGGCGTGCGGCAGCCCAGTGTCGGATGTACCGACGACGATACGTGAAGCGGTAGGCATAAAACGCGTGGCCTTGAGCGAGTGACGGACGCCTGCCTCGGCGTAAAGCCAGCATCGGCGCGACCAATGGCTTAACGCCGAGGCATAGAGGAATCTCGTAAGTATGTAAAGATTCGCTGGATGTAGGTAAATAGGACCGGTCGATAGTAACTCCTGGAGCAGGTCTTGGTGTATCCAACAGTTAATGAACGGTTTGCTTATGAGCCTCTCTCTTGGCGGAATGATGTAGGTGTTTATGGACTCCCGGATATTGTCACCTTATGTCGACTGATTTTCATTTGTAATTCGTGAGAGGTTCTCAGTTGGTGCTGCTGTCTTTTACTAATGAAGGCGAACGTTTTATCTATTCTTATATTAATACGTGACGCAAAACATTTGTTCCCCTATCTTATTTACACGAATAGAATAAATGGTTTCTTTTCTGACAGCTGGCGAAGTTTTGTTTCCACTTCTCAATGTCGAAATTCTAAGTAAATTTTCTTACACAGATCTCATTACGATCATCAACAGATTGTAGTCTTTGATACGATTTACTGAAATAATGTTTCTCATACATTTATCACCTTGTCCAACTAATGAGAAAGAATACTGCTATAGTACAATCCACAACTAAGTAATGAATTTTTTTACATATCAGGTTAACTAGCTATTGCTAGTTAACCTGGAAAAATACAGAAAAAAAAAATAAAAAAAAGAAAGAAGAAAAAGGAATACAGAAAGAATCAAACGTTCCAAAAAATATACGAAAAAGATTAACCAAACGTAGGTAAATTAAATACAACAAACGTGACCTTGTAGTTCTATGTGAAATAAATATAAATATATGATATTGAAGTCCTTATTTAGACCAGTACATTACAAAGCAAATTGATTCCCATATATCCGCAGGGCACTTGTAACCAACCACCCATACTCAGCACACATTACCGTTGATGTGTGCCGAGTCCACCAGCTATTTATAGTCCTATACTGACTACAGTAAGTTGGAACTGAACAAAGCTAACCGAATTATGGACAAAACAGATACAAATTGATTTGTTTCAAAAGTAATTTTACAGTTGGGCTGTGATACAGATGTCCAAAATCCCGCAGCTGAGGGGTTAATTGCGATAGTGAATGGATTAATTTGTAATTTACATACTCACTCATATTAAAGATAATAAAGGATTTTATAAATAGTTGTCTGCTGTTTGGCAAATTTAAGATGGGACCTAAGACTGTACCTTGAGCACAGATTACTAAATAGTTACTATATATATATATAATAAATAATTCTGATTCTGATTCTGTAACCTTGAGGCAGACTTTGACATAGCAATGACTAGTAGGGTGTCCCGAAAAATTTTTTTTCGCTTTTCGCTACTCAAGCCCCCTCAAAAGTTGCATTATTAGTTTTAGATTACCGTAAAAATAATAAAAAAAACATAAAAAAATATCTTGAGGGTTCTACCGGCATTTTTTATATTTTTTTATCACTTAAATAACCCTCCAGTCAATATCGTCTATTCTATTTTATGTACATTATTCCCATTTTATTTTTTATTTCATTGATAGTGAAACCCTAAGTTATGATTTGCAGGCAACGACAGGATTTTTTCTGTTAGGAATTGGTTTGGAACAAACTCGCAAAATTCATGTTTTGACTTGTTTTTCTTAAATTCTCTACTTCTACTGTGAGGCAGTTCGTCTCATTTCTATTGCGGTTTTATTGCTATAAGGTGTCGCTCTGCACTTCCTTGTGATAAAATACGTGTTTTTGTTATATATAATAATGGGTTCAAAACGAAGTGAGACTACTTGTGCTATTTTGGGATCATATAAAGAACTTGACGATCGCCAGTTACCAGTGATAAGTGACGTTATCAAATTCATTTTGTTTACTAAAAATGAACTAAAACTACAGAAGAATGGGAAAGATCCTTCTAACACAGAAGTTTTTTCAATCGTTTCTGGAAAACTTGATACGATTTGGACCAAAGCTTCGATTCCTATCGTTTGCAACGTACGAGTTACCCAATTGCTGAAATCATATTTCGACAAATACCTGTCATTGATAAGATATCCCAAAAATAAAAGAAATGATAGTTACGAAAGCAAAGTGAAGTGCTTTTTGGAATCGTCGAACAAGCTCTTCGATATTGCTGCTTGTAAGTGCACTTCGTTTGACATTTGTTCCTGCATAAAACCTAAGAAAGTTCCTATTTCTGAAAGAGACTTTTTACTGGATCAAAGAAGTGATAGAAAAATGGCAATAAGCGGTATAGACACAAAAGAAATAACAAGACTTTTAAAGAAACATCAGAGACAAGAAAATTTGAATCGGAAAGAGTCAGAGCACGCATGTTTTCCCAGTGCATCACTAGAAACCAATCCTGTTCAGGTGCGCGAGTTGCCGCCTCGACCGCAGTCGCCTGTAACAGAGCTTTCTGCGAATAGTGACGTGCCTGTAAATGAGACTCCATCTAATTCGTTGAATCGGAACACTCTGGCGCTGCCAACAGTAGCTAAGGTATGTGATCGGTATGGACTATTAACGCGATCTGCGGCTGCGGTCGCTTCGGTGGTCTTAGCTGACGTAGGATTGGTATCTTCCGAAGATCTAAGTCTTGTTATTGATAAGAATAAAATTCATAGAGCTGTTTCAAAAGCACGGACCAAGGCCAGCAAAGACATTGATACGATTGTAATAAAAAGTATCTACTTTGATGGACGAAAGGACAAAACACTCATAAACGAGAAAATAGGCGATCGGTACCACCGCAGAGAAGTCTTGCAAGAACACATTTCAGTTCTCACAGAGCCGGGATCTATTTATTTGGGACATATGACGCCAAGTCGTGGCACTGCCAAAGGGATCGTCTCTTCTATCATATCTTTGTTAGAAAATCAAGGGTTGAACTTGGAAGAGGTGATCTGTGTGGGGTGCGATGGTACTGCTACGAATACAGGTTGGAAGGGAGGTGTCATTCAATACCTGGAAAACTATTTAAAGAGACCGTTGCAATGGTGTGTTTGTATGCTTCACGCGAATGAATTACCGCTTCGTCATTTGTTCATGTCTCTGGATGGTAGCACATCTGGGCCAAAAGAATATTCAGGACCTATTGGAAAACAGCTAGCTGCTTGTGAAAGTAAACCTCTAGCGTCTTTTTGTGCAGTATCTGGCAATTTGCTAGTATTACCTGATAATATTGTGAAGGAACTAAGCACGGATCAAAAGTATCTGTACGAAATGTGTCATGCTGTGATGGCTGGTTCCTGTTCCCTTGAGCTAGCGAACCGCCAACCTGGAAAAATGGCGCATTCGAGATGGCTCACTACTGCCAATCGCATACTCAGACTTTACGTAAGTACTGTTTCGCCGTCAAATAATTTGCAGCTGCTTGTGAACTACGTGGTCAAAGTTTACGCTCCTGTTAGGTTCCTAATCAAGCAAAAATCATCATTTAAAGATGGAGCCAAGCACATTTTTCAAATGGTTATATACTCTCGATTTTTGCCTGATAGTCAGAGATCTATTGTAAATTCGGTGATCGAAAGAAACGCCTTTTTTGCGCACCCAAAAAACTTGCTTATTGCCATGTTATTCGACGATAGAGAGCATATTCGAGAGCTTGCATTTCGCAAAATATTAAAGGCCAGAGAAGCAGAAAAGAGCAACTCTCGCAGGGTATGTAAAGCACCAAAGCTTAACTTCTGTGCGCGAGACTACACCGATATAATATTTTGGCAAGAGTGTGAAATATCAGCTCCACCAATTTTGCGACACGTCTCCAACGATGAACTTAGAATTAAGGCTAAAGAACACATCCTCGACATTATTGACTTTCCCTGCCACACACAGTCAGTGGAAAGATGTGTAAAACTAGTGACGGAGGCTTCTCAAAGCGTCACGGACGCTACAGCTCGGGATGGTTTTATTAGGAACAGATTAAAATCTCGCTCAGAAATGCCTAATTTTGGTCACAAAAACCAGTTCCGTTTTTAAAGTTTCCATTGATTATTTTGTCTTTCAACTATTTTAAACCTTGCTTTAACTCATTGTTGTACCCTTAAATTTAATAAAAACCATTTAAATGTTATTTTTGTATGATTTATAGTTTATATTAGGAACCCCTAAAACTAGCAAATTTGAAAAACTTCAAGGACTGGTAGAGGCCTCAAGATGCCGGATATCTAATTAAATTTTATAATAATCGTAATATATGTGTCAAAACGCAACTTTTGATACCTCTTGCGTAGCCGTAGCTCATTTTTTTCCCCCATACATGAACGGGACGCCCTAATGACTAGGTTATTGTAAAGGTAGTCATTGATAGTTACTTTTCCACTAAGCCTTTTAAGGTGGAGTTCAACAAAATACGAAAGACGTATGATAACTCCTGTTATTCATAACAGAACGAAGTCAATAAAAACCATATAGGTATCATATTAATTCCTTTTGTATATTTCAGGATGTTTATAAATGTTACAGTGTCTTAAACGTGAATCATGTGTAGGCAATGCTAATATACAGTATCTATAGGTACGTGGATAAATTATACGTGGATTTGTACACTATCAAGTTATATGCTAGAGTTATTTGTAAACCTTTCTTCCACACAATGTTTCATTTGTACAAAATGTCTCAACTACTTCCTTTAATCGACATATTCTTATGAAGCCGATGTTCATTATGAGTGGTGTCTGCAATCCAATTTAAGGGAGTCAGCCAAGTGAGTGGACATGGGTAAAACCTATACGGAACTCTGACGTCATATTGACGCACTACACACTACTAATTACACGAAAATACCATGTTTGGCAGCTTAATCTACTTATTGTGGAACAAAACCGGTACCATGAAGAACCTTTACAGGGCTATCGCTTTCCTCGTGGTTGAATACTCGAAACGTATCCATACCTCTTAATCTTAACTAAGTATATAATAAATGCGGCCAATAACTGTGTTTGTAACTTGGCGCACGTATAGACCATGTCACGTATTAGGATATAGGGAACCGTTATAATCCGGGAGTCACCTATTAACCGTTCTGGGTGAAGTGGAAGGGAGTCATAGGTAGATAGATACTCTTTATTATACACCGTAACAGAATTAAATAAGGATTTAATAGCTACAAAGGGTGTTACAATGGGCGATCTCATCGTTAAAAGCGATCTTTTACAGACAAACTTTGGATGGGTTCGGCACAGGAGAAAACAAATACGCGGGTAGTCCACGGTGTGGTATTTACTTATATACCATACATAAGTAATAAACTACATACTCAATACATATATGTATGTATACAATTAAAAGCTGAGTCATATACTAATAATAACAATTTAGGTAGAGAGATAGAGATCTTTTACCATGTTTTTGAAAGAAGTAAGGGCGTGTGTTTGTCTTATTGGCACGGGTAGAGCATTCTACGGCTGTACAGGTACTGCTTGAAACGCGAACGAAATTGGTGGAGTGACTCGTACGTCTAGCCTTAAGTTTACTAAGTAACCTCAGGAAACTTGCATGTGTGTCGTGAAGGAACTTTAAACGTGGAACGTGGGAGTGTCAGGCTTCTATTGGCAAAAACTATCGCTGTTTTTTCAGAGGCTCGTTAGAATATTCTCGCTACCCCGGGAGTACCTCGGGATAGTTTCCAACTTTTCGAAGTCACTAGGAGAAGTTAGTATGTATCATATTAATAGAATAACACTTATTAAAAGGCTTTACCTTCAGGCCAGTTGTCGTAGACATGTATCGCGATGTCGCCCGCTGAGTCGACAGGACTGAACACAAATTCCTTCGTTTTGCCGGACACCAGAATTAATCGAAGATTTATCTGTGGAAGAAGAAAAAATAAATATGTATTTGCTGTTTATGTTGTGGGAGAAGATGATACATTTCGAAGAGACCAAATAAATTGTACTAAGGATTTAGGGGCTGAGAATTATTTTAAAGGAAGTTACTAAAACCTTTTCTCAAAATCGAATCGTAATTTTTTATTCACTAGCGACCCGCTACGGCTTCGCAGGGATGCAATAGACTAATAATATGCATGTATTATACAATAATATACATATAAACTTTCCTCTTGAATCACTCTATCTATTACTGAATACCGCGTTAAAATCTCTTGACGTTTAAAATATGCAAGCGTACAGACAGCGGGAGCGACTTTTTAGGGTTCCGTAGCCAAATGGTAAAAAACGGAACCCTTATAGTTTCGACATGTCTGTCCGTCTGTCTGTCTGTCTGTCTGTCCGTCCGTCCGTATGTCACATTTTATTCCGAAACTATTAGGACTAGTTATACATGTAAAACTTGGTAGGTAGATGTATTCTGTGAACCGCTTTCCGATTTTAAGAGAAAATTTAAAAAATATTTAAAATAAAGGGGGCTTCCCATACATGGAACTGAAAATATTTTTTTCATTAAACCTATACGTGTGTGGTATCTATAGACAGGTCTTTAAAAATGACATTATGGTTTCTAATATGACTTTTTCATAAAGTTAATCGTGTAAAAGATATACGCTTCCCAAGTGGCAAAATGTGTGTCCCCCCTCTAACTTCTATAATAATGAAGCGAAAAATCTAAAAATACCATATGTTGTAGATCTTAATGTAAACTTTCAACCAAAATTGGTTTGAACGAGATCGAGTCAGGAGTTTTGGAGATACAGTATATTTTCAAAAACCGCAAATATAACTTTGTAATTCATACAAATATTATGAAAAAAAAAAGTTATTTGGCGTAGTTGTAAAAATTGTAAATAAGCTAGTTTTAAGAAATTTGTAACGTTTTTTTTTTTTAAATAAATATATTAAGTATGTTATATTTATTTTAGTTACTTCGGAACCCTTCATGGGCGAGTCCGACTCGCACTTGGCCAATTTTTTTATACTAAGTACGCAATAATTATTGTCTTAAGTGTCCAGTATCAGATTAGAATGAGGATTTAATGCTTGTTTTTGTGCCATCTTTGCATATTGAGCATTCAAACTAGATTGTATTATAATTATTAGCTTTAGGCGACAACAGCTAACAACGACCTTGAAGGATTAAAATAAAGTCGTGCTCTACCCGTTACCCAAAGTGCAGTCGAAAAAACAACGTTCTATATTATAAAACATAGACATTAAAAACCGTATACTTATCGTACAGGCTATCAAATTGACTTTGAGATGGTAAAACAAATATCCCATGAGAATCATAAATATTATAACTAAAACATGCCAAGACCCGCAAACATTAATTAAAAATCGCCCTAAAAAGATAGATCACACATTTATTATTGTATAAAAAATCTTACATTCTTTTCATGCACTCAGTATTAATCATTGGTTGTATAAAACTTTATACTTCCTTCAGAAAAAAAAAAAAAACTAACAATTGCACAGCAAAAATAAAATAATAATAAACTTACTAATTGTATAAGCTCCGCATAGTAGTTTGCTGTGCAATAGCCAAGTCACTATTGATTATATTAAGCTTAAAATCACATGTAGTCATTTATCTACCCCTTAATCCGTTCAAACAGCACGGGAAAACCGCCAGTAATGCAGACCACAAGGAACGCAGAAACATTCCATTGCAGTATAAACTTCATATTTTAAAAATCTATTATAAACCGGCATTCGACGAAGCACAAAGACCCGTTGGAATAAACAGTACCAACCATCCCACCCACCTGCTTTTTTGGATGATCGATGCTTCCGATCATGCTAAGCTGCAGTTTATCATTATATTTTGCTGCATAGTGAAAAAAAAGGTCTTTGATACTGAGATTTCAAGACCTTCAGCTCCAATATATTATGTTTGTAAGGAAGCCAGAAGGCTATTTGGGTCAAGGATAAAGAAAATCGATTCTCTCGTGCACAAGTGTATGACGCTATTATTTGCTAACAGCAGCTCATAATTGCATTATTACGGCTAATTAATGCCTTCACAGGAAACTAGAAAAGATTGAGTATAAAAACACCGTTCTTATCACCTCCGCAGAATATCTAAGTTGATAAGTGCTTCAATAATAAAGTGTTGTCTATTGTCTTCCGTACTAAATGCTTTTTCTTGTTTCGATAATCGACTAATCCATTCGATATGAACATCGTCATAAAATGTTTGATTTTTAAATAAGTTGTCCCGCTCAGAGTAAATTAACATGACAAAGCCGCAAAACACGGTTTATTCAGTTTAAGCAGTTCATCATTTCCACATTAATATGTATGGAAATGCGTGGAGCGTAGAACGATGTAGCGGTTTCTCAGTTAGTGTGTTGGCGCCTTAATGCATTGTTAATGAGGCTTTTATTATTTAATCAGAATAGCTTTGATTTGCCAAATCTATCTTCGTGTGAAATAAGATATTTGTTCGGAATTAAAAATCAGTACAAAATGTTTAACACTTTTAATAAGTTAAAAAAAAATTAATTTGGAAGCCTGTTTTAATACAAACTTAATGAAAACTTTTATAAAATGGGCAAAAAGGATGTTGCGACCCTGCCAGGATTCGAACCTGGAATCTTCTGATCCGTAGTCAGACGCGTTATCCATTGCGCCACAGGGCCTATGTGAACGTAGACGAAAATAACATTGATAAGACGTTCGTAATCGTAACAGGAAACACTGGGTTAATTTTTTTTTATTATCTTACCTGTTTTCTTTTCTTACCTTGAGTAGGATTTTTCTTAGATATTTTTTTTTTTATCTTTCGTTCATAAATAAGGTAGGTTTCCACACCTACGCAGAGAACTGAAATAAAATTAATGGGTGTGGGGCGACCCTCCCATAAGAATATTACAATATAAACGTAGCAGTATGTATAGGTCGCATTTCGTTCGTCTACGGCCGGCTCGAGGGACGCAGGGTCTTGCGGCCGCCATATTTCATTTTTCCCGCCATCCGGGAGTCATCCGCCATTTTCATTCTTGCATCAAAAACGTACGCGAAGATTTTTTATTTTCCATTGTGTTTTTTGTGTCTACGCGATATTTTAACGAAATCTGGTGTTATGTAATTTCATGTATATGTTATTTTAAATATTATTTTTATTACTCCTTTAAAGTCTCCAAATAGTGAAGCTTGGTAGTTCACATTATTCTGCCTTTGCTTTTCACTTACAGTACGTCACAGCAAATAGGACTTCTGTTGTATTTAATCACAATAAAATTGACGCGTAGCGTTGTTAAAGCTCTTTGTTAAACAGAACTAGAATAGCTTCCATGTTCTCGACCTGCGCACCTCCAAAACAGAACTGTATTTCACGAATATCGTGCTAAGTGTACCGTAGCGGATCCTACACCTACTTTCAACGAGGTCATTGTCGAAAAGAGCTTTATAACATAGTAAAAATTTATGTGACGCTCATATTGGGGTCAAGCGGTTTTGAAAAACAGACTTTCTCACCCGGAATTCTTCAATGATGAAGATTGTTTGCAAATATATCTTGTAAGGGAATGTTATGGGGGTTCCTGATGTTTTCCTACCGGGACCGTGTTATTTATCGTTTGCATTGCGCAAACAGACGCTTTTTGGGGAGACGCGATGTGCTGTTCTTTGTTTGTTCCCTCTCACTTTATTTTATGATGTGTAAATAGAGGGAGCCGTGCGTATGAATCTATGAATTGCTTATTGATTATATTACACGTGAATGATGGAGCACATAGAGTAATACGAGATGTCTGGAATATAAAAACGATTGAACAATAAGTATTTAACGAAACGACGTCATAAAGGCGAGTATGAGCGTATATGACATGTGACGTCACGGCCGTTAGCTGCCATAATGTCGCGATTTGCGCCATAGACAATAAGCTGCAAGTTTTATGGTTCCATCCGCAATGCGGGGCGATGCCAGTGTACGGAACCGACCACTAGGCTGCTTCCTCTGCATATAACTGCCTGCCAGCTTAATTGATTACCCTTTTCATTATTACCAACTCAATAACCAAAAAAGTACCATCGTAGTATGTTTAAAAGCTGTTTTAAACGTTCTTCACATACAGGAGAAGGTTGGTATCACAAACGAATATTGTGTCTTTTTAGGGTTCCGTAGCCGAATGACAAAAAAACGGAACCCTTATAGTTTCGTCATATCTGTCTGTCTGTCTGTCCGTCCGTCCGTATGTCACAGCCATTTTATTTCGAAACTATTAAGCCTGCGCCGAGTAAAATAACTCAAAACGGTCTTCACAACTAAAGGAATATAACCTATAATAGTACTTTAATTACCATACAAAAATATGTAATGAACACTAGAATAAATGTGTTAGCAAACATAGTTGGCAAAATTTAAAAATATTTTACAGTTTATTAAACAAAAATACATAAAGTTGGACAAAAATCCTTACAAAACATGCTCGTGCGTCGCTGAATTTTGATAGTAAACTGTTGAATTTTTTCATAAACTTCAATTCATATTATTCTCTAATTATCATACTATCATTTACAGCTTTAACATTTTAAAAATGTCGCTTGGTTGTTTTAATTTTAATTTTTTCTTCTAATTTGCGCGCTATTTTGAACCATACGCAACGTACACCGGTCGAAAATTCAGTCGTCCACGGGAGCTCAGAGAGGGGTCACGTCTCATGGTGGAGCGTTTCGCCGGTAACGATAATTCGCGATCTATTGTGTACGTATGTATTGCAGCAATCCGTTGAATAACATAAGTCATGTTTTTTGTTTTTTTGAGTACGATTTATTATGCATACCCAACAATTACTTTTTATTGTTCAATATATATTTCTTTAACATTTTTTTTTCAATATTTGTTTTATTATGGGAAAATGTAAAAAAAATATTATTAGAAGAAAGTTGGCGCAAATTTTCGAAAAAAAGCCATTCTCATAAAAAGTACATATTTCTATTTTGTGATGTTATTATTGCTTTTTAACCGACTTCAAAAAAAAGGAGAGTCTCTCAGTTCGTCTTAACTCGAAGACGGCTGGACCGATTTGGAATTTATTTTTCGTTTGAAAGGGTATACTTTCTAGTTGGTTCCATTGTTATGAAATCAGGATCTGATGATGGGATCCTGGAGAAAGCGAGGGAACTCTTTAAATATTATAGGCACACCTATAGCGTTTTGGGTATTTCTAATAGTACCTTGTGCAGTTGCTCCCGAAAAGCACCATTTGAGGAAGTGAAAGTGATGATGAAGACTTTTTTCAAACATTCGATATGGGTATCGTGTAATGGGTTTTTGGGGGTGGTGATTGCAAATCTGGAATTTATTTTTAAATTCAAGATGGCGTATGCAACTTTTTCTCACAAATTCGATATGGGTACCGTGTAATGGGTTTTTGGGGGTGGTGATTGCAAATCTGACATTCATTTTAAAATCCAAGATGGCGGATGCAACTTTTTCTCAAACATTCGATATGGGTATCGTGTAATGGGTTTTTGGGGGTGGTGATTGCAAATCTGGCATTCATTTTAAAATCCAAGATGGCGGATGCAACTTTTTCTCAAACATTCGATATGGGTATCGTGTAATGGGTTTTTGGGGGTGGTAATTGCAAATCTGGCATTCATTTTAAAATCCAAGATGGCGGATGCAATTTTTTCTCAAACATTCGATATAGGTATCGTGTAATGGGTTTTTGGGGGTGGTGATTGCAAATCTGGCATTCATTTTAAAATCCAAGATGGCGGATGCAACTTTTTCTCAAACATTCGATATGGGTATCGTGTAATGGGTTTTTGGGGGTGGTGATTGCAAATCTGGCATTCATTTTAAAATCCAAGATAGCGGATGCAACTTTTTCTCAAACATTTGATATGGGTACCGTGTAATGGGTTTTTGGGGGTGGTGATTGCAAATCTGGCATTCATTTTAAAATCCAAGATGGCGGATGCAACTTTTTCTCACACATTCGATATGGGTATCGTGTAATGGGTTTTTGGGGGTGGTGATTGCAAATCTGGCTTTCATTTTGAAATCCAATTTCAACTTTTTCTCCAACATTCAATATGGATATCGTGTGTGTCTACTAAGTTAAATACACTGATAACCTTCAAGGGTTTATTGCTAAGTATAATTAACAAAGTAACGTAAGGGCTAAAATTATCGCTAAATGATGAAAATGAGTGCACCCGGTTGCTGTTCGAAATACACTAAGCTCGCGGCGAACTTAGTGCGACCGCATTATATCGCTTGCTCAGCAAACGTGGTCGATTGCAAAATATTGCATCAAACATCGTGTAATAGGTTTTTGGGCATACCGATTGCAATCCTGACATTCATTTTAGAATTTACGACGAAAGTTCATTGGCTACTTTGTTAGCTTACAATTTACACTGGGTTATTGACAACTTAACAGATCCTAGGTTAAGTGACTATTCAGTATTATCTAGGGTATCTAATAATACTGAAATTAATTGTTTAAACCCTTAGATGTGACAAAGGAGAGTTATAATAACACAATTTTACTATATCATCAGAATATAAATCGTTTCTCCGGCAAAATATTAGATGAGGAAATGTTAATAGATAAATATGATATAGATATCTTACGTTTTTGTGAAACCTGGCTAAAACCAGATAGAATGTTGTTTAAAATTAATATTTTTCTGTTACTAGTGCATACAACAGGTCCTCAGTAGGAGGTGGTACTTTAATATTACGTAGTAATTCTCTTAGATATAAGGAACAAAAATATATCACCGCTTGCTCTGTTGATTGCTTGTGTGAGGTAGCATGTACAGAAGTTGAAGGCCAAACTTTCTTAAGTGTTTATAGACCACCAGCATCAAACTTGTCATCATTCTTAATGATAATGGGAGAAATTGTAAGTACCTAAGCTTATAAGAGATAATAAATTAGTTTTCGTTTGTGGTCACCTAAATATTGATTTGTTAGTAAATTCACCTGAACACTGCAAGCTTACTTCATTGTTTGGTTCATTTAACTTAAAATGCACATACAAGGAAGCAACAAGAATAACAGCAACATCAGCTCAATGCATAGATAATATTTATACTAATTGTGCCATAAAATACTCGTCTCAAATTAGTGGAGTTAGGTCTGACCATACAGGTAAACTAGTATCCTTTGAGTTGGTTAAAAAGCGGCAATTAAATAAGACTATTAAGTTTAGGCCACTAACTAAAAAGAAATTAATGTTTTTAATGATAACATGTTAAGTAATCTTTCAATGGCCAATTTTGACTCCCATGACCCCAATGAAAATTACAGGATATTATTTTCTTCACTATACCACGAATTTAGTAAGGCATGTCCAGTTAAAAAATTTCAAATGAGTAATAAATCTAAATTTAATGAATGGGCCACTGCTGGAATAAGAATAAGCTGAGACAATTTATACAGCTTATACCATGAAAAATCATTGACCTCCGATGAAACCTTCTATAATTATGTAAGAAACTACTCAAAGATATTTAAAAGAGTATGCGCCCTAAGCCAAATCTAAATCAGAAAGTAATAAAATTAGCATTTCTAACAATAAAATAAAAACTGTGTTGAAGGTGATAAACAAAGAAACTGAAAACACAAACCAACAGGGTTAGAATGATTTGATTTTGAACATCGATGATCAGGTCATCTCAGATAAGTCAAAAGTGGCTGAGAAGTTGGAAAATTACTTTACCAATATTCCAGTAGAGGTTACTAAATCTCTACATTCTTCGCCATTATTAGCAGGATCTTTTTTAAAGGAAAACTTCAATAAGGATATACCAACATTTTCATTTAAGCCCATTTCTATTGATGTAATTAAAAAGCATTCCAAAGTCTTAACATAACAAACACTGATGACTTATGGAGTGCATCTGTTAGGGTTCTTGGTAATATTATTGACTCAATTGCTGCTATCCTAACAGGCACATTTAATTAATGTATAGACAGCGGTAATTTTCCCGATTTAATGAAACATAGTAAAGTAGTACTAATTTTTAAGTCGGGTTGTAAGAGTTATCCCTCTAACTATAGACCGATATATGTGCTTCCAGCATTAAGCAAAATATACGAAAAAATCATGCTGGACCAGATGCTATCATATTTTAACTCAAATGGAATTCTGCATAGTCGGCAGTTTGGTTTCACGAAAGGTAGGTCAACAACAGACGCAGGAGTAGCGCTCATCCGTCACATTCTGCAATCTTGGGAGAAATCTCAGGATGCAATTGGCATATTTTGTGACCTCTCCAAAGCTTTTGATTGCGTTGACCACAAAACACTGATCTGTAAATTACACTATTACGGAGTTCGTGGATTCGTGTTCTGCTGACCTTGTTCTTTCATATTTATCAAACAGGCAACAAAAAGTTATTGTTAATGGAGCGACATCTGCAGGATCCCTAGCCAAGATGAGTGCTCCGCAAGGTTCAATTCTTGGCCCTTTCCTTTTTATAGTGTATATCAATGACATACATGATGACCAACTTATCGGATATTTTTTATTTGTAATTCCATTGTGCTGTATTAATTGGTCTATACGACAGTATAGACCAAAGTTTTAAATATAATTAAGCATATCTTAGAACTGGGAACATATCTTACAACTATATAATAATATAGGTTATCCATCAGAATTCAGACAGGCTTTAATTTATAATCATATTGTGGGAAGTACTCATTTCACACGGGTTCCCGTTAGTATATGCTTAAACTAGACTAATGGTCTCATGGTGCGTGGTGCGCTGGTTGCACGCTACTGGCATGATTGCTCTATGTTATCTCTTAAAAAATAGTAGTAGAGATACCTACTACTGTTTCTTGTGATTTTTTTTTATTTTTGGCTCGCGTTTGAATTTTAAGAAAAAAATTAATTCAAACTCAAAATGTTTTATTTCACATGGGCACTTATAAAACGTCAGCAGTTTGGCGCAGGGCACGGTTCGAAATTGGTCGTTTTCTATGGAGAAGATCCGGCAAGAAACTCCACAGTTACTCTTTTAAAATATCATTCTTACAATGTATCTATAATACAGGTTAATTAGGTATGAGAGGACATTAAAGCCTGTCTGAACTCTGATGGATAACCTATATTATTGTATAGTTGTAAGATATGTTTCCAGTTTTAAGATATGCTTAATTATATTGAAATCTTTGGTCATTACAAGATATTTTCTAAATTTAAACCCACGACCTACGTCATTTAAATTTAAAAGTCAATTATCTGAAATTAAGTATTTCAAATGGCGGGAGACTTTGTTAAACATAAAAAACACAGTGATACGACGTCAATGTGGAGCTATTTTTTAGTTGCGAAGGATAGGAATAGTGCCAAATGTAACCGATGCTCAGCCATTCTCAAGACTTTGGATGGATCGACTAAGGGATTACATACACATTTGTCATCAAAACATAACATCAAGCTTATATCAGCTTCAACAAGTCTAGATTCTGATAATCTGAACACAGCACCGCCGCCAGCCAAGCCAAAGTTAAATGATTATTTTACTAAAAGTGCCGACGATAGACTCGATGATGTTTTGGCAAGAATGATTGCATTAGATGGATTTCCATTCAGTATATTCATAACTTCAGATGATTCGAGAAAATTTGTCTTTGCAAAATACACGGATTTACCAAAGACAGCCGTCACCATTCAAAAACGTGTCATGAATTACAGTGAAAAAATTAGAAAGCAAGTAACTACAGAATTGAAACATTTGAAAAGTGCAGGTGAAAG
The DNA here is from genome assembly GCA_943138885.2 of Tholera decimalis. Classification (NCBI taxonomy): domain Eukaryota; kingdom Metazoa; phylum Arthropoda; class Insecta; order Lepidoptera; family Noctuidae; genus Tholera; species Tholera decimalis. The sequence goes on from OW964551.2 coordinate 33,747,503, forward strand.
ATTTAGTCTTTCTTTCGACAAGTGGACTTCAACATCCAATAAACCATACATGGCTGTCAACGTTCATTCATATTAAAAAAAATTGTAATTTAGGACTTGTTCCTATTTATGGAAGTATGAAAGTATGGCTGAAAATTTTCTTCGTATATTGAAAGAGCGTCTAAGTATATTTGATATTTCCCTGGATACTGGCTTTATGAAAAACATAATTATTTGCAAGACAGCTCTACCTCAGATGATATTATAAATGAACCACCTGTGGCTGTTGATCATATGGACGACATTCATGATGATGAACATTTAGAAGACTTAGACAGTCCAGAATCAGACTTAATCTTAATGTCACAAAATGACCTTGCGCTATAACATATACCAGAGTTAACACAAGATGAAAACATTAATGAGCTGATAAAGAAAATCCGCAAAGTTGTAGAGTGTATTTCAAAAGATCACCATTGAAAAATGAAACAGTACTTCAAAAATAAATGAAAATTGAACATGGAAAAGAGCTGTCACTTCTTTTGGACTGTAAAACCAGGTGGAATAGTCTTTTAACAATGCTGGAGCGATTTTATCTTTTAAAAACCTTCATTCAAAAAGCTCTTATAGATGTCAATCATCCAATTCGTTTGGAAGAAGTTGATTTTGAATTGGTAAATAAAATTGTTGATGTGCTGACCCCAATTAAATTGACAGTAGAAGCAATCTGTCGGCGAGATGCTAATTTATGCACAGCTGATTCCGCTTTGAAATTTCTTATAAAACAGCTATCTAGCATAATCATTTTTTGGCAAGTGCTGACACTTGCCAAAAAATGAAAACATCCTTAGTGGAACGTATGAAGTAACGACGAAGTGATGATTTGACTGGTGTGTTGAATTAATTACAAAATCCATGAAAAGATGATGAAAATCAGTTATTATCGGATTTGGAATGGCATGGCATTCCAGTTTCTACACAGGCTTTAGTTTGGAAGCAAATAAAGTGTATTGTTAAAAAACTTAAAAGTCGAGATGACACGGAAGAAGAAGGAAGATCAGGATCACAAACAGATGATGAGTTAAGGCCACAAACCTCCCAATCCCAACCCCAATTGACACTAAAGGAAAAGTTATAGCTGGAAATTGATAAGAGTATGAAATCCCCAGATCGTGAAGTACAAATACAAAATTAATCGGGGTTGGCAAAATATAGTATTAAACGTGAAATAAGCCTTTTTGAAAATGGAGGAATTAGTGGATATCACTTAGAAACAGCATATAAGTATCTATTGTCTATTCCTCCAACCAGTGTAAAACCTAAACGAGCGTTTTCAGCTGCTGCTTATGTTGGTAATAAACGAAGCAGGCTTGGAAGTCAAACCTTGGATGCATTGATATTTCTACGATTGTATTTTCAAAATTCGAAATAAGTTTTATTGTCTTTTTATTTCTTACAAAGTATAGTATCTTTTTGTCATTTTTTCTTTTCTTACTATACTGTGATATGTGTAGTGTACCAAAATTAAAAATATATATTTTAAGAAATTACACGTTTTTTAGAGTTCAGTTGCCGAATGGCAAAAAACGGAACCCTTATAGTTTCGTCATGTCTGTCCGTCTGTCTGTCTGTCTGTCTGTCTGTCCGTCCGTCCGTATGTCACAGCTATTTTATTCCAAAACTATTAAGACTATACATGTGAAACTTGGTAAGTAGATGTATTCTATGAAACGCTTTCCGATATTGAGAAAAAAATTAAAAATCATTTAAAATAAAGGAACATACTACTACCCCATACATGGAACTAAAACTGAAAATATTTTTTTTTTTTCACGAAACCTATGCGTGTGTGGTATTTATAGACAGGTCTCTGAAACCACTTTTTCATAAAGTCAATCGTTTAAAAGATATAAGCTTCCAAAGTGGTCAAATGTGTATCCCTCCCTCTAACTTTTATAATAGTGGAATGAAAAATCTAAAAAAAAATATGTATCTGTAGATCTTAACCAATTTTGGTTGAAAGTTTACACTTTCAACCAAAATTGGTTTGAATGATATTGAGTTACCAGTTTTTGAGATACGGCATATTTTCTAAAACCGCAAATATAACTTTGTAATTCATACAAGCACTATGAAAAACAAAGTTATCTAGCGTAGTTGTAAAAAATGTAAATAAGCTAGTTTTAAGAAATTTGTAAGGTTTTTTTCGTCAAATAAATATACATATTATATTATATTATTATAGTTACACACGGAACCCTTCATGCGCGAGTCTGACTCGCACTTGGTCAATTTTTTACATTTGAGACCAATTAGAAACCACATAGTCTAATCCGGGGATAGCCCCAGGGTCCCAGGATTCAGCATCAAGAATCACGTAATCCCGGGATTGAAAAACATGCTCGGGATTATATTCTCTAGTTGCAACTAAGAAAGGATTTCTATCGAAATTCTATTTTAGTTGCCAAATGTGTCGAAAAAAATAGAATTAATAAATTGTAAAGAACCAGATAGATAGCCCTACAGACCTCAATCTGAACGATAATTCTGTAAGCAGTTTTATGTCGATAGGAGCCGGGTTTTCTGATTTAGAACAAGTTTCAGCTTCCTTTGACATTCCCTCTATGTCCGACAAATTATACGCCAAGTGCCATAACAAGGTCTGTCTACTACGGGAATTAGCCAAAGAAAAATTGGCCAAGTGCGAGTCAGACTTGCCTATGAAGGGTTCCGTAGTAACTATAATAATATAATATGTATAACTACTACAACTACTAGTCTGTCTGTCTGTCCATCCGTCCGTCCGTATGTTACAGCCATTTTATTCCAAAACTATTAGGACTATACATATAAAACTTGGTAGATTGATGTATTCTGTGAACCGCTTTCCGATTTTAAGAAAAAAATAAAATATATTTAAATTATTTTTAAATATTTATATTATATATATTTCAATATATTTAATTTCTATAATAATGGAGTAAAAAATATAAATCTATATATACAACGTGTAACGGAAACCCCATATCTAACCAAAAGGGCTGAAGACAACATTTGGTATGGAGTCTCTATGCACAGTTTCAGCACAAAATAACTGACTTAAAGAATTGATACCAAATTATTGGTTTCACATATTTTTTGAATACCAATCATAACAAACGTGTCACAGCACTACGAGGGTCAATAACTTTCCACGTCACTTGCCAATAACACGATAATTCTTTTCGTTCTTCTTAATTTGAAAAATTCGGTCTCTGGTATCAGTGTACTGGAATTTGTAATAAGTTCTACACATGTAGACTTAGGATTACAAAACTCTTGCCATATCGTTTGTTATCATCCAAAGAAGCCATGCACTTGGTATGTATATACCCTTTAAATTACACGTTGTATATATATATATCTATAGATCTTAATGTAAACTTTCAACCAAAATTGGTTTTAAAGAGATCGAGTCAGCAGTTTTTGAGATACAGCATATTTTCTAAAACCGCAAATATAACTTTGTAATTCATACAATTACTATGAAAAACAAAGTTATTTGGCGTAGTTGCAAAAAATGTAAATAAGCTAGTGGTATGGCCCCACGTACTAAAGTACCGAATGTTATTAAAAATATGACAGTACATCAGAATTTAAACGAGCACTAAACGAAATTTTAATAAACAAAACTTATTTCAGTCTGGTTTTATTATGACATTACATAATTATATTTTTTTTTATTTCATACTGGTTTTATTATTCAAATAAGTACTGCATACCCATCTACCCTAACTTGCTACTTACCCAGTTTCGAAGCGTCAATAGCCTAATGGATAAGGTGTCGGACTTGAGATCGAGAGGTCGCAGGTTCGAACCCCACCCATTACACTATTGACGTGAACCCACTCCAGACACAAGCATATTTAGCTTAGTTGGAGGGGTTAACAAGATTGCTAGTAATGTGAAATGTACCCACATTGCTAGTATTCTTTAAAAAAAATCTGAGGAGTTTAATATATAAAATCATAGTTTTATTGCAATAGGATGAATAGTGAGGGAACGGATAATGTATTACTACAGTAAAAACAAACGTTAATTTTTATATAATAGGTATAATTTATTCAATTTATTTTTGTGATTTATGTACCTACTTGCTTCATTTAGATCCATCCAGCCGTTCAAACGGCGAGCGTGAAGAAGTAACAAACATGCAAACAGACACATTCATTCACAAACTTTCGCCTTTATAATATTAGTGTGATAAATAAAACCATCTAAATAATTAATATTCGTTTTTCAAGTTTATTCAACATAACGACAAAAAATTAAAAAATGCAAAGTTAGCAAACTTCGTCGTGCAACGGCAAGCGGGCCTCGAGCGAACTTGTCATTGTGTGTGTGACAACGCACACGACTAGCCCGCCGCAGTAAATACCTATTTTCCGCGCGTCTCGTAGGCTCGACACCCTCTTAAGACAATACATATGAAACTTGGTAGGTAGATGTATTCTGTAACCCGCTTTCCGATTTTAAGAAAAAAAAAATTAAAATTAAGGGGGGCTCCCCATACATAGAACTGAAACTGACAATATTTGTTTTCATGAAACCTACGCGTGTGTGGTTATCTATAGACAGGTCTTTAAAAATCACATTGAGGTTTCTAAAAACACTTTTTCATAAAGTTATTCGTTTATAAGATATACCCTTCCAAAGTGGTAAAATATGTGTCCTCTCCCTCTAACTTCTATAATAAAGGAGTGAAAACTCAAAAAAAAGTATATGCTGTAGATCTTAATGTAAAATTTCAACGAAAATTGGTATGAACGAGATCGGTTCAGCAGTTTTGAGATACTTATAGCATATTTTCTAAAACCGCAAATATAACTTTGTAATTCATACAAACACTATGAAAAAAAAAAGTTATTTTGCGTAGTTACTACGGAACCCTTCATGGGCGAGTCTGACTCGCACTTAGCCAATTTTTTTTATTTACCTCTTACGGAGCTTTAGTTTAATTTTAGGTCATTACGTTTCTACAAACATATTCTATTCAATGAATTGGCGACGAACAAATAACAAATAAAAACTTTTTACCAAAAAATTAAACCGACTCCCAAAAACATTGCAAAGTGAAAAATAACTTTAATTTCGGTAGTCGGTGTCTTTAGTTTTGTATTTTCGTTTTTGGCACCGACTTCCGAAATTAAAGTTATTTTTCACTTTGCAATGTTTTTGGGAGTCGGTTTAATTTTTTGGTATAAAGTTTTTATTTCACTCTTTTTAGTTGGTCGATTTTTAATTTACCTAGTTAAAAGAGCCTAAATGTCAACTACTTATAACCTTTTACAAAATATTGCTTTTCCCAATGCTGGGCCGTTAATTTTTGAGGAGTTCTCCTGGTACTTCACCATCAGCTCTACATCACCATATGCATTGTGACGAACATAAAGTGCTTAACATCCATGTTCAAGTATTCGAATCGCAATCCACGAAATACTTATTATTGACTAGGTTCGGCGGCCATCTGTGGTCTTCATCATCAGTTCCACTTCTCCAAATGGTATTTTTTGAGAGCAACTGCACAAGTTACTATAAGAAATACCCAAAACGCCATAGGTGTGCCTATAATATTTGAAGAGTTCCCTCGATTTCTCCAGGATCCCATCATCAGATCCTGACTTGGTGATAAATGGTACCAATTTCGAAGTATACCCTTTCAAACAAAAAAAGAATTTTCCAAATCGGTTCAGCCGTCTTCGAGTAATCGATGATCATACATAAAAAAAAAAAAAAAATATACGCGTCGAATTGATAACCTCCTCTTTTGGTCGTCGGTTGAAAATCCTAATTCCTGTAGAGTTTAAAAGTTCGAGGGTCATATAACATTTTCGCGGTTCCGGCACATCGCAGCGCGAGCGTCGCATACTCGCGTCCGCGCCTTTACAAATTAAACTTAACGGGGCTTAGTTTCACAAACTTTACCAGCACGAGAATATAATATGACTTCCATATAATATTAAACATGGTGTGTAACGACCATAACCGCAGTGTTCTAATCTTCTATCGCCTATAAAGACACATACTTAACGACCTGCCAGGGTTGCGGGAATATTCTAACGAGATACCGCAGCCCTGGAACGCAACCGCAACTGAAGGAGCCGCCCGGTAAGAACCAAGCCCGGGTCGACGGCGCGACGAGTTCCACGCGCGCCTCAAAGAGCTGTCAGCAGTACTGATGGGGCCCAATAGGACCATTGCCTGCTGGGGCTGCGGATATGTTCTAACGAGATACCTCGGTCCCGGATCCCAGGAGCAACTGAAGGAACAGGGTTGGTTTTTAGCCAGTAGAAGTATGACACTCCCTTCCGCTCCACCCACAGCAGCAGGAGTCATTTGATCCCACCTCGAAAAAAAAAAGATTCTTAATTAACGACCATAAAAATAAACCAAATGCCTCCATTCCGCTTTTTCAAAATTCAAAGCATTCAGAAGTTAAAGCCCTTCTTAAAACGTCTGGAAAATTGCTTTCACAGGCCTTGACATTTGAAAACCTTGGTAGCACATTTCGGAGAACTAACATGTGTTCAACTTGTAAACGTTATATTCGGAATATCAAAAAGGTTTATGTTATGGCCTGGATTTATTATTACAGGCAGGTGAACCACGCCTGTATAGAAATATTGATTTACACGGATAGCGTAGGTTACTGACACAGATGCCGACGTAAAACGGTTTTGGTCGCGAGTGACTTAATTCCTTTGTCATGTTTTGAGTTCATTGAAAAGTCAGTACTTAAAAGTTACTCCGTATTGCATGGTTCTCCTACAAGAACTTCATAAACCTACGCAAATAAACATCCAGATATGCTAGTGGTTATAAGTAACTACTGCTTATGCACAACTGCTAGAACATCATCTTTCGCACATAGACGGTTTCGCAGTCACAAAAATAGGTCTAACTGTGCCCGTGAATTTGATCCTGGTAGAGATTTTCCCCTCGTAAATCCCGATCCCGAGGGTATTTCAGTAGTCTATATGTTGCCCAATAACCTTCCCTTCTAATCTTCCAGATCATTCGTGAATGGAGGAATACTCCATCTAGGGGTCATAGGAAAATAAGTCGAGCAAATCTTCCAGTGTTAGTGTTAGTGTCCTATTACAATCGTTTAAATAAATATAAGCACTTGAGAAAACATAGTTATTTTGAAAACACAAACAGACACTTCAAATTTATTTATATGTGTATGTACAGATATAAGCACTACTTGGGCAACCTCCGTTCCAAACAAAACTTTTAATTGAGTAGTCAACTACTTCACGTAAATCGCTTCAGCAGTGACCAGAGAGTAGTGGTTTTATAGTCTTTGGCAGTGACAATTGGTATGTCCCTACGGTTATACTTGTTGCTGTTTTACTAACTTATAGTTACAGTTAGGGGATAGTTTACATCAAGTTCCTGGAACGCTACAGAAACTCGCTCAGCACTTAGCACCTGTTATTTTCCCTGAAGTTATTTACTTTAATGTTAGAATATTAAGTTGTTGCTTTCAATTTGCAACACGAAGAAGTTATTATTTTCCTTCCTAGATCTCAAAACCGTACTTGGATTCTAGGCATACGTTTCAAAACGTATTCAATCCAAAGCAATTGTTTGCATTGTCTTAAAAAAATGGTGAAAAGAATGGGAGTCAGTGGACTGTAAACAGAAACGAAGTCCGTGTTTTTGTTATAGATACTTCCGCAAGGCGGTTTTCCTCGACTTGCAATTTTATTAGGGCAACGGAAGAGACTTTGGCGGGTCGTTCCAAAAAGGAGCTTATCTTTCGTCCCAAGTTTCTTTTCGATTTGACTCGCTGGTCACGGAAGGTAAGACCCTCACAAATATTCAAGAAAATGATAATCGATACACCCCTTTAATCGAATTATCGAAACAAACAGCTGCATACTTTCCGTTACGGGATCCCAGCTAAACTATTGGCACAATTTATGTATTACTCCGAAGCTAACACCTACAATTTAGTGTTTCTAAGTGACTGGAGTTTGCCCGAAATTTGTGAATGATGGCACTTTTCAATATATCGTCCGCTTCAACGATTTTCTTCATGATTCAGTGAACAACTTCAATCGTCATTTGAACTGATCTCAATACGGACCAATGAAAGTTCAGTCGTGATTACCTCATGAATGAATTATTCTTGTTTTTTTTTTTAATTATTATTACTGTAGTCATAATGTCAATTGTGTAGAAAAATGTCTGCGTCTGTGGCCTCAAGGTTTAACAAGTACAATACTTTTTGCGTGCTCATTATACTGTTTTCAGTTTATTTTTTCTTTGAGTAACCTAATTGGTAAATGGAGTAAAAGAAGTCTTCCAAACAGTAGACATTATATTTTTGTACAACGAATTGCCTTATAGTGTCCTTGAACCAGAAAATATCTCGTAAGCTGTTATCAAAATCTATACACGTATGTATCTATACTTATAATAAAGTGTCAGTGATTTCAAAATAACTTAGGATGGTTATAGTTATTTACACGGTACAAAAACACAAAAGATTTTTTTCAACTTATCTGTTCGTCTTTCTGTTTGTTCTTACCAATTTTAATAGTACTTCACTAGATGATAGTGGAGGTTATAGAGCGCCATATAGAGTACTTTTTATCGCGGCATTCCCATGGGATCGGAAGTTACGCAGGAATAATATCACAAGCGAATGTAGTACTGAATATTTGCTAGCTACATTTTGCATAGTTGCACACTGCGTGTGTTTCCGTTAACTTAAATTCTTTAAAACTGTGCAGAAAGGCTGCAAAAGACAGATAACGAGCTAAACCCAAATGCTCGCTTTTTCAATTTGGTCGTCGTTGTAGAAAGAGTAAAAAAACAAAGGTATTTACTTAATCAGTGTATTATGCCGAGATGCCGGAGCTACTGGCAACATGCAAGCGAACTTCCCTGGCTGAGCGCCAACTAATGCATGAACATGTTTATACTTTCCCGCGTTCGGGAGAAATTCCTGCCTCTGCTGGTTGGTTGACTTTGACCACAGGCAAAGGCCGTGTTATCAGCATTCTACTTGTTTTATTAATGCAACGTGCACTTATGCAACGTCCGGTTTTTGGGTCACTCCAAACATTTTGGCCATTACCTTTGTTTTAGGCTGGAAGAGGACATGAAAAAGCTCTGTGAGTTGATCAATTTGTCCTTAATACAGTTTTGTGCTTCAATCCTTATTTTAGGGATTCTAGAAATTTATTGTCATATTCCAATGAGAATATGTCAGATCGTGCTGTTAAATCTAAGAATTTAGTGAAAGAAATCTAATTGTGATACGCAGCTGCCAGGTTTGTATGAATTCAAAATTATGTTTTAACATGAAGAACTACTGTAAAAGTAACGTAACTAATTTAAAAACTAGAGTAGAAGAATGAATATCGATCGTGCAAAGTACTCGGCAATAACGCCTTGATATTCAAGGCTTCTACCACAGATAACAAAAAAGAACAGAATTCGTTTCCAATTCTTCATAGTCTTGACATTTCAATTTGTTAATCCATTGTTGTGTACCATTTACTTATAAATGACGTTCTTAATGCTGGGACCTATTCGAGATAACAATGGGCGATGGAGCGATGCTCGGTGGGGCTTAGTCCCGACCAGATAATCACGTTTAACGGCAAATAGAGTTTGTGCCCTCTAGAGGAACACTCTCGGCTGTATGGGCCATTGCTGGCATAATAGAATAATAGATTAGTGCAGGACGCTGTAATGATCATGCTTGTTCGACATTCACCTACTTTTGATGGTTAGATGTCCATTCACTCGATACCGCAATCCCGATTCTACCTGGATTGTTTTCACAGCAAGAAGCGTTGTGAAGAAACTTTAAGATCTGGCTTGTTTATAGAACAAGCCCGCCATATTTTCTGGGGATCAACAGTGGCGACCACCAGAAGATCACCGTGTCAATAAAGGTCGACAAGTAGGTATCTGGGAAAGGATTTAACTAGTTCGGATCCCGCAACGAAATTAATTAGAATAGAACTGCGAAGGAAGAAGAAAGACATTAACTTCCCTACCTATTAAGCAGGAAACAGAACATCGTTAGGCACTAAGAGACATTTAATTCTTAAAAAAATTAATACAAACCACGAACAACTCTTGACACTTTTTAGGGTTCCGTAGCCGAATGGCAAAAATCGGATCCTTATAGTTTTGTCATGTCTGTCCGTCTGTATGTCACAGCAATTTTATTACGAAACTATTAAGACTATACATGTGAAACTTGGTAGGTAGATGTATTCTGTAAACCGCTTTTCAATTTAAGAAAAAAAATATTTAAAATTAAGGGGGGCTTCTCTACATGGAACTGAAACTGATTTTTTTTTTTTCATGAAATCTATGCTTGTGTAAATGACATAGAGGCTTCTAAAATTACTTTTTCATCAAGTCAATCGTTTAAAAGATATACGATTCCAAGGTGGTAAAATGTGTCCCCCCGCCCTCTAACTTCTATAATAATGGAGTGAAAAATAAGGGTCAGCGTTTTTGAAATATAGCATATTTTCTAAAACCGCAAATATAACTTTGTAATTCATATAAACACTATGAAAAACAAAGTTATTTGGCGTAGTTACTACAAACCCCTTCATGGGCGAGTCTCACTCGCACTTGGCCAATTTTTAATTGTCTTTTACATGTCCTGTATTCTTGGTATACGTTTCAGGTAAATGTTCCAATGCAATACAATTTCTAAGCCCAACCGGTACAATGGGACCGTTAGCTTTAATTAGTTTCTCCTTACATGCTATTAGGTACTGGATTTTAGCTTATACGATGTTTTTAATAACTGTATAGCGGCCCGCTTTACTTACCTTTATAAATGAAATTTAATCTTACGTAGGTCTCCATCTGGACAAGAGTAGGTTACTTAAGATGGATTTTTTTTTGTTAAATTTTTAGCATAAATTAGGGTGAGGTTATTTTTAACGCATGCGCGAGGTACTAAGTAGATTTTCCATGATCATAAATCAACCAATTACTGATTTGGGAATACATATTTCCAATATCTTCTATCAATCAGACGCGATTCCCTTGAGGCTTAAAATTATCGAAGGAAAAAATATTACTGGAAATGTAGACATTTTTATTTTTCCCTAATATGTTGGTGACTAAAGAAATAATAACGCAAATATACGCATATATTTGCGTTATATTTAATTTAACTATATTGTACCTTATAAATAATAAATAAATAATAATATAATATGTCATGAAATTTTAGTCTATGTTTTTTATTCGAATGCTGACCTGATTCACCTCATAAATGAAATTTGTTAAATTAAATTAACAAAGAAGAGTTTCTACAAACTCATGTACCAACAATACCATATCAATAGTAAAATATTCATTACAAGAATTAAATGAAAGTTTATATAAGAGCAGGTCTATTAAAAACAAAATAAAAAACCACTTGATCTACTGCAGTTTAATCCATTTCACTTGTTCGCGTTTTTATCGACAAGTTCTATAGCGCGTAGAAACAAATGGTCAAACAAAGTGTACTATTTCCGTGACAAAAAAAATAGTTCCTAATCTTTTTATACCGCCAGTGTTTCTCGGTCTTCTGGGAACATTTCCTAGGCAGAAGGTGGCCAATATTCGGTTTTGTAACTCTCGGTCAATAACAGTAAGATTTTAGTGGCCGATATTAGGGCAATGTTTGTACAGACTTCACTAGAAAAAAAACCCAAAAGAGAAAATGCGTGTGTAAATAAATGAAATAAAACTTAATGTTCTCTTTTGGTTTTATTTCTACTATAATAGCGCCATTTACAAATGTTTGAGAGAATAATTTTCTTCTGGTTACGATTTCCTCGATATGTAATGACAAGTCTTATGGTGTGTACCATAAGACTTGTTGACTTGACTTGAACGATAGCGTGCTTTTTCAGCAGTAAACTATTGTTTTTAATACTCTAGATTTGGAATTAACATTTAGTACATATTACCTCAATGCTTTAAACTATCTTTTTCATTTAGCGTTGCCAGGCGTGAGGCGTCCGGATAAAGCCGGACATAGTTAGGCTTTTTGAATGCGTGTTCGGCCAAAAGAAACAGTGACCGGCTTTTGTTAGGCTTTTCATATTTGACAAATTACCTTCAGGAGATTTATGGTACATAATCAAAAGCCAGAGCCAAAAAAAATTTTTTACAAAAAATAGAACCGACTTCCATATCAAAACCCTACAAAGCCAAAAATAACTTTAATTTCGGAAGTCGGTGTTATTGGTTTTGGATTTTCTTTTTTTTTCACACCGTTTTTGAAATTAAAGTTATTTTTGGCTTTGTAGGGTTTTGATATGGAAGTCGGTTCTATTTCTTGCAAAAAAATTTTTTTTTTTCACGCTTTTTAGTGGGTCGGTTTGTAATTTATCTAGTTATAAAAGCCATAATGTCAACAACTTATCACCTTTTACAAAATATTGCTTTTCCCGATGCATAGCCTTTAATTTTTGAGGAGTTCTCCTGGTACTTGACCATCAGCTCTACATCACCATATGTATTGTGATGAGCATAAAGTGTTTAACATCCGTACTCAAGTAATCGAATCGCAATCCACGAAATACTTATTATTAAGGAGTTTCAGTGGCCATCTGTGGTCTTCATCATCAGTTCAACTGCCCCAAATGGTACTTTTCGGAAGCAACTGCTCAAGGTACTATAAGAAATACCCAAAACGCTATAGGTGTGCCTATAATATTTGAAGAGTTCCCTCGATTTCTCCAAGATCCCATCATCAGATCCTGATTTCGTAACAATGGGACCAACTAGAAAGTATACCCATTTAAACGCATAAAGAATTTTTCAAATCGGTCCAGCCGTCTCGGAGTTATGAGGTAACATACATAAAACCAAAAAAAAAGGTTTCTGTCTGTTGTGTCCGTCTATTTAGGTTTGATGACCTGGCAACCCTATTTCCAGTGTACTATATGTAAAAATAGTTTATTTATCTAAATTCTATGGACAGCATGCCCACGCCAATATTGTAACGGAAACATTATAAAAATTCCGTTTACCGTAAAATTATTCCGTTTGACCCCCATTTCCTTATATTTTATATCACAATATGAGTGTACCCTTTAATCCATAGTTACATTTTTGTTAAAATATCGGTGGTCCTTTGACATCCAATAACGTTTGCCTAAAGAACCGAGGCCGGGGGTAACTATTTCGGCAACAATCGGCGACGGACGGGGGAATTTAATATTCCACTTTAGTGGACCAGTATAAAGGGGAGGGGGATTCGGTAAAAGGTATCTTTGGAGATTATAATGCGGTATCTGCGGATATGGGAAATGCTTAGTCGGAATTCTTGTCTGATGTCAAAATTTTACTGTTAGATATGATAATATCAAAGATGTATCACATGATGAGATGTAACACAAGATGTTACATCAGTATCAGTATCAACAGTTCACAGTAAAATGGTACAGTTTGATACGTCAGTGTATTAAGCCCTAGTTTACTTACTTATACAGAGTGGCAGGGACATCAACGCGCAACCGCTTACCATGGATTCAGAACCCCATTCTTCTGAATGATTGATTGATGATTCTGACCCCATGCTTTAAATTTTTTGCAATAAAAAAAAGTAAATTCACTTGTTTCACTTAAAACAGTAATGTAAATAAAACTCGAAAGGGCTACCTGATCAGCTGTGTTGACCTCGCAAATTAACTCTAGCAAAACAGCTGATCAGGTAGCCCTTTCGAGCTTTATTTACATTGCTGTTTTAAGTGAAACAAGTGAATTTTATTTTTTAATTAAAGTCTTATTGGGTTAGATAGAAACAATGATTTTATACAGTTTTCAGTAAAAAAATGAAGAAAAAAACTGAAAAATTAAGAAAAAGCCGACGTAAAATTCCAACGCAGGGGGGTCCAGAATCGAGTCTGCGGACGGCGAGCAGGGGTCGCTCACCGTCCGGTAAGGACCAGGCCCGTGTCGGCGGCGCGTCGTGTTCCACGCGCGCCTCAAAGAGCTGTCAACACCAGCGACGGGGCTTCATAGGGCCATTGCCTGCCGGGGTTTGCGGGAAAGTTCTGCCGAGTTACCGCGGCCCCGGAAATTTAGGGCAGCCGAAGGAACAGGGTGGGTTTTTAGTCAGTAGAAATCTGACACGCCCTTCCGCTTGACCCAGAGCGGAAGAAGTCATTCGATGATTTTCCCAACCCAAAAAAAAGGGGTTCCAGAATCATGTCCCGAATCCCTTGTAAGCGTTTGTGCGTCGATGTCCCTGCCACCCTGTATAGGTATATTTAAATACCAAGTTTTGAAACTATATTGAAGGTTCACGTCTTTATTCATCATACTTTACAGTGATTTTATAATAGCGTGTAAGATAGTTTATTTTTTTAAAATAATAAGTGCAGTAAAATGAACAAAAATTTTTAGTGATCTTGAAAATAGCCGAATAAAAAATTCAAACTGTACTGTTTAGTTTTTTTAAATTGATTTTCAAATTCTTTATTCCATTCCATTGTTGTGTTAGTAGAGGCTGTAGAGTAGAGGCTAGAGTTAGTGAAAATAAAAGGAAACACATAAGTATTTAATAAAATAAAATAGATTATAACTCACTTTGTGGGAAGGACAATCAATTTATGGCAAAAGTCCTCCGATTGATCGTCATTCCCCCAAAGTGAATCATGAAAGGAGAGTTTATTCTCTCCGCCACAGTCAACAGAAATACTAACAAATACTGAGTAATATTTTACTAACATCATAACATATTATCTGATGCCTAAAATACGTAATATAAATTAAAAAATGCAACATAATTCATTAATTGCCTATATGATGTGAGCTAACACATTAATAACTGGTTATTAGTACTAGCAAAAGAACTAGGAAATTAAAACTGAGGTCTCGTAGAAATTAAAACATAAATTTACTTCGGAGGAAAAGCTCCGACATGTTTCCCGAAAAGAAATACATAGAAAATTAATGTCTTGTTCGTTAAATTTATCATTCGGAATAACGGAAAAATAAGAAAAGCCCACGCAAACAATTTAACGCGAATTCAGAGGCAATTACGTGCAAATCCAGTATAATTTCCATAAAACAGGCCCTTATGAAAATACCTTAGAACATTGCGGATTTGATTATTATTAAAAAACAAAGAGCCGTTACAAACACGTGTCTCTGGCCGACCTTGTTGTTAATTACGCCCTTTGCTATGATAATTTAAACTTTATGCTAAGGGAGTAAGGTTCTCTTTGAGGAGTGGCTAGATCGGCGTCACGGCGTCTTGACCTACCGCATGACGCAGGTCCTCACCGGACACGCAAGTTTCGGGAGGTACCTGTGTCTGATGGGAAAGGAGGAAACGCCTGGGTTCACCACTGCGAGGGTCGCCCTGAGGACACCGTAGAGCACACGGTGCAAGACTGCCCCGCCTGGGCAGAGCACCGACGTGTCCTCACGGCGACAATAGGCGGAGACCTCTCGCGCCCGGCCTTGGTCGAGGACATGCTGCGGGGCGAGAGGGAGTGGGAAGCGGTCGCCTCCTTCTGCGAAGCAGTCATGCTTCCGAAGGAGGAGGCGGGCCGCGTGAGGGAGAGGATGGCGTCCTCCCTCCAGCCCAGCCGCAGCGGTAGACGCCCACGGCGTCGGACGTCGGCCGACGTTCTCCGGCCACCGTAGGCGCGGGCATGCGGACAGCGAGTAAAGGGCAACTCGCTGCCCGACCATGGACCATGCCCGGGTCGACGGCGCGTCGTGTTCCACGCGCGCCTCAAAGAGCGTCAGCAACATGACGAGGCCCCCTCTGCAGAGGGCCGAAGCCCGCCGGGGTCGTGGGACTCATCCCGTTACCGTGGCCCCGGTATGTAAAGGGTTATTTAAGGAACACCGTGGATTTTAGTTAGTAAAAGTCTGACAGTCCCTCCCACCCTGCCCGGAGTGGGAGGACTTATTTGATAATTTTAACACGTTAAAAAAAAAAAAAGGGAGTAAGGTTCGGGACGACTAGGCATGTTTCCATTAACCTTTTGACCGATTGTCGCGCGATAACGCATCACGAACAAAGTTATAATTTTTTTTTTTTTCACATGTCGAGGTGACGAGCTTTTCAGCCAGTGAGTACAGTTGTCGCAAACATTTCCATACGTCCACGTTCCTAAAGTAAAGTTTCGTTGGCAGTTGACAAATTAATTAATTCTTGCAGTGAATTATATAATGCGGTGTACTTTTTTAAGGGTGTATAATCCGCATTGCTACAATATGAAATGCCCGCAAATAACGACTGCAAAATAAGCTGTCACAACATAACACATTTGATTTATGTGTATCGCTCGTGCTGTGTAAAAGTTGTAGTGTAGAAAATGTAGAAAGTATGTACCGTTTAACTAAACCCTGTTTTTAATTAAGTCATATTATGAATATTTATTTCTTTTTTATTTTATTCATACGTGCTTAGTACAAATAAAAAAGTAGAAACCCTAATTTATCAAAAAATAATAATCTCTCCAGGATTAAACTGTGATCAATATCATGCTTCACATAAATCACTTTCGCACAAAACGTTGATAAATCAACTCCGGAGGTTGAACTCGGTGTGAACGTTCCGACGTCGCGTCGACCGCAGTCACCTTGGAATCCTTAAACCCAACCCGAGTAATCAACGTTAGAAAATCTTAATACATTCTGTTGAACATGTTTTTGTAGGAGTTATTGAGGTGCCGGTACACACGAGAAGGTCTTGAAACTTAAGGGTATCGATGTCAAAGAAAGGTTAGTTAATGTTTTAACGAGGTAGTGAGCTAACTCTGCCTTTGGCATCTCATTATAATCGAGAGTTTTGTAATTAATTTTACATCACAACAGATAATAGTCTCTGAAATCTATTCACTGAAGAAATAATGCAGTTGATATATTATTTCCATCATCTTCTTACCAAGAAATGAAGCTTGTCTCAATCGTTTTGCCCTTATTTTTGCAGCGCTCTTTCTTCTACTAGGTACCCTCCCCTATGTCAATGTATGTATATAATGTATATGTGGACTTTTGACATCCTCTACCTGCCAGTGACAGGCCATTAGACTTGAATCAGCCGTTCCAGAGATTACCCCAGACAAACAGAAATACAAACAATCATAAATTTTGTTTGTGATTTAGTATATATTTAATTTAAATCAAAATTTTGCACTGAACCCCACACTAGGATACCCTCTCTTCTGATGTCCGGCCTCCTTCGTCACATTTGCTCTAATAGTATCGTATCGTGTAAATAACTATAGGCACTTGAGAAAACACAGTTATTTTGAAATCACAGACAGACATTACAATTTTATTTATATGTATGGAATATGTATAGACTATTTTTATCTCATTTTGCTCCTTTATAACACTCGGGGTCAGACATTTTTGCTGAATTTATATTGGAGTTTCTTCAAAAGCCCCCGGCCCGAGGTAACGTGTTGGATTTCTATGATATTCGGTCTCCGAAGCCATCTGCTGCAGGTGCTCTACAATATTGAATTCAATATGAGAGTGCACTCCACTAAATTTGGTGACGCTGTTTACGTAAACTTAAATTAGGGGCATTTTTACAGCAATAATGTAAGTTTCTACGGACATTTAGAATGGTGTGCTAAGTTAAAGCTTGCAAATGTGAAAAATATTTATTCTATGTAATATTTTTTAAACATTCCACATACCTATGTTCCGCTACTTCGTAGAGTCAACTGCATTTATATAAGTAGACCGTTTGTAGTTGACTAGTGACATCATGTGAAAGATTTACGGTTGATAGTAAGTATTCAGTTAAGGAAAGGTCTGAGATGGACAATGATTCAAATTTATATAAAATAATTTCAAAAGTTTAAAAAAAGCCTTCAAAATGCGAAACGGTTTTACGGCATTTACTTGAAGAGCTTGCAGCTAAATTGTATCAACCATAAGAGTCGCATGTCATGTTAGGCAACGCACAACGAGGTTGACCAGTGGATGGGTCACCATCGTAACATATAGAGATGCCTCTTTGCC
Organism: Tholera decimalis; assembly: GCA_943138885.2. Taxonomy (NCBI): domain Eukaryota; kingdom Metazoa; phylum Arthropoda; class Insecta; order Lepidoptera; family Noctuidae; genus Tholera; species Tholera decimalis. The sequence goes on from OW964551.2 coordinate 33,765,512, forward strand.
TCGGAAGGCACTTTAATATTTTTTTTTTTCATTACAATTTTCAGTCGTCATAATTTTAACTCCTGACTGAATCACAAAAATACACCGATAGTTTTCCCATATAATATTTATATTATGCCCTTGGTGGAAGTAAACAAGTGATAGGAAATGTTTATTATCCATTGAAAACAATAAGTTCAAAATGGAACTCACGTATTCAAGATCTAATAAACAAAAACCCAATACACTTGGCTTGAATCCAAAACAATCATATTTATTTACTTACGACTAAACTAATTAAATAAAATATTTTTATAAAAGTAGGTCCTTGATTGACACTTCAACAACCATTAAGCTTGTTCAAGAAATATTTCCTGCGAAAAACTTAATAAATAGACAATAACAAAACGCAATTGTTGTCTGACGTTTTGCTGAACCGAGCCTTTTTGGCACGTATTGTCACGTATTTTGTCTATTTTCGTGATTGGTTATTATGTACTAAGTTTTCGTTTTTTTTTGTTGCTTTCATTTTGTATCCTTTTGTGTGCTTTGTGGCATGTGCCGAATAAACTATCTTTCATTTTATAGGTTCTTCATTAAGTTAAAGTTACCAAGTTACCAGCGTCAGACAACTTTTTAGCAGTGTGATGTTTTGCTGTACTGGACTTGTTTGGCACAGACGCAAGGCACACTGTTATTTATGTACAGACGCCAGCACATGAAGCTACCCGAAACTGTCAAATTTTCCCAATCAACCTTAAACCTAATTTCTTTAACAATAAAGTTGAAAATGTATTAAAGAAATTTGACAGATTGTTGTAGCTTGATGTGCTGGCGTCTGTACCTATTACTTTAGAAATTAAGTCTGTTTTTGTTTCTATATTGTACACTAAATAAACATGTTTTCTCTTTAGCAATGAATAAATTTAAAACTAAAAAACGAATAAAACGATTAAAACTAAAGTATAAACTAAAATAAATCATCCAAAAATTTTTCGTCAACGCTGTCGGCTGGTGCTAACGAGAGCGGCGGCATTGCCACATTGTATGGTTATGCTTAGCCTTTAGCTTATAAAATACTAGCTGACCCGTCAGACGTTGTCTTTTTGACCTTTTATAACTTCCTTGTACGAGAGGAAACATTAAAAAAAGAATGTATGAAATCGGTCTAGCAGTTCTCGAGTTTTAGTCAGACTAACGATCAGCAATTATTGATTTTTATATAGGTGCAACATTTAACATGGTTAATGCATCCTGAATTAGTTTAGGTTTAAAGAATCTTTATTTCTAAAAATAAAAATGTTTACTGAATAGATTTCTATAACTTTTAATATTGTTAACTTTTTATACCTAAAAATTTAAGTCTACATAAATTGCAGTCACACCATCGTTGTATAGTCAAAATAAATCAAAATGAACTGTAAATCCAAGTATTTTTTTTAATGCAGTTTTATACAAATATACAATATAAAACTGCATTAAAAAGTATCATGTTCCAATTGGGCTGTTTGAGAGTGTGCTTTATCACGATACATGTTGTATAAGACATGCTAACTCACAATAAAAAGAATGAACTTACATCTTACATCTTGTAACTTGTTGCAGTAACATTCACCGTTTCCATGAAAGGCTAGGGTAGATAAGTACCGATGTCTAATTGATCCGTCAGTTGCTCGGACAGTGGTAACTCAGCAAGTCTACCTAGCGTGTCATAGCTAACTACTAGACGATCAATAAACATGTGTCAAGTTCACATCAGGTTGGGAATGTTTCTACGAATCTTCGCGTATGGTCGGTAACTAATTGACTTGTCATCGACTCGAAGGTTGGATGGCTTCGGTAATTACTGGAGCGTGTTATTAAGTTAAGGATTTTGTACTACTAGCTATTCGCCCGCGACTTCGTTTGCGTGGATTTCGAAATAATTTAAAGTCCTCCCCAATATTGCAGCTTACTATAAAAGAAAGAATTTTTAGAATTGGATCATTAGTTCCGAAGATTATCCCCTACATACAAACTAGCAAACAAAATTTACTCTTTATAATATTATATTTAGCATTAGTATAGACAGATAATTTATTGATGTTTGTAGTTAGAGGTATACTTAAGCGAACTTATGTGACTTCAGCAAAGCTTTTTGTAGAAGCGCACATTTGTTGTGTGATTCAAAAGAAGTCTGGTTATTCGAGATCGCAAGGCTACGGTGTTAAGTGTTTCGTAGTAGCGTGCAGTCCTTGTTACGGATTTCGTATTAGTAAACTCACAGAATTCTTGTGGAATTCGGGAGACTTTTATAAGTCAGGTAACATACTAATTAAGTGATGTCATCTTACAAAGTTGATACAGTAATTAAGAGCTAATCCTGGTATATTTATACCATCAGATTCACGAAAAGAAATCTCGTTTTTTCTATTGTTATGTGACGACATGGAAAGAAGTTGCAAATCTTGGCAGTAAATCGCCAAAACGCAATGCAGTATCTAAAGGATCGTGGAGTTTCGCATCGCGAATTCACGTCCAAAGGCGGATTCGTCAAAAGACGAAGGAGCAAAATTAGCATGTCTTTTATGACTTAGCGATCAATAAAATCATACCAAGGAACTTGTACCTAAACTGGAATGCGGACGCGAAGCTCAAATCCGTTCCGAAGAGTATACCCTCGAAGGACCTAGCTATCTCTTTCTAGTAGTGTGGATATCAATTCGCGATAAACGTAAGGACAATTTTATTTGATGCAATATTTGCAGGTTTTTTTAAGACACTTATTATTAACCTTACAAATGATGTATTTCTGTTACCGCTATAACAAAAAATACTATAAATTAATTAAAATAAATATTTAAGGGAGACTCCCATACAACAGTTGTGATATTTTTGGCGCTTTTTATAGGTAATGGTTCCGTACCATTCATTACCTACCTATAAAAATACCCATCATGCGCGAGTCCGACTCGTACTTGGCCAGTTTTTTTTCTTAATAACGTATTAAATAGAAAGAAAGAAATAAATTCAATTATAAATACAAAGGTCTGTATCGGTCTGTTACGCTTTCACGGTTAAATCACAGAGCCGCTTTCGAAAAATTTGGCATGGAGATAGTTTAAAACCCTGGGAACTATATAGGGTTCTTTCTATCTCAGAATATTGAATAGTTGCTCGGTAGCGCGATATAACAGAATTCCATGTGGGTGAAAAGCTAGTTCTCAATATATATCTGGGGAACTTATATTGAGCGCGCTAATTTCTATAATAAACCCTTCCTTATACGGGCTAAACGCAAAATTGGTTTTGTTAAGCAGACTTTATTGCGTGGAATTATAAACTTTCAAAGTGGTTAAGACCCGTGATACAAATACAATTATTGCAGATACAGAATTAATAACAGAATCACCAGCTGAAAATTCTTCGAAGGCTTGGCCTTGATAGGCAGTGGTACAGACGTCCAAACAAACGTGCATTAATTGGTAATCTACGTTTATTCGACACTTGTACGGTCAGAACCAGTAGACTAAAAATAAAAAGATGCAATGTTTATACATAATTAAAACTACTAAAACCCTTCATGATAAACGATGATTATAAATAGAAAGAATAACAGAAGAGATATAATTTATTTATGTATATATTTATTTAGGTTAACCTACAATTGTTTACACTATACATTTGTATGAAACAGTCATATTACATTTATAAGTGTAACAATTAATTACAGGCTAACACACCACATGTACTATTTAAGGTTAGAAATCAATATTATTAACATACATAATTCTAAACATGAAGGAGGCAGATCGAATGACAATTATAAGGTTATTATTATTAGGTTGGTTCTATATTTTCTAGTTCCTCATATGTTGCAGCTGCAGGTTTGTTACAAGATTGGCTTGACACACAACCCTAAAAAATGTATTACACTATTATTAGTTAAAAGTATGGAAATAATCTTTAAATTATGAATTATTATTATTATTTGTCGACATTAACTAACTGCAGTGGACAAAAGTTAAGTAATTAAGTTATAAGTAATTATTAATATAATAAACTACACTTGTAAGCAAGTTTGCTTAGCTGAGTTTTTGGCCAAAATGATATAAAATATTTTTGCCATCAATTTGCTAAGCAAAAGTAAATAAATCAACAAAAATGTCGACATTTATGCTTATTAATTTGACTCCTTTCATAACTTTCACTTACTGATCTTTGAATGTGCCCAGTACAGGTTGTATATTCTTTTTTAGTGGGTTTCAATATTATAGTACTTAAAACATTTATTTGTTTCGCTTTAACAGGAATCTAAAATAATAATAGATTGATGAGAACAAAATTTTAGTATTTATGTTTAAGATAGATTCAAAATGAAAATTCATCTTGCTATGCTCATATTCTATTTCAAAACGGTGATCTTCATGTCATTTGTAAAGATTGATAACTTACTTTAGGGAAAATGGATGGAATTGCATCATATGATCTTGTTTCGAAATGCAATATTTCTTCGGGCTTGAAATGGCGGCTACAAATTTTAGAACCGTTTCTGACCCTTTTCTGTGTAGAACACTGAGCCACCGGTCTCGAAGATCATCATTTTTAGGAAAGCTTAAAATAACAAAAAATAATATATAATGAGAAGAAAGAAAAATAATAAATAAGAAGAATAAAGAGAAGAACATCCACTTTTACATTGAAAACATAGTCACCCTAAATGCAATTTGTAAACAAAGTCACAAAACTTACTTAAAAAGGGAAATTCCAGACCCGGGGTACACTTTTCACTCTTGCAATTAACCACAAAACACGTTCTTACCATGGTTACAATAACTTGCACTTTAATATTACGAAAACTCACAAAATTAAATATAATTCAAATTTATAAACATACAGATGTCAAGTAAACGTCAGACGGCAATGTAGTAATTGCCAGGTATAGTATAATGTATCACTACTAATTCTTACAAATTCCATTTTTTTTGGTTTAAACACAAGAGTGTTTGCATGGTAAAATAACTTTAATTTTCATTAATATGCATACAGTAATAATGGTAATTCATTTTAAAGATAGAATTCCAACGAAGTTTAAAACTAGGTGTTATTACTACAACAGACAGGGGGAAAAAATTACCATTGAAATAAATATTTTTAATCTGACACACAGAAGAAAGGGACACAGTCCACACACGGCACTGTCTCGCTCGGAACGAATAGTTCCTTCAGTTTTATGCGTGCAAGTTTATACTCTATTGTTTAACAGTTAAGAAAGACTTTCTGTATTCTTTGAATCATTCGTAAGCAATCCAGTTAGTAGGTAGAAGATCCTTGAATCATACATACCTATTATTTGACAAAATGCTCAACGTGACATAAGTCAAGAATATTAGTTTGTACGAATTAATTCCAGTAGGATAGGTAGTCGCACAATCTACCAGGAAATTAAAATACGAAGCTAATTAGCTTCGTATTTTATTTTCCTGGTAGATTGTGCGACTGTAAAATCTATTATTTATTTTAAAATTTGTCGGTGGCATAAGAAAATATGATAGGATAGGCAAGTCTCAAACTGAACTTCTATCATTGACAAAAATATTTCTTTTTTGAGTATAGAATAAAGCAGTGAACGATTTGTCAGACTTAATTTTGTTGTTACGTTTACCTGAAACTCTGTTATCAACAGATATGAGGCGCCAATACAGTATTTGGGTTAACTGGACGATCAATATGAACATATGTCAAGTTCACACGGCGGTAACTCTCACTGTTGCCATAAAACGACATAGTTACAATGGTTAATGGACGTATAATCTCTGTTCTGGACTTACGGGAGCTTGAGTGACCCTAAGTATGGTGTAGATGGCACTTTGGAGGATAGTGCGCAAATTGACGGTAGTTTGTTGAGGGGTGCCTCTTGCGGGTTGTAGAAGCGTAGTTTTGGACAGTTTTAGGGAACTTAGAGAAATTATAGAAATTAACGTTTAGTTATGACTAGCTGTGCCCCCGACATCACTCGTGTGTGAGTATTTTTTGAGTGTGTTAGTTTTAGTACCGTGTAAATAACTACGTACCTATACTAACCATACTTTAGCACTTGAGAATACACAGTTATTTTGAAATCACATACAGACAGTTAAATTTTATTTGCATATATACAGAATGTTAGTTTGCTATTCACATCTTCAAACAAAACCTCTCTGTAACCAACTATGCGGATAAAATATCCCGTCATCATTTTTCTATAAAAATCGATAAGTTTTAACTTTGTCCCGTTGCGACCCACTTCTTACCCTGGACAGGGCACCCCTCCCCTGAAAATTATAATGAACCGAGCCCGTCACCGGCCGCGGTTTAAATATATCTACTATTTCACGAAACCGCCCCGACTTGATAGACGAAACTTTTCGGATGGGTTTTTTACGAGTTTCGTGAAAATTGTAAATTATGCAAAGCTGTAGCTAAATTACTTTTCTACGAGTGTAACTAAATAAACGTATCTAAAGCCCGATTTACACTTCAATAAGTACAGTAGCGAGTTAACTTGCGTCATCGGCGAGTTAAGTTGTTATTGTGGTTTGAACGGCAAAAGCGAGTTAAATTGTAAGTTGTTGATTAAGTTGAGTTAAATAGATCGCGATCCTATTTTTCGGCGAGTCCAGTGCGAAGTAGCCCCCTCTCGCGTCTCCCGCGCCCCTCCAACTTAACTGGCTGGCATGTAGACGGGCGAGTTTAGTACAGTCCATAAATTTGTAGGTTGCGGCCGCGAACACGTGTTATTTTCTTTTCTTCTTCTCGGGCAACTTATGACTACTCACTCGCCTACGTTTGGACGCTACTTACAACTTACTACTTATTACTTAACTGTCTGAGTTCTTAACTGGCTACTGTACTTATTGAAGAGTAAATCAGGCTTAAAACATACAAATGTGAGTTTGTTTATTTAAGTCAAACAAATGTAGAATTTTCTGATGAATGGAAAAGGCATTGCACCAAGTTCCCTAGTTTACATTTTCACACTTAAAAGCAAAGATATATAATAAACTATAGATACGTTGTCCGCGCTCTAAAATGGCAAGTTGAAATCAAGGTAAGTGCCTCGTGTCTGTTTAGTTACGCACGAACCTGTGTCGCGATCGCTACACTACACATATTAAGAAAAAATGTGTTTTAAAAGAAAATTAGGAAAAAAGCATGTTTTGTGTGTTTTCAGACGTTGCACTAATTATACTGCTTCCGTGAGAGGTCAAAATGTGTAATTTCATAGGTAAATATCAACAGAAATACATTTTTTATTTTAATTTTTCTACACGGCTAATGGCGGCTTTTTTTTTTTTTTTTTATCGTGGTAAAATTATCAAATAAGTCCTCCCACTCCGGGCAGGGTGGGAGGGACTGTCAGACTTTTACTGACTAAAATCCACGGTGTTCCTTCAATAACCCTTTACGTACCGGGGTCACGGTAACGGGATGAGTCCCACGACCCCGGCAGGCTTCGGCCCTCTATGGGGGGGCCTCGTCATGGCTAATGGCGGCTAGCGTATGAATGAAGTCAGTCACGTGACGTTAGGGGAGGTTGTTAACTAAAGATGTATATTCATCTCTCTCTAACATCAGGTGAACCTAAAGATGGCATTTATTTTCTGTCCCTTTCTTTACACGTATTAGACAGTAATTCTCTATGTGTGTGTTTCGTGCCGTTTTTGAGCGGTGTTTTGTGGGAATATGACGCGTCTATTATAATACGTCATTGCTTAAAAGTGGTTTGAAAAGTCATCATCATTTGCTTAGCCTTTTTCCAACTATGTTGGCTCGACTTCCAGTCTAACTGGATGCAGCTCAGTACTAGTGTTTTACATGAAGCGACTGCCTATCTGACCTGCACACCTAGAAGCTGGGTAACACTACCCCCTTGGCAGAACTAATGTCACATTTTTTTACCTCTGACTAATCGTAACGACTGTCAAAGATGTACAAATGACAGACAGGACAAACGGCTTAACGTGCTTTCCGAAGCACGAAGGAATCTTGATGTTAAGATGGTCACCCATCCACAGACCAACCTCGGCAAGCATTATGGCTGCGTTTCCACCAGAGATGTGCGAGGATGCGTAGCGAGGGATGTGTTTGTAAAGAACCAATAGAATCGCTTCATTTACTTCGCCTCGGTCGGCACAGCTCTGGTGGAAACGGCTCAGCGGAGCTAGATTTTTGCGCATACAAAACAAGCGAGGGATGTGTGCGAGGGATGTGTTGCGAGGGATGTGTTGCGAGGAATGTGTGTTGAGAAGGATATGTTGCGAGGTTTGCGCATACTCGCACCACACATTAATGCGCATTTTCACAGCTCCGCTACACATCCTCGTAGGCACATTTTCATCGCACAGCTTTGGTGGAAACCCCCACACATTTTCTAAGCACAGCTAAACATCCTCGCACGACACATTTCCATCGCACATCTCTGGTGGAAACGCAGCCTAAGATCGATCCGTGCAGCTGTTATTAATTAGCCACTAAAAGTGCTTTGAAAAATAAATCCTACTAAAACAAATTATTTTATTAGTCCATTAACCAAAAGAATATACTTATAATCCTCTGGCTTAGATCCCGAGTAAAAAAACACTGAATACCAAATGAAGTCACTGAATAAGAAACAAGCGCTTGCAAACTTTTGTTATAGATATAACAAAATGAAAAGGGGTATTTTCTCTGGAGACGTTGAGATAAGAGGTATGAAGGAATTAATAAGAAATTCTGTGGGAGCTATTAAAGCATGAATTATTTGGTGGTTCGAAGATCGTGCTGGATTCGTGAAGCATAGAGGGGGTACTGTGTCTTGGAGACGGTCTGTGTCCAATAATAGACGTCTTCCTACTAACGACAAAACATGAAGAAACAAAGAACAAAGATCTGGGCATGTTTCCAGATGATAGCGATGTAGAGGGCTACTTTACGTCGGGGATCGCGTGCCGATCTCCAGCCAACGTAGACGCGGGTCTGCGGACGGTGAGCAGTGGCAGCTCACCGTCAGGTAAGGACCAGGCCCGAGTTGACGGCACGGCGGAAGTCCGGCCTCAGCAAGGAGGGCTACTTAGACGCTAGTTTATGTATATTGTTTTTGCATAAAGAGTGGTGAATTGAAAGGTAATTCTTCAATTGCTGGAGGGATACGTCACAATTACACTTACAACAGCGAAATAGGAGCGATTAATCCTGATAGTGCTTGCAAGCAATCTAAAAAATTGATTTTATCCTTGTTTGCACAATAAACCCGGATCGGTATTAACTTTTCATAATTATAATCACTAGACTCGATTGTACGAGATTTTTTTTACTTTACAAACAGTAATGTTTGCGTCGATTCAATATGAATATATAATAAAAACGAAATCTAATCGGCTTAAATATTAATTTATATTTATATTAATTTTAGAATTATGTCGCAGTATCTAATACTTATGTATGTCTACACTAGTGAGCGAAGTTCGCGTAGCAGATTTGTGGCCAAAACATATTTTCGACAAGCTTAGAAAAAGGATATGGTATATGGAGGCAAAAGGTTTCGGAGTGGCTATCGCATAGCGGAACACGCAGCACTAGAAGGTTTCCCCAAGAAGGTTGACCTGGTTAAGGGAATTCACTAGATACAGGACATAGAAGATCAGTCTATAGAGCGAAATTGATAGAATCCCTTGTCAATGAACTGAAAATTCTCCTTTGGGGTATGAAAGTATGATGCTGATGATATTTACGATAGAATACAAAAACGTAAGTCTTCCGTATAAACGTAGGAAAAGGCAGTGAGATATTTTCTATTAAAATACAGAATACAATGAAAAGTTACTTTGCGGATAATATTTAGTCTTATCTGACTAATATTTAGGAATCTTAATGCAGTATGCAGTACCCACAAATATACGCATATATACACTGGTCAGCAAATAAACCGAGCCACCCGCTACCTAGGAACTCTGATTCGATTTTCTCAAAAAGTATAAAACTTACAACTATCAAAGTTATACCTACAAAAAGTGCGTTTCATGGTGATTAAAATGACTACAAATTAATTCGAAAGTACCGTCAACTCACATTGTAATCAAGCAACAAACACAATGCTAACGATTTGCTCTGATTTCAGCAGAGTTTGAAATTAGCGTTCTTTTTCTCTACAGTAGGTAGTAGGTAGTCGCATATTTCTTATCATTTCTTTAGTTTTTGTCCATCGTTTGCTCAGACGCGTGTGTTTTTGCTACTTTTTTCGAGTAATAATGGATACAACACCTCAGGAAGCAGCTCAAGCTGTAGCATTACTTCAAGCAGGCATTGCGCAACGTGAAGTCGCTCGAAGGCTTCGAATCAGCAGATCTTCGGTGCAACGAGTTTACAGACGATACCTAGAGACTGGAGCATTCGATCGCCGTCCAGGTACGGGCAGACCTAGGGCTACATCAACAGCAGATGATCGTTATATCCACCTTATTGTTCTGCGAAATCGCCACCTCAACGCAGTTCAAGTCCAACAAAGTCTGCGTGACGAACGCCAAGTGGTCATAAGTTCAGATACCGTCAGAAGGAGACTTGCTGAACGGAACCTGACCCCAAAAAGAGCTGCAACAGGCCCAGCATTAACGGTAGCACACCGTCCAGCACGACTTGAATTTGCTCGAGAGCATAGGGATTGGACATTAGAGTAGTGGAGTAATGTACTCTTCACTGATGAGACCAGGGTGAGTCTACATGGAAGTGATCGACGTCAGAGAGTATATCGTCACCCTGGAGAACGTTATTCTCAGTGTTGCATCGAGGAAACTGTTGCTTATGGAGGAGGATCTGTAATGGTCTGGGGCGGCATCTCGTTAACAGCACATACAGCGTTAGTTTTCATCGAACCGACGGGCCGTACACGTGGACTGACTTCTCATCGCTACATTACTGAAATCCTCGCAGACCATGTGGTACCTTACGCAAGATATATCGGACAGGATATGCAATTGATGCATGATAATGCACGACCTCATGTTGCTCATGTGGTGACCCAGTATCTACGCGACGTCAGCATTCGTACGATGGACTGGCCAGCTCGAAGCCCGGACTTGAATCCGATAGAACACTTATGGGATGAGCTGAAACGTCGGGTTCGAGCCCGGGTACCTGCTCCAACAAGGCTTCCAGAGCTGCGAATCGCATTTGAAGAGGAGTGGAATACAATTCCTCAAGATTTTATCGTCAGGCTCGTAAGGTCGATGAATACAAGGATGCTGGCAGTTATCCGAGCAAGGGGAGGGAATACGGAATATTGATCAAAAACTTTTTTTGATTTAATCTTTGTTTTGGGCTTTAATTTTTTTTTTCACTTTATCTTTACTAACGATTGTCACGACTGGAAAACGACTCTTCTTTGTAAAATCCTTAATAAACACTGAAATATTGATTAAACCCAAAGTTTCCTTTCATTTTAATCACCATGAAACGCACTTTCTGTAGGTACAACTTTGATAATTGTAGGTTTTTTAGTTTTTGAGAAAATCGAATTAGAGTGCCTAGGTAGCGGGTGGCTCGGTTTATTTGCTGTCCAGTGTATGTATAGGTACAGACGGTGCGGTGAGCCAACAAGACTCCGTATTCAAAATGTATGTATTGACGTTACGCTTCAAGCGTTTGGGTTATAAATATGCAAATCTTTACTAAATTTCAATAGAATCGGTCCAAGTTTCGGAGTAAATTGGCTGTGACAGGTGGTCAGGCTCGACTCAGCGCGAAGAGCGCGAAGCGCGTGGGCGTGTCGAGTTTAGCTTTGGGTTGTATGTTGCATTACAATGCCACATGAAGATCTAAGACTAGCTAGACACCATTGTAGAAAACTGAGACGAGACTGAACCCAATGGCAGTCAGTAAAGGAGACTTATGCGAACACGCCGAAATCTAAATATTGACAAAAAATATTTACTTGCCATTAAAATTATTTTAACTGCCACTATAAAAAAAAAGGTTCAAAAAGGTCAGTGACCCGAACTAATGTCAAGAACCTACTAACTTTTTACTAATTAGTGTGTAATATTAAATGTAATTATTTATCTTCATCATAGCATGCAGTTCTACAAATAATAACGCGCTCATAAAATATATTGAAATGTCAACAAGGATAATAATAGTCGTTGTTATAATATTATTAATAGTCATTTTACAGCTATGGCCGTAAATTATTAATAATTACTTTGAAACGTGAAACATAATTTAAGTCTTTACAGTTGTGTTGATATCTTGAGAGTTATGAGCAATAAAATGTTTTAGAGAGAGCGAAATCTTTGAAGAAATTAGTAAAAATAATGTTCAGTCACGATACGATAAATTCTTCAATTCAGTCCAGTAACTAGGCCATTACAACTATAACATAAGTTAGACTATAGTTGTCTACAGTTAAGAATTAAAATTGTTTCAATAACAATGACTAAAGAATGAAAAAAGTAACTAGTTCATGAGTAACTTTTTTGACTATCCTCCTCTGAAAGAATCTATTTATGTACATACCTTTTAAAACGCTTTTATTAGGTTGAGCTGAACTATGTAATAAAATCTAAGAATTTGAATCACTTAATACGGACGTGTAATTGTTGTATTATCATGAAAGTGGGCAATTTTATGTATATTAGATGCCAATACAATATTATGGTACCATTGAGCTGGTCTGATGATGAAATTGGAAGGTGGCTTATGGAACCTTGGATTGCCTACTAGTAAACATATCGAGTTTGGGCTCATAAGATCGTCTTGCGTGTTTTTAGTTTAGTCAACGCTAACGTTCAAAGGTGCGATTTAATGGTTTCATTGGAATAAATGTATTGATTTCACGCCGTAATTATTAAAAATTATTGAATCTGATCTTAACCAGATGGATCTGCTGCCCGTCTTCAAAGAAATATACTTCTCATCAGAAAAATCGAAACACCTTGCAAGTTTATGGTTTGTAAGGATTATCAGACAAATGTGTATATTTAGGAATATATTGTCAAATGTCGTTTAATAGTGAATAATATGAGGTTTTCAAATCCTAACGTTAATGTTCTAAATTCAAATTAAATTTTCATAGGTTTCGTATTTTGTTTAACAAGTAATTTTTACCCTGTATGGAGTATGAAGGAAATTAATAAAACAACACACGCAAATGAAAAAAAAGCTAAGAAAAGTTTATTTAATAACTTGTATTCCCTCCCCGAGCTCTTATTACTGCTTCCATACGGTTCTTCATCGATCCGATGAGAGTCACGATCAAATGTGGCATTCCATTCCATTCCATTCCTCTTCGATTGCATTTTGCAGCAGGCTAAGTGTTTCTGGGGCAGGATCTCTTGCACAAATTCGTCTCTTTAATTCATCCCATAGATGTTCAATCGGATTCATGTCCGGGCTTCTTGCTGGCCATTCCATAATGGAGATACCGACTTCGGTAACATAATCTCGTTCGACGCTCGCGGTGTGAGCCCTAGCATTGTCGTGCATGAATATGAAACCGTTGCCAATAAAATGTGCATAGAGCATCACGTGAAGCTTAACACACTGTTCGATGTACCGATGACTGTTTAGTGCAGGCAGACGTGGTCCAGACACAAAGACAAGCTCTGTCTTACCGTCGGCGCTGATTCCTCTCCAAAAAGTCCACGAACTGCTACCATAGCTGACCTTTACTTCAATGCAGCATTGTGAAAAGCGTTCTCCATCTCTTCTGTAGACCTTGTTCCTTCCGTCGTTACCATACAGCATAATTTTACACTCATCAGAAAAGAGGACTTCGTTCCACTGGAGGTATGACCAATTTAGGTGCTCACGTGCAAAGTTAAGGCGCGGTCTTCGATGTTCTGCAGTTAATTTCGGCCCATTTGCTGGCTTGTGTGGTACCAGTCCACGTTCCTTTAACATTCTTCTAATTGTAGAGGCACTTACAGCGACCCTACGTACAACATGAAGCTGCTGCTGCAGTTGAAAGCATTAAAGCATCGATTTCGTAAAGAAAGTGTATTATGGCTGTAGCTCTTATGCATGTGGCCAAGTGGCTCTTGGTGCTAATGAAGAATCTGAATCGACTTTTTCGGTGTGATAGCTTCTAACTGACCCTCACATAGTTATTCCAAACAGGTTCGCGCAAAACTTTGGTTGACTAATTGGCAATTCATCAGAAAAGTTGCGGCAGAGAACTTATTAAAATAGGTCAAACAAAAGGAATATTATGTTATACTCGTAGGTACTTATAATTCCATCATAGTCATCATACTTTTATGTCACAAAATTGGAAACGAGGAGTCGTATTGTAGCGAGTAGGCAAGTACTCGTACACGATTCAACGCAGCACAGGATCGTATAATCACCTCATATGACGTAGGTGATCATACGATCCTGTGCTGCGTTGAATCGTGTACGAGTACTTGCCTACTCGCTACAGTATCGGATCGTATTAAGATACGGAACCCTTAGAGGATCATTCGTATGTTTGTCTGCCTGTACTTTTTTATTCATGATAGGCTCGCGTTTTACCACTATCTCACCTGATAATGCGATGGTATCTGATGGTATGAGATGATGTGGTCTAAGATGAAGCACGCTAGCCTATTCACTCTTGACTTAAACACCCCAGGTTATAGCTATCAGGTTTCGGGAAATAAAGACTCTGGCAGGGAATTCCTTGACGGTTGTTAGAACCATCTTCCACCGAAACCTTGACTGCATGACTCAGTTGAAAGTCATTATAAACATGAAGTAAACCAAACTCGACGCTTAACAATTTTGAGAACACGATTAACTGGGCATAAAATAAGAAACTAAACTAAAATGTATATATCAAATGAATTTGACTGTCTAAGATTTCCTCAATATAATTATATTTATACTCTGTACTTACAGTTCACAGAAAAACCATTATGAATTATGTTGTTTAAGTGTAACATGTTAATAAATATGATAGGTTCCGCGCACTTGGGCGGTTTTTTTTTTGTATAGATAGGTTCGTCTTTAACTGATTACCTGATGTAGCAGTAGTCGTCCAGTGGTCACAGGCACGACATACAAATTTAAGATTGTAATTTTGATCATCACCACTTCTCTCAAAACCGTGAATGGAAACATCGTGTGGTAACCGATATGTCCTAGGCCTGAAAATTTTAAGACAAGCGACATCCAGCCGCACTGAGCCCGCGTCTGTGGACTACGGTCCATTTTCTCTCATAGCGAGGCCTGTGTCCCAACAGTGGGAAAATTAAAGGCTGATATGTGTGTGTCTCACCTGATGACCGGTGGTGGATGTCATGCGTCGATAGTTGCTCAATTTCCAAAATCTAGCCAGAAGCTGTGATCTCAACATTACCGTTTTCGATTACAACAATGTTATATTCTCAGCTTAGTATATTTCTACTCTTCTTATGCTACACATATATTTTACAAATATATAAGGCAGAGGTTCACTTACGTAATACAGAGCCGGGTCTGAACTCTAAGACGAACTTCGTCCGTGCCCATATTTGATTAGCTCACTCGAAGAGTAAGGTAAGATCGCTCATCATATTGCAATCAACCTCTTACACGGAACTTTAAGCTTTAACAAACAATCTGCGTAGCTTTTTCCATCTATGTCGGGTTCGGCCTCACAGGTTTCTAGTCTAACGGAATGCAGTTGAATTCCAGGATTTTAGGTGGAATGATGCGTAGCTGATTCCCCTTATTTTGGAACCCCGGCTCTGGGTGGAACGGAAGGGAGTGTCAGACTCCTACTGACTAAAAACCCAATCTGTTCCTTCAATTTTATTTGCGTTCCAGGGTAGCCGTATCCCATTAGAACACTCTACAATCCCGGTAAGCATTTGACCTATCTCTACTCTAGCTCGCCGTTCGCAAGCCCGCGATACGATACACATTTTACGAACACTTGGTAAGACTTTGACGGATTTCCTGTCTTCTTATTACTACTACTACTTTCTTTTGCTATTGCGATTCTTTTTTTTTTGCCCGGAGCTTGGAAGTTGGTGTGATATCCCCAAGCGTTGGAAAGCATTTAAGGCTTTTGGTTCTGCCCTTGATCTCTCTCTGGTCGTGTCGGATTGCCGTTCCATTGTACTATGAGAATAAAGGAACAGAGCGTGCATCTGTGCCTGCACTATAATATCTCCTGCGCTGGCCGAAATCAGTCAGTAGGACTATACTATTATTACTACTACTACAACCAAACAATTCGGTTGTCTGTAAAGTCGGTTTACTGACGATAGTTGAACGTGACAACGTCATAAGAAAATACTGATGGAATGGTTGCATTTTTCAAAAGAAAATTTTAATTTTACATCACTATTACTGCACTTCTCATGACAATGGAAGAATCCCTACACAGTGACGTCATCTCTTAGCGTTTTATGATAGCCTAGTTGTTTAGTACCAAACGTTTCCGAACGTACCCTTTTGACATAAAGAAATTTGATCTTGACATTACTTACTTGACAGATAGACTTTGCTTCCGTTGTTGAAAAATGTCCACTTTGGGACCTGTTGAGTTAATTGTAATTGGTAAAATATCGTGTGCAATCGCCTGATGTAACCGATAATTGGGTCGCGAGTAACGATTAATTGGAATTGTAATCCCCATTTGATGAAAAACCTGGGATATTTTGGGATTTATCGCCGGTTGGTTGCCACCGCATGGCACGCGGAGTTGTTGGAAATAAGTTGTGCTGTGATGCTGATCTGGACCGCGCCATCTGGAGACTGGCGCCTTGTGAACGCTCTAGAACACTTGACTTGCATCACACCTTTCAATTACTCACCTCATATTTACATACATACCACACTTGGGCGTGACCTAGGAAGGTCGAAGTTGGCGTACCCAGCGCAGAAGGTTAGTGGTAATATTAGGTATTGATGAAGCCTCAGAGGCTATAGATTGCTTTGTCGGCCGGAGAGCCTGTAGTTTTGTTTTGAAGAGCAACGTTAAGCTCCACGAACCGTGGACAAGTTCGGACACACCAGTATCGTTGCACTGGCTTTATTGTAGTCCTGAACACTAGTACTTAACTCGTTGAGTCCTACTAATATTATAAATGCGAAAGTTTGTGAGGATGGATGGATGTTTGTTACTCTTTCACGCAAAAACTACTGAACGGATCTGAATGAAATTTGGTGAGTGGATAGTTGACTGCCTGGAATAACACATAGGTTACTTTTTATCCCGGAATTCCCACGGGATCGGGATATACGCGGGCAAAAGCTAGTCATACATAAATGTCAAAGAATCCCTACACAGTGACGTCATCTCTTACCGTTTTATGATAGCCTAGTACTTGACTCGTTGAGTCATACATAAATGTCAACTTATAGATCCAATTTGATTTGCTTTGGAACGCCTCAGAGTGATGGAACGCCTCAGAGCGAGGTAACGCCGCATGAGTCATGTATTTTCGTGCGTGCAGCCAGCTTCATCGAATTATAAGACGTTGTCACGTCAAAAATCTACAAATGGCAGCCGAGCGGGACGGTGGACTATCTTTGTGGTGTGGATGGTCACTCAAACACGGACTAACGTCGTCAACGGTTGTTTAACTTTGAAGATCGACCCACTCGGAAGTTATTATTAAGCCGAGAGCAATAATAAACTTCATAACTTTAAAGGCCCTAACAACATAACATATTGAACTAAATAGTCCATAATGTTCTTATCAATGTATCCGCGGGCGCGTACCCTGAGGGCAAACCGTACGTCCGTAACGTACCCCGAAACCCCAACAAGAAGGGAAATAATACCACTAGTGACGGTACAACGATTTAATATGTTAATTAATCCTATAATGAGACCCCAGGCGGATTAAATTACGAATATATGAATTAATTAACTTCATGCCTGCATGTGATGGGACGGATAGAGGTGTTTTGTTGATTAGAGATATACCGAGATTTCTTTGAATAGGTCATGTAACCAATAAGCTACTTTGTGGGATTTATGCCTTACAATAATAATTCATCTTTGTATCAAAGGGGAACTAGATTAGCTTACAGCTAAGAAGCTGGTAGGTCCCATAATAATAGACTGCATACTGCACGAAAAATTACCTGAAACAAAGAAAAGGTAGTCATAAATAAAGAGCATTAGAATACACAAGTTTGCATAAGTATGCAACCCAAATAATTGTTTACAAAGCAATTAAAATTCTAGCGCGCAGATGCAAGCATAAAAGTTCTACGTAATAGTAATTGCTAAAGTTTTAAATGCATTATATATGTCATTTTCAAATTAAAACTTATTTCTAAACAAATATTGGTTTACAGTAAAATGCATGATCAATTAAATTAATAGGAAAACTTTTCCCCTCCAAATTCAATCATCTTGGGTACATGTCTACCTATTTAAAATTTCTAATTGAGAAAAAGCTCCAACTTAAATCGTGTATACATAAAAGTATTACCCGTTTATTCCAAACACCGAAAGTTTATATAGTCCTCGTAAGATATAAATCTTCTCGATAACACACCATAGGTTAGGTTATTATACAACGTGTAACGGAAACCCCATATCTATCCAAAAGGACTGAAGACAACATCTGGTATCTTCATGGAGTCTCTATGCAAAGTTTCAGCTCAAAATAAGTGATTCACAGAATTGACCCCAAATTATTGGTTTCATATGTTTCTTGAATACCAGTAATAACAAACGTGTCAGCACTATGAGGGTCATCACTTTCCACGTCACTTGCCAATAAAACGATAATTCTCTTCGTTTTTCTTAATTTGAAAAAATTGGCCTCAGGTATCAATGTATTGAAATTTCCAATATGCTCCACACATGTAGACATAGGATTACAAAACCCTTGCCATATCGTTTGTTATCATCCAAAGAAGCCGTGCACTCGGTATGTATATACCCTTTAAATTACACTTTGTATTGAATTTGTTTCGAAAAATCGTGGCTTAATAACGACAGCCGCCCGCGTTGGTTTTTAAGGTTAAGCAACGCTTGCCGAGGTCGATTGATGGATTGGTGGCCATCTGAACATATTGAGAATCCTCCATACCTCGGAAAGCCGTTGGCTCGGCTATTTGTACATGTTTGACATCGTCACGGGTAGGACATCCAATCCCGGAATACCGAGATCTCGGTATTGCGGGATCCCGCGTGATGCGGGATTTTAAGCGCGGGATCCGCGGGATTTGCGGCACTGAAAAAAAGCATGCATACGACCTCTCGCGAGCGCGATCGCTCGGTGACTGGCGACCGGCAGTTTTGCAAACAACGCGGACCGTTGTCGCCCGTTCATCACACCTTAAGACGTAGCCTAATATAGCCGAATTTCAGTCAGTGGTAGCCTAAGTATGTAGCCTAAGATATCAGTAAAGTTTTTTATTCAGTATTTGTTACTGTTTTTTTTGTGAGGAAAAAACGGTGTAATTTGATTGATCTCATACTAATAGTAATATGTAAATAAATGTGGAGTTAGTTGATTAATTCATTGTTTTATTTACCTTATATAAATGTGAATATATTCAATTTGCGGGATCCCACAAATACCGAAATCCCGCGGGATTGATAATTCATAGTCCCGCAAATACCGAGATTGAATTCAGGCTGCGGGATTGGAAGCCCTAGTCACGGGTAGTCAAAAGTCAAAAAATGTGACACCAATCTTGCCAAAAGGTATTGTATTACCTACCTAGCTACTGGGTTGTGGAGGTCAGATGAAGCGAGACGCGAGAAGCAACAATTTATGTAAAAATAAGTACCGAAGTACTGAGCTGCATCCGCTTAGAGTGGGAGCAGACCCCAACATAGTTGAGAAAAGGGTAAGCAGATAATGGACATTGAAATAGTTGTAATTGACTTCTATTACAATAATTTCAATAAAAGTGCATAGAAATTTGTATAATATGCTCTATATTGCACACCATAATAGAATTAAAAAAGGATTTAAAAACTAAAAACGGTGTTACAATGGGCGGTTCTTATCGCTAAAAGCGATCTTTTACAGAAAACCTTCGCATGTATTTGACCCAGAAGGTGAAAATAAATAGGGACACAGGTAGTCCATGGTGTGACTATTTACATTAATAAACTATTCGTCGCCTTGGTGGTGAAAAGAGCTAATGCCGGCTCTTCACGTTGGTCAACATAGTGGCGAATGTAGTGGCCAATGCCTATTGGCCAACGTGTTGGGTGAGAGGGGGTGTTTATTCATCTTGGGTGCACAAACACCTCCTCTACACGTTGGCCAATAGGCATTGGCCAAGCCGCACTTTTTACAAGTGTGGCTTAGCTCTTTTCACCACTAAGGCGACGATATAAAAAATAAACTTAATTCGTAATACAAATATATACATAATATAAAAGCCGAGACATATACTACAACAAATTTAAGGAAAAATATAAAGTATTTTTATTTTATCATGATTTTCAGAAGTAGGCCTAAGAAACGCTGGAGTGACGATTTGACCTCTTTCCTGACAGATTATCTAACGAAAGCAAACACAAAAGACATTGATAAAGTAGGGGCGAAATTTACCCCGAAAACAGAGGTTCCACCAATCTTAAGGATGACAAAACATCAGTTTGTATATAATAACAACCAGGTGTACCTGCGACTTTGTTAGCGTGGGAGTAGTTTGTTCGTAAAACACAATGTTTAAATTACAGTTTTCCTTCGTAAATCCCGCTCCTGTGGGAATTCCGAAATTATATTGCCCCATACGCCATCTATCTTCCATTAAAGGCCATTTAAAATCGGATCAGCTGTTCTAGAAATTAGCTCGGGCAAACAGAAAGTCAGAAAAAAATAAAAATGCTTGTTAGTTTTTCAGTTTTTAATCCCCGACACAAACAGAGGGGTGTTATAAGTTTGACGTGTCTATGTGCCTGTGTCTGTGGCATCGTAGCTCCTAAACGAATGGACCGATTATGATGCGTTTTTTTTTTGTTAGAAAGTTGACGTGATCGAGATGTTTCTCGGATCAAGATCAATCAAGATCGAACACAAAAGAAAAAAGAGAAAAGAGAAGATCGGATCAAGTGTTTCAAGGCCGTCGGGGGTTACTTAATTATTTTTTGTATCATATAATAACTATAAACACTCGAGAAAACTTGGTTATTTTGCAATCATAGTCAGACTTTTCAATTTAATTTAATGTATAAGATCTATTTATTTCTCGCATAATCATCCATAATTGTTAATAAAGAATATATCTTACATAACTATTCAACAATAATGATGTCGTGAAGTGTCACTCGATGCTGAAGCTTCCCAAGAAGAAGAAGAAGAACAAGAAGCATGCAAATGGCAATCCCAAGAAACAAAACAAAATTACAGAGTGTGAATTTAGTAGTAAAGCTATTTATAGGCCGAGAATATAGTAAAGTGCAATAACTAACGACCCTGGCGTGATGCCAATGCCAGTTTAATTACACCCAGAGACAATAAATTGCGAGTACACTACAACACACGATACGTACAATCAACTAACATTCTGTTCGGAACTGACTAGAGTTAGGGGATGCGACTGAGTATTAGACTGGTCCTTAGGGCTTGGATAAAGTGACAATTTATAACCTGTAACTGCTTTCGTGTTAACAGTAATTCTCCTTTCATAAAGTGACGCCATCTGTTGAAGGTTATTAATAACAACTGATAATTCCAAAACAAAGTTGCAAATATTAAAATTTCGATGTTTCTAGTGTTGTTTAGTTTTTCCCCGTGTAATTAATTTTTAAAACATGCTTTTCTTCCGTGCAGGAGATCTTCATACATCGTCGTTCTTCATTAATCCTGTGTTGTAACAAAACTCGTTAGAACTAGCAATGTGTGTAAAATTAACATTACTAGCAACCTTGTGCCTGGAATGGCTTCACGGCAATAGTGTTTTGGGTGGGGTTCGAACCCGCGACATCTCGATCACAAAGCTGTCACCTTACCCATTAGGCTATTTATATAGCCTATATTATTCTGTAACAGTAAATACTATTTGGTCTTCCCTTCTTGTCCCGAGTCCCATCAACTAAAACAAGAACTTGAAAAACAAAGAGCCAATAAATATAAAATGAAGTCTTTGTCATAAACTCATAATGGTTAATTATTTACGATCCGTCAAATTTAAGAACTGAAAATGGATCCCATCAAATGGTACAGACTGAGTGATGAAGCATTTATTACTTTTATAGTCATTTATAAAAAATGTAGTGTGAAAACGTTAGAATCCTTTATTCCACCATGAATTTCCGTTACGCAGCTTAAGGGGAGGTTCCTGGCTGGCGGATGAAGTGTCATGCATTTAAATTAACATTTTTCGCAAATTAAGTCTCGGAAGTTAAATATTTCTGCCGACATTTTGCGCGAAATGGCCTATTACAGTTACTTTTTATCTTGACAGGGCTTCATAGAAATAAAAAATAATCTTATGGGGAATGAAAGTATTGTTCTCTACAATTATATAGTAGTAATTTAAGAGTATTTATCACAAAAGTGAGGAAACATTAAGTAGGTAATTTTAGGTTAGGCGGTCTAAATTACAGGTGAGGTAAATGGGCAATTTAGGAGTTAATATTATAATAAAAACAAGGACTAAAATAATTTTCTCACTGAAAAAACCAACTCATAAAAACTTTTTAACATAGCCAGTTCACACCAGGCTCTAATGTGAGAACAATGACATGGAATTCATACAAATCGCTGTATGGGATTACAATGAAAAAATATGTAGTTATTCGTCGTCTAATGACGAAGCATGTCATGGTAGGTAGGTATCTATATCTAAAAATAAATAATAGTAACAAACAGATCAGAAGCTTAAGTATATCTCTGACTGATACAAGTACATTTTCTCTCATACCAGTACTAATTTGGAAACAGTACAACAGCGAACTTTTTCAAGATGTTACAATTAAACCCTCTCTCTCATATAAGCCCAAACTTTATGCGATCATCTCAAGCCTTTATTTATCTCGCTACCAATTCATAACAGAGCTATGCAAGTATCTTCAGCGAGCTAGTCTGGCAAGACTGACCCAATTTGTACATATTTCCAGAGGTAATTAAATATAGTTCAGTCGCATTGCCGGCTTGTGGGCGATTTGTTTGTGGACCGCTAATTGCATCACCACTAGAATGAGGAAGTGTGTACTGTTAGTGTAATTTATTTCGCTTTGTAGGTACGTGTTTAGTAGTTTATCATTTGGGAACGGGAGACCTGAAGTTTTGTCGCAGTTTTTAATGAATGTGTTTATGTTTCGCATAGACTCCGTAACATTTAGGGCGTTCAATTTAAATATTTTTATTTTTATATGAAAATCTGGTGAACTAAAATATGACGAATTTTTAAAAGTCATAGAACAAAAGTTGTTGATTATGATGTTAGTAACATAGTCCCGAGAGGTTTTCGGTGTTTTACAATTAACCCTGTATAACCGATGTGAATATAAATTACATGATAATTTTCATTTCTTTTTATACTGCTTGAAACATATT
Source organism: Tholera decimalis (assembly GCA_943138885.2). Lineage (NCBI taxonomy): Eukaryota > Metazoa > Arthropoda > Insecta > Lepidoptera > Noctuidae > Tholera > Tholera decimalis. The sequence continues at coordinate 33,788,938 of OW964551.2, forward strand.
GTAGTATTCCACGGAAACTTGAAATAAATAAATTCAAAATAAAAAGTTGGGTCACGATTAACGAATTCGTGGTGCCGTAAAAAATGTCTATTGGCCAGATAGTGTTGCCGATTTATGGAATTTTTCCCCGATTACAGGAAATACGGACCTGTTGTCTGAATTAAATCAGAAATTGATAAAATCCGGACTATTTCGGGTATTTTCAACATATAGATAGAAATAAAAATAATAATAAAATATTGAATGGGTTACGTTATTATTTTAACCCTAGTAAATAATATATAATCGCAAACTAATTGAGGACGGGAAATCCTCCATGCTTCTTCAGTCTGACGCTTTGTCTCATTCACTTAGCTCACATTCGTTTGTTCAATTGACTGATTATTTCTGAAATTGAGTTAATCACATATAGGTATATAAATAATAATATGAATTCAATAAATCAAATAGGCACTGTATCCTATTATTGACAATAAATAAATTGATATCTAAAAAAAAAATATTTAACACTTTATTCATTTAAATACCTGAATTGACTAGCTGGAGAAGAAAATGTATTCCATAATTTTTTATCTGAAATCGGGAGTTTCTGGCGTGGTATTCGGGTATTATAGCTTTTCGTAATTGGCAACACTGGTGTGCTTATATTACATTTCGTTTCAATTTTTATTGCAAAGTTCTTTTCTTTGCGATTTTCTATGCGTTTTATGGTTTTATTCTAACAACTTTGGCTTGATAACGGACTCTGATCAGATTGCATACTTGGTAGACTCGGCTGTGTATAAAGAATTCTGTGAATCTTACTACCTGGCTATTTTCGGACTTGATTTCGATGAATTGATTATTTTTGTATCTTCAAGTGTCTGTTAGTAAAAATTGATTTACTATGATTACATAAAATATTTAGAGTCTATCTAAGTCATTTTCGATTCAAACGATTCTTAGGCGTGACATGTATAAAGCCGGAACAATGTCCTTTATGGGTCCAGACCACATTGATGTAATGTACATTTTTTGAAATAAAAGTTATGTAAGCTGGGCAAATCCGGCATTTAATAAAGGAATTTACGACCGAATAAATGCCTTGTTGCAAGTCAAAAACAGACCATATTTTTATCTAATAAAGTACAAAATTTAGGAAATAAAACTAATATTGTATTTTAATGTAGGTATAGATGTTGTTTTTCTGTTTTCTGAATGTACAATTAATTGACTTAATATACAGAGTACGCCAAATCAATAAGGAAACAGAAGCCTTGATGTACAGAAATAGATTGACTTGTTTACCTAGCCAGCTAACAGCGAGATTACTTTATTATTCTGGTAGTAGCTGAGTTGCCGATTGTCCTTTTAGCAATCACACTCAATATAATTGGAAAACTAAGGAAAACGTTTCGCGACCTTGCAGTTTACGGCTTCTTCGGCCCTTGTGTTTTTATTTGAAATATTGGTAGAAAAACATCCACCAACCACCACTGAAAGCTTACTACGGCACTAAGTAAATCCAAATATTGAATCACCTTTACCGTGCCAAAAAACGCACCCACTTACGATCTTACGAATACTTCTATTTTAAAACAAAATTTCCTTTCTGTTTCGCCTCCCTTCCACCTCCCCAGTAGGTTGTGACGTCACATGGCGGTGGTCGTCAGCGTTTCGCCCGCGGCAAGTGGGCCAAGGATCCCTCTAATTATTATCAGTGTAGACGCAATTACACGGCTTCCGTGAGGCAACACGCTTTTAGGCGAAAACCTTATATGTAGCCAGAGGTTAAAGAAGTGGGCGAATTATTTTGGTTTTAGGATGTAGACAATAATGAAGAGCGACTTAACAAATGAATTATATTTTCATGTAAGTTACGAGAATAAACAACATTTTCAGCCCACAATTATTTAGAAGAGTTTTAAATCAATGCAGATATAAAAAGTACTAATGCAAAGGGTAATCCAAACATCAACGTGCCTTTTCCTATTTTCAGATTATAAAAGAATCATACAGTTATCCCCATTTGAAGACACACATCTTAGTTCTTACTAATATTATAAATGCGAATGTTTGTGAGGGTAGGTAGATGTATACATGTATGGATGTTTGTTATTCTTTCACGCAAAAACTACTGAACGGATCTGAATGAAATTAGGTAAGTAGATAGTTCACATTCTGGAATAACACATAGGCTACTATTTATCCTGGAATACCCACGGGATCGGAATTTACGCGGGAAAACCCTCCCACGCGAATGAAGTTGCGGGCAGAACCTTTTTTTTTACGTGGTAATATCATCAAATAAGTCCTCCCACCCCGGGCAGGGCCGGAGGGACTGTCAGACTTGTACTGACTAAAATCCACGGTGTTCCTTCAATAGCCCTTTACGTTCCGGGGTCACGGTAATGGGATAAGTCCCACGACCCCGGCAGGCTTCGGCTCTCTACAGGGGGGGCCTCGTCATATTGCTGACGCTCTTTGAGGCGCGCGTGGAACACAACTCGCCGTCGACCCGGGCATGGTCCATGGTCGGACAGCGAGTTGCCCTTTACTCGCTGTCCGCATGCCCGCGGGCAGAAGCTAGGCTCATATAATATATTCTTCTAGTTTAGTACTGTAAACTTATCGAAAATTACCAATAAAATATGAGTCTTAACTTCTAAAAACACATACCAACACACGCGGTGAATTGCGAACATTCGACCTCGATTTTCGGAAGTCAGCAACTTAAATGGGAGGATATTCAATTAGCCAATGGATCGGAGTGTTGTTAGCGTGTCTAAAACACTTCCTTCTAAAGAAAACAACCTTGTGACGTTAGCTTGTAAGGAATGGGCATTAAATTCCGTCCGTCAGTTACGACGTACCATACTATTTATGACTGCAGGTAATAGTATCGCAACTTAACCTAATTCTTTTCACGCATCTACGTGATGAATGGGAGGCATTATAAAGGTCTGTATTTAAATATTGGATTAAGGGCAATGGTTTTATAAGGGTCGTGGGTGGATCGTATTAGAATAGCTTCTACGGGAACGATGCTGTATTGTATGTATGATTGCATGGTTATCTGGTTTACAACACATAAAAATTACTCGTTTCTTCCGCAGCGCAGATTTCCTCTGTATCAATGGGCAGTAATCCACCACGCGATGATTCTCGGATGTCGCATGTCTTCGGATTTTTCGGTCCTAGAAAATACTGGTTTCCTTACGATGTTTACCTTCAAGGTTTTAAGAGTAGTAGTGATAATGTAAATTACAAAAAGTTATGTGCCTGTTTGGATTTGAACCCACTTTGGATTTGGATGTTACCAGTGGGCTCCACTGTTACATATTCATGCAGAGGAATTTAAAGCTCTATATTATAGAGTGAGCGGAGACTATTCCCGGGACTAATTTATAGTCTAAGCAATCTTTGTCCATCCCGGGCCTGAACCTGAGCGGTTGATTAACTACGCAGTCAAGTGAATAACTAAGTACGAGGCATGCAATAGCATTAATCCTAATACTTTCAACTGTTTTGAGATTCAAAATTTAAACACATTCGAATATAGAACACTTCCAAATTCAAAATTGCCGGGAAATATGGAAACGACAGAATTTAAAAGGCATGCCTCGTAAAAGTCGAAGTTAAGAACAACAATGAGTTATTTTTACATGGATTACTCACCAATAATTAGTTCCATGACGTTGTCGTATGTAGATGTGTTGAATTGATTTACATTTACTCACACTTTCATTTATTTAAGCGTATAAATTACAATACGAAAACTGCTAGTCACGCTTATCGGGTGGAGTTCTCAGAAGAGTACCAATCAATAGTGTTGGTGAGAATGAAGATTGGGTGTCGATTTCGGTCCAAATTAGATGAGAGCTTCGCCTTAATTCGGGTTTCGTTACTTGAGTTCCGATGATTACGAAAGCACGTTATTTTATTTCAATATTTTTCTCAAAAATGCAGTCCGGAATATTTGGACCTATATACTACCCACCTTTATCAGGCCTGCGAAAAAGTTTCTGCTTCCGCAAAAAAGTGGTACGGAAACCAAAATTCGACGTCAGTTTCGCCTGAAAAACTTGTTTCGCCCGAACGCTACTAATCAAGCCTAGCTTTGTGAAAGTGAAACAAAATGCTAGCGGCTGACTATTTTCGGAAAGTTTTTTTTTAACACAACTTTCACAACAAACGTTAAGAAATGAATTAGTATTTAATTGAATGGGGCAAATCAATTTCCGATGTCTTTATATTATTATTCTTTTTATTATCAAAGTTTATACGTTTGAACACCAATATAACAATCATTACGATACGGATTAGGAAATATCATAACTTCCATTTCGGTAGTATGTTCTCTAGGGATAAAAACTAGCAGTCAGTTAGCTGGTGATAAAAATATAATCAAGTGTCATTTCTGCTATATTCAGAACTAAATATATTTAATAAACCTAACCATGTCATGTCAATGCTATCTTCATATTAGCAACACTCAAATGTTGTAAAGCCAATCATATTATTAAGTGGATTATGTGAAAAGTTGTCAGTAACAAATCGACCGGCCTTAGCGGCAACGTGTTCAAGAGGCTGCAGTGAATCCGACACTGTTAGCCTTCACATAGGCACCGCATTTTTATGTCCATGTCCAAGGGTATAAGAAATAGCAGAATTTACAAATATTATTTCAACATTCCAATATAACTCATTGAGAGGCTCGTGGATATATAACGACTATCAACAAAGTTTACCGAAGTTTATCCGTAGATGTGTGTCCATCCAAATCCAAAACATACGAGCTATCATCATTCCGTGCCTCGAAAAGTATAAGTGGTACGGGCAGTACTTTGTAGATCTTTGCTTTCCCGTAAGAAAGTCATAAACCTGAACTTCTGCTAGCTATGAAATAGCGCTTTACTCAGGTACACGTAAATAACTAACCAGTACCTATTCAACTGTATCCAGTTAGGCCACATCGCAAGGCAGAACGATGACTGCTTTAGCTGACTAACAAAACACAAGCGGTTGACTCTGAAGTCAGTCCTTTTGTTTTGTTCAAGAACCTTTCTTTCATTGCAAGTCCATGTGCTCTAAACGGTTACTCGTTCAAAACATAACAATGATTTATTTGTTAAAATAAGGTTCACAAACATCTTCTACATTTGAATTATTCACAATATGTAACGATTCGTTTTGTAGTTTTAGGCCAACCAACAGTCTCAAAGAAGTGATAAATTAATCAAATATTCTTTATAAAATAATGAGATCAAGAACAAACTAAAACTTGCAAAATTAACATTAATGAATCTAAACTTACACTAAGAAAGTAATACTAATACTTACAAAAAAAAGATATAGACTATTTGACATGATATTATTTCCCTGGCGGAGACTGTGTTTCCCGATAGCTACAACCTGGGGGGTCTTTAAGTCAAGAGAAGTAACCTATTCAAGGTTACTTCTAGGCAAGCGTGCTCTATCTTTGACCACATCATCACTTATCATCATGTGAGATGGTGGACAAACGCGAGCCTATTATCAATAAAAAAAAAATGATGAAAACAGTACAATGTTACCAACTTGGAAGCGTGCCGTTCAAAATACAACTATTTATTCCCTAAACCCGGCCGGTTTAAAGAACCATAAAACAGCGTCCATCAAATTTTTACAAGTGCAGCCCGCTGTTCCATCATAACTTGGCACACTAGCATTAGACTGACGACGCTCCCTAGTTTTATTGGTGCACCTCGTTTGAAATATGGTAAGAAATGGCCGGGAAACGTGACCGGCGTTCGTATTTGCAGAATAATGGCGTTGGAACCAACTCCCTTTGCGCACTCCACTGTTCTTTAATCTTATTTGCACGCCATTTTCACACCGTACGTGGATTTAAGAGGAATAGGTTTTGGTTGATATTATATTAAAATGTTTTATGTGCAAATTGTTTGATATATGATGGCAATAATTGAGTTAGTAAGAGCTCTTTGCGAACTCGATATTTTCACACAATAAATATAATCACCCGAATTTCTTTTACGATTGTTAATGTCAACAGAGGTCAAGGTAGGAGATATTATAGAGCACAAGAGTGCAAACACAGCTGCAATCTCATTTACTTTCATAGTCCGATGGCAATCCGACACAACATCAAATCTGAAATACAACTGAGAAATCCCGAGTGATAAAACCCAATAGCTATTTTTGCCAGGTTATTGTAAACTCGCCACACTTTCGATTTTCCATTGTTAAAAGTATGTGTAATCTCGCCACACATTTATTTTATCTTATTAAAATATTTTGGAGTATTGTAAACTCGCCACACTTGTTTTCTACGTACGGACTGCAGAGAAATCGAACACAGGAATAAAAACGATAGTCATTTATTTAATATTTCACAGAAAATCTTTATAAAATCACAGAACTATTAATATTAATTCAACTTAAATCCAATTAAAAAATCAGTTTTATAGTGTTAAAATAAACTTTCACATAAATGTAAACAACAGTCATTGAGTAGTAAAAAATTAAGGGTATAAAACATGGCAGTTACTTAAATGGGCTAACAATAATTAAAAATATAACTCTAGGAATAATTATTTATAAGCACAGAAACATTTTTAATAATGTAACTTATTTCTAGTGCATCAATCACAGTAATTTTTCAATAATTTACCTTATATCGAATGCAATAATCGCAGTAAATTTTTTAACAATTAACTTACATCTAATGCAAAAATCACAAATTCTGAAAACGTTGCAAAACACTAATTTTTTGTAATAATTCACCAAGGGACATGTTGTCGTAATTTTCTAAAATGATTTTTATCTCTTTATCGATAGCTATTGCTTGGCTTGTTTTTAGTGTTTATTTAATTTTAAAACTAAAATTATTCAATTTCCAATCGATGTAATTGGCTCTATTTTTTAAAACATCCAGAAATTGAAGCAAATAGGGTTTTTTTACCAATTTTATTGTTAAACCTTTTGTGCCACGCTTCGGCAAAAATTGATGGTCCTGTGAGAGACCCCATGGACGTTCCATAAATAATTTACTATATCATTTTCTAACTATTGTTTAACAAAGTAGTCGTTAAACTTTGTGATTGCTTTATTTAGTGGAGCGTCCTCCATGATACACAACCAAGCATCCTCAATGTCATGTTTCTTTACATGGGTCAATGCAGCACACATTCCTAAGTGTCTTTTTTCTGCGATGGAATTCAATTCGCTATGAGCTTTTTTATCAAAGTTTTTTTAAAGTGGAAATTACATCCTTGTAATTCAACCTCAGGATATATTTTAGTTATTGCATTTATGACAGCAATTTCAAAACCCACAACCATTGTCATCGGTTTCCATTCTGTTAAATATTTCTTTAGTAATATAAAAAGTCGTTCATAAGACCGTTGCTGCTTGTCAGGCATCAGTACAAAAATGAGTGGGACTATGTGAGTTTAGGTTATCGTCACTGTTTACATCTCCATGTATACAGTACAGCTGATAAAATGGTGTACAGCACACACAGTGTACAGTACTTGAAAATATACCGTCCGAAAAAATGTCTTTAGAGTTGGTACACATCTTACTTTTGCTGTGCTCGTCAGGGTCCACGATTGTCTCCAAAAAAATTGTTTACCACCTAAGCCTACATTGTGGAATGCAATAAAGAATTGAGTATTGAGTATACTTTACGAGCCGACTCAATAGAGAAATTCTGTCTTCAGGTTCATTGTCATCGTCAAACAACTGAAACTAGAGCCCGATACCAAATCACACATAGACTTTTTGCACTAGTGTGAACGAGATAGAAACAATGTGCCTCAGTATGTGCGTAAGCGCATTGCGTAGTACGCCGAAATTAAAATAGATGGCAGGATTTTGTTTATGTGTATCGTAATGATTTAGTAATAAGTGTTAAATTCAGCTGCACTTTTGGGTATGGTTTCGTTTAGCAGTAAGCAACTGGCGGCATGCTTACGATTTTATAACTTTAGGTTTTAGGCTTTACTGTTCAGCTGATTTACATTTTTAGTTGACAACTATTATTGAAAAAAATATTTTTATTTTAGTTAACATTTTAAGTTATTAAATAAACTGTTGACATTTTTTTTTTCAGATTATTGTAAACCAAATGGATATAACTAATTTGGGTTTGAAGAGTTTTTTCATGTTAAAATTATGTAAAAGCTAGAACTTTACTTGCTAACGGTACCTACTATCTTTAAAAATAGCATTAAATAAAAGTGTGTGGCGAGTTTACAACAACTTGTATGTCTCCTATGATGAATAAATAATTACTTTTTTATGGTTGTGACGAGTTTACAATGAATGTATGGAATTTTTAAATGTGTGGCGAATCGACAATGTGGCGAGTTTACAATAACCCTTTTTGCCGACCTCAGAATCGAACACAGCACCCCACGCTCGATATATATACAATTGCCACAAAAACCATTCCTACACCTTTTATAGAATGATTAATAGGGTTTTTAGCGAGAAAGAAATACCGCGTTATTATTTTTATATTTGAGTGTCAATTTACACTATATCGCTAATTGGCAGTTCCACGCACGTCACGTTTTTATTCTACATATATTTATTATAAGAAGTGTGTCAGCAGTATCACGGTTTAGCTCTATTGACACTATGAATTTGTGTCAATGGACCGCACATTGTCAATAAAGCAGGTAGAAGGAGCATTCTAGGACAAAAATTCTCTTTGAGACATAGGTATTTTATCTAAGCTATGTTGATAGAACGAATTTAAAAACACAAAGATTATATAGGGGCAAAATTTGCTTCAGAGGTTTTTAAAAGAACATCATTCGAGCCTCGTTTGCTTATACTCGTAAGACAAAAACGCAAGACGTCTCCACCTCTAGAAAACATAACGATCAGTCATGCCCAAACCTTCCTACAAGCGACTAACCCGTAAAAAATCACGACCCACAAACATCCAAGAGAGCCAACAGTCACGAAGTGTGAATTTAGAATGCGCACGGAAAGGTTAAGTTCCGTGGGAAAGAAAGAACGAAAAAAAGACTATTTCCGGTCGGTCGGGTCACGGAAACAAGATATCCGGGGATGCGCGGCCCAGGAAATAGTCGATCGCGGCCTAATGAGGAGAGGAGGATGAATAGAGGGCCTCTAGTGAGCCTTACACGGAACTCTTATGTGAGGCTTAAGAGAAAAACCTTTGATTTACTTCCAGTTTCCGCTAACATTAATTATTTTAGTTGGAACTTGCGGGGTGAAAGGCTGAAGTTTTTACTACGTTCGAAAATCTTTCTCTTGTTGAGTCAACTCTTTAAGGACTTTTTCATTAATGGCTGTAGCCATATGCTACACAGCCTTTAATGAAAAAGTCCATATACAATTAAACGTCCAACTAAGAGAAATATCGGAAATATAGCCGAATATTACTTGAACGAAACCTCACTTCTAATCATTTGATTTATCAGGCTGAACCTGATAAATAAAACGCGTTCTTACCACGGAAACTATAACTATACCTATTGGGAATCCTAATCAAGAGCAAAGTTATTAAAGTAACTTATATGTACACGTTACCAAAACTAAGGTCTAGCGAGAGCACTGAGCAAACGTAAACCCGCAAGTTTCGTTATTGTGAATATATAATTTTCTCTTTTTGGTGGCCTGGAGGGCTGGAAGCCTGCATGATTGATACGCCGCTCGGTGTTGGCTTATTGAATGTGTCGGGGAGTACCGCGGCGTTACCCGGGTTACCTGGGTTGATTTAATGCTTGTCTGAAATGATAACATCTCTGCCAATCTCCCACTTACGACAAGTAACACTTTTTGTCATAAGTCAGGAATTGTTTTTTGCTGAACCAAGAGGTAATATGCAAGACACATTTGGATGTTTTTGAGGGAAACAGTACCGCCTACGCCGTGTTTAATATTTTCCGTTTACATTTTTTTCTTATGATTTCTATTCTTCAATCATTCATCTATTTCAATGCTCGAGGATATGTTAAGCAGAAACGAATAGGGAAAATACCATCGAAATGGGTCAACCCGTTCTCGAGACATTCCAATTGTTTGTTAACTTTGTGAGACACCAAGCCTGAAAGAAAGAAACCTTAATTAAGGTTGAAACCGCTATGACCTAGCTAGTATCATCATCTCTTCACTTAATAATTCAAAAAATAAACATAATCACAAGAATTTCTCAACCACAAAATGTGCACACAATGGTCAAAAAGACCACACGGCTAACTTCTTCTTATTAGCACTAACGTTTGTGTCCGAACAAACCGCACGCTCCTATTATGCCCACTTTTAACAGCATTACAGCGTTATGGCGGTTTAAAAGCCCCGGTGGTACCATTATTGTGGTACTTACTGCTGTGATATCAATACAGAGTATGCGGTTTTCAAATCAGAATGTAATGTTCATTTTCTACCCACAGTTAGAAAAATTCGAATTTATTTATTGCCATGAAATTCAAAATAGCTTTAAGGTAAATGTTATATTTATTACTAAGTGTTGATTGATTAGTTAGCCAAACAAAAACGCAAAGTCAGTAAGAAGCACTCCATTACACAACAACTTACAACTTTAGCCACACATCTACATATGTACTTTCTGAAGCTTCTACTGTATAAATTACACTAAAGCTTAAACAATATCGTCTTAAGGCGAGCAACCCTGCATCGTTATAAGAGATGACGTGGCGGATAGCCGACAGATGATGGATAGGCCCGCGAAACATATCTCGGGGTAATTTGTGCCACCCGACGTCTCGACGTCGACGCCTTCCGGTCCTTCGCGTTCGACGGGTTAAGGAATTTATTTAATTTAATTCGTAAGGCCTTGAGCAGTGAAAGAGTTAAGAATGAGGATGCATTTTGAAGGTTTTGAGTATCTTAGTCCGTTCCAATTTTAAGCTTTTGTTGTAGAAAACATATTACAGAATAATTTAATACATTTGATGGGCAGACTGTCGCTAATGTAGGATCAAAAACCACCAAGTTTTTGACACACACAGTAGGCTTTCGCATCCGAAAAAAATCCAGTACCTAACATAGGTTCCTCCCTTCAAATCATTTCCATCTAAGCAATCCATAATGAATGTAACAGCTCAACTCAGCCGAACAACCACGTGGGGGTTTGGCGTATCCATAATTTAACCCGTTCAATGCTGAGCTCCAGTGGCCTAGTTGGCACGAGGTGGCTCCGCGAGGTGGCCCCTCGAGGAGTGACGTCACCGCCCCCGTGCACTTGCACTAATGGCCCAGCCGGGGCTCGGGGCGGCTACATATGTCGGCCACTGAAGTGTTAGTGTTACAACTAAAGCATTTTTAGATGAGAATTGGATTTGGTGTTTTCTGGAGATTTTTTGGATTTGTTACGTTGTGTGATGTTATATTTGGGTGCTCCAAATCGAGAAATGGCTAAGTCCACTTTTTCAGTTTTTGGTAATAAAAAAAATAAACATACCTATTTAATTTTTTTGAAAACAAACTATCGGACAAGTTGAAATTAAAATACCATTCAGTTATAGTACACAATATACTCTTTATTATAGTATTTAAAAAAAACATACATGCAATAACATGACTTATCATAAATCAACAGGACTTAGGGTTATCTTTCCCTCTTTTTAAGGACTAAGGAATTTAACAAAACAGAATTAGCTTTTTTAACAGTATTCTATTAATCAAAAATGAGTAATACCTATTAGCCTTTAAAAATAACTAGGCTAGTTACTCTATTTCGTCATCCAATTCCTCAACAATTTGACTTTCATTTAATTTAGCCTGTTCCATAATCAAATTTTCATAGAATTTTCTTTTTTCTCGTAGTACAAATCGAATACGTTTTTTAATGACATTAATTTTAGCTTCTTTAATTTTAATAGCATCTTGATTCTGGATAACAATCAACAGGAACATCTCGATGATACCTAGATATACCTACTCTATATAAAAAAAAAATCTTTAAAGATATCGCCAGTCATTGAATCAGAAAAGGCTGGCTTTGCATGTCTTTTAAATAAAACTCGACGATAACCTGAAATTCCCGGTATTGTTTGTTAAATATTATCATTATAGTAAGTTTTATAATCTTTAATATTTAATACTCTTTCGTTACCTCGTTGTTCTTCTCGCTCTCCTCCTCTCCTATCTATTTGTCCTCGTTCAATCAGGTTCTTTTCTAAAAATACAACTTCAAACTTGGCATTTTCTACTGTTTACTACAAAATACCTTATAATAATACCTTTCAGGTTCGTATATTTTTTCATGTTTTAATTTTTGTCTTTCTATGAGAGCAAAATCTCTATCAATGGGCATCATTGAATGCCCAGGAATTGGATAATGTACAGAAATTGTTTGAAACAAGACTTTCGCAGACAACTGATCGAAATACGTAAAAATAAATCTGTTTTTATTTTGACTGAAACAATTATCACAAAATATTTCTAAATGGGTCTGATCTGGGATTTTATGGTGTAAAAAATAATCATCCAAAGCAGTTATTACTTCGTTCGAACCTTTATGGGCATAATTTTCCGTAAACAAGTACATAGTTGCTGAGTTTTCTTTTAAGTTATGTATACCTATATAGGTACTTATATAGATTTTGAAATAATAATTTTGATTTTAATTTAGTCCTTTTTCGGTAAAAACTTACGGACTAAGGAGTTTATAGGACTTGGGGATTTTTGGAACTGAAAGTATCGTCAATTTTAATTTTTATAGTTTTCAAAAACCCACTTAGGAATATCATAACAAAAAAATGTTGGACGTATCGATAGAGAAAAAACGGCCGATCAACCTGTGTTACTAGTAGGGTTGCCACCTTTTTTGTTTGCAGTTAAAGTACATTGGTTAAAAAAGGTAAGAAAAAAAAGTACATAGCATCAAAATAAAGTACAATTTATTTTCAAAGACGCTTTCCGCTGTCTGTCCTTATGTATGCTTAGATCTTTAGAACTACGCAACGGATTTTGATGCGGTTTTCTTTAATAGATAGAGTGATTCAAGGGAAAGGTTTATATGTATAATACACGCATAATATAGTAGAGAAATAATGATAATTTTAGAGGTTTCTAATGTGATGTCTTAATAATATTTTTTTGCGCTTACGCTGCAAATGCTGGCTGAACCGTACGAGATAGATCAAAATAATGTACTACAGTACTGTATACATTAAAAAGGTCTACAAAAAATTCCTCGATGGCATATGCTTATCTCTTACGGATAATATACTACAAGCCTTTTAAGTTTTGTCATTTGAAGAAAAAAAAAAACAACTAGAACCTTATAGTTATTTTATTGTTTTTCAAAGTATTCACCACGTAGCTTAATACACTTTTCCACTCGCTCAAACCAGTTATTATAACATTTATTCCACTCTAAAGTGAGGGTGTTCAAAATGGCTGACTTTAAAGCGTCGACTGCTTCTTCACCGGACTGGAACCTTTGACCACGAAGACTTTTCTTAATTTTAGGAAATGTAAAGAAATCGTTAGGGCTTAGGCCAGGACTGTATGTAGGATGATCACGAATTTCTACTTTTTCCTGCTTCAAATACTCAATCGTTTGACTAGCACTGTGTGAGCTTGCGTTGTTGCGCAGGATGATGCGTCGCTTTGAGTTAGATTTTCGAAGTTCGACGATGACTTGTGGTAAAGAAACTGTGGTATACCACTCTGCGTTAACCGTTCTATGATCTTCAAGTGCAATAGTTGCAACATGGCCGGTGTTTCCAACGAACGTGGCCACCATCTTCTTTGAAGTGCTTCGAGAACGAACAACTTTAGTCGGCTTTGGCTCGTCTTGAAAGACCCAGATTGTAGATTGTTGTTTGGAATCAGGATCGTAGGCATAGATCCAAGATTTGTCACCACTGATGACGTCGTAGACGTCATTTGGCTCTCCTCGGTTGAACCTTTGCTGAGTTTTCTTACACCATCCGACGCAGGCCGCCTTGTGATCATCAGAAAGCAGATGCGGTATCCAACGGCAAACTAGCTTTCTCACACCAAGCACTTCATGCAAGATCTTCTGAATGGTTGTCCCTGAGATGCCTAACAGAGCTTCTATCTCTCGATACGTCACATGACGATCTTCGAGAATTAGTTGTCTCACAGAAAAGATGTTATCTTCAGTGAAGGCGGATTTTGAGCGTCCTTCGCGAGATTTGTCACTAACACTAGTATGTCCACGCTGGAATTCTAAATATCAGCGTTTGACAGTCCGCAGACATGGGGCTTCATCACTGAACACAGATGTTAGTTGTAGAAAATTATTGCACGAACATTTTTCTTAGAAAGATTCATTTTCGTACGTAACCTGACAGATTCCAATCGACGCTGTGACTAAACAATAGCATTAATCGTAATACTTTCAACTGTTTTGAAATACAAAATTTAAATACATTCGAATATAGAACAGTTCCAAATTAAAAATTGCCGGGAAATATGGAAACGACAGAACTTAAAAGGCATGCCTCGTATATATCCATTTTAATGCTTTAAAAAATGGGCAATTATAAAGCAGTAATTGGAAAGCTATTTACATAAATACTGTATTTATCCTTATCATTTGAAATACGTTACTTGGCTTGAACATTTCATGAAGATTAATTCTTCCCTTTACCCCATGTAGATTGAATGAATACCTCAGGAGATATAGCAAAATTAAAATAATGCACAACGAAATTAATGTCGTGTCGCCGTGATTTGATCGGGCGGGGCGCCTCGCTTCCGAGCCGGGAGTGTCCCGAAAGTTTATGTAGTATATCAATGTATGGTGGAATTGTGTATCTTATATATGCCTACAGAAAAGTCCGCGATGGCATATGTCTTTATATTAAAGATAACATCCTACCTATGTCTATTTTAATACTTTAAAAAATTGGCAATTATAAAGCGGTAATGTAAAAGATATTTACACTAATACGGTATTAATCCTAATCATCTAAATTAATTTTATGTATAACGAGGAAATATGATTGATTTTTTGTTTGTTACGATTTAACTCAGAAACTACTCAACCAATTTTACCGAAAGCTATATCTCCTCGGAGTAACATAGGCTATTTTTAACCGACTTCTGAAAAAGGAGGAGGTTCTCAATTCGGATGTTTGTTTTTTTTTTTTTTTTATTTTTTTTTTTTTATGTTTGTTCGGGCATAGCTCCGTCGCTCGCCAACCGATTTGAAAAATTCTTTTTTTGTTGGAAAGGGTATACTTCCCAAATGGTCCCATGAAAATTTTATCGACATCGAACAAGCCGTTTCTGAAAAATCAACAAAAGTCTAAAAAAAATATTTACATTGATGATCTTTTCGGTTACTCTATCGGTGTTTTTTGTTCGCGCGTTTTTAGTTTTTTGTAGTTGACATTTTGGCTTTTATAACTAGATTAATTACAAATTGACCCACTAAAAAGCGCGAAAATAAAAAGTTTTTTGCAAAAAAATAAAACCGACTTCCATATCAAAACACTACAAAGCCAAAAATAATTTTAATTTCGGAAGGCGGTGTGAAAAAAAAGAAAATACAAAACCAATAACACCGACTACCGAAATTAAAATTATTTTTGGCTTTGTAGTGTTTTGATATGGAAGTCGGTTTTATTTTTTTGCAAAAAAGTTTTTTATGTTTTCCATAAAGAACCCATGCGAAGCCAGGGCGGGTTGTTTACTAAAATTTGATTGCCGTATGTATATGTACGTAAGCGCATTAGTTCAGAACAGCTGCATTTATTTGACTATTTTTTTTGTGTTCGTAATTGTCTGGATAGGGTTCAGAAAGAAAACTGTATGATACTGAAAGAAAAATTGCACCCGGGCGAAGCCGGGGTGGGCAGCTAATTGTGTTTAAAAATATATTTCTTGTTACTTTTTGCGGTTTGTATCAAATTAGTATCTCTATTAAACAATTGTACATCATCTTTACAGTCTATATTTAAATTAAAGTAAATAAGTAATTCATTTTTTATCAGATTCAGAGACGCTTTGTTTATTACGACTAAACTATTCAAAGTCCCAAAGAAATCAAATCATGCGAAATAAAGTATTTTCGTGTACTTTATTGTTCTCATAAAGTATAGAGTACAATTACCTAAAATAACGTACAATACTTTATTATAAAGTACGGGTGGCAACCCTAGTTACTTGTGTAAAAAATCCCTAACTTGGGGATTTTTCGAATTGGGGCACCCATTTGAAACTTTCAAAATAGTATCTTTTTAATTGTGATATGTATTTCTTTGACGTTTAATATTTTAGTGTCATGATTTCTCATTCTTTATAATTGTCACTATTTGTTACAGCCCTACCCATCTACATTAATGATATTATGTATTTTTGAAATTGCTTTCGCACTGAGTAAGTACTAAAACAGAAAATATCTAATGTTAATTCCCCTGAAACGAGTAATTGGTCATATTATGTTGAATGAGAACTATTAAAGATTTTCTATAATACTTAAGATAAAACTTTTCCGGTTTTCTTTTATGATTACATCGGTTCCTGTATTATAAATGCGTACAAAACGCAGCAATTTCTTATTTTCATCTCCCGAACACCACCAAAGTATTTACGTTGTTCTTTCTTATATTCTCGCTTTCTGATCTATTTGTTTGTTGTTCCAAGAAATCTGCTATATCAAACAAAAGCGGCATTATACTCAATGGAGCTAGAAACAAAGTTACAACAACGTTTATCAGTATTGCCTCTTATCTGTGTATTTTCATAAGAAATGTTTTTGTTCATATAGTTTCTCGTAAACCTTTTTGTCTTATATCTATGTACTGCCTATGTGCAACCCTTTCCGTAGTTGATTAATAAAAGATTGCACAATGCTACAAAGGCTCTTAGGGCGGGGGCACACGATGCGTTGCGGCGCCGCACTGCAAAAATTTCACCGTGTCAGTGGGCACACGAGCGGTGCGGCGCCGTAACGTTGTTATGTCGCAGTGGCGCCGTAGCAGCGTTGGACAGTCTGTTGACAGACAATCGAAACGAGCGAGCGTGTGTCCTTCCTTGTGACGCAAAACAACTGAGCGGTGCCGCTCCGACGTCGCAACGCTTTCACCCCTCCCCGCCTCGTCTTGGTGGTTGCAAGTCCGGCGCGGCGCCGGAGCGCATCGTGTGCATGCCACAGATATTTCTATGTAAGACGACGCAGCGACACCGCTCCGGCGCCGCACCGCCGCCGCAACGCATCGTGTGCCCCGGCTCTTAGTAGATAAGTCGGAACAAAATATGAAAGAGTTAGATAGAGTTGCCAATAAAAATTCGTGGCTTATAATAACTGCAAGGGTCAATCGATTGCAGAAGTCGTTCAGTGGATGGGTCACCATATTAACATACGAGATTTCTCCGTGCTTAGGAAAGCACAAGTCGTAACTCTTTGATCCCGGCTGTCACTTGTAAATCTTAGTCAGCCTTTTAGACAGAAGCCAGAAAATCTGTGACCTTTCTTAACAAGGAGTATTGTCCTACCCAGCTACTAGGTTGTCGAGATCAGGTAGTTAGTCGCTCCCAATTCGAATATCTAAAACCTAAGACTTAAACATCCTTTATACTCGAAGAGTCTAATTACAGATAAGTTTTTCAGACGGTTTCGCACATTTTAGTTAAAAGTCCCGTATTTTTTTATTATAATAAAAGCTAACCCAAAGGCACAGGGAAAAATATCACAACTTGATTGAAAGAAATCACGAGCATAGCAACCACCTGACACAGGTATAAAGCTCGGCACACATTATTGTGATGTGTTGTGGCGCCCTCTGGCACAGTTAATGGGTAACAAAACTCATTTGATAATATGACGTATGTATGTAGGTCTAAATAGCTCCGCTGGATTCATAATTTATACCTAGCTAGATGCGACGTTGATTATACAGTTAAAATAGTTATATACTATAGTATCTACTCTTTTTTTTTCAGGTGGGAAAATCATCGAATGACTTCTCCCGCTCTGGGTTAAGCAGAACCCACCCTGTTCCTTCAGCTGCCCTTAATTTCCGGGGCCGTGGCATCTCGTTAAAACATTCCCGCAACCCCGGCAGGCAATGGCCCTATGGAGCCACGTCACCGGTGCTGACAGCTCCTTGAGGCGCGCGCGGAACACGACACGCCGCTGACCCGAGCCTAGTCCTTACCGGACGATGAGCTACCCCTGCTCGCCGTCCGCAAGCCCGCGCCTACGGTGGCCAGAAATCGGCTCGCGATCCTCGACGCCCGGGGCGTCTCCCGTGGCGGCAGGGGCGTGAGGAAGAGATTTGGCTCTCCCTCGCGCGTTCGGCCTCCTCCTTCGCTAGCATTACTGCTTCGCAGAAGGAGGCGACTGCATCCCTTTCCCTCTCGCTCCGCACCATGGTCTGAACCAGGGCCGGGCGCGAGAGGTCACCGCCACCGATCGGACCAACGAGGACACGGCGAAGCTCTGCCCAAGCGGGGCACACCTCTACCGTATGCTCCACCGTGTCCTTCGGATGGTCCACACAATGACGACACTCGGGCGTGTCCTCCTGCTGAATCCGAAATAGATACCTCCCGAAACAGCCGTGTCCAGGAAGCACCTGCGTCAGGAGTGAGGACGCCGTGGTGTCTCTCCAGCCACTCCACACAGAGGGGACTTATCGCCGCGATTGCCGCGTTCCCAAATATAGTATCTACTTATTGAGTACATAATAAGATCAGTGAGAAAACTAATTCGAATTAAAAATTCCGCGGCGCGTGTTCAAATTCAATCACTTTCGGCCTCGTCTCAGTATGAGCTCACCCTAAGTCTCACGTCACGGTTCATGGTGGAATGAACCGCCAATCAGCTGTGAGGGAATCTAATTAATTTAATTACTGGGACACCGATAAACGTGGCGGCTGCTTGAGTAATTTATGCGAGATTTCGTACGAGAATCTAGTTGAAAATCTGCTCCAAAATTTTGTGATTAGTTTTCTATGCTTATGGGAACCGGTCTGGATCGCGAGCCGATCTCCGTCCGCCGTAGGCGCGGGCCTGCAGGCGGCTAGCTCACTGTTCGGTAAGGTTCTGGCGGTTCTGGGTCGGCGGCGCGTCATGTTCCACGCGCGCCTCATACATAAAGCAGTCAGCAGCTTTGACGGGGCTATTGCCTCCCGGGGTAACGGGTATGTTCTAACAAGACACCGCGGCCCAGGAACGCAAGGGCAACTATAGGAACAGGGTGACTATTTAGTCAGTAAAAGTCTGTCCATATAAGATAAATCAGAGACAACGTTGCCACCACCACAGTGAGACAGTACGGCCATAACACAGCACGCCCGGTTTAAAGGATAACATGTGTCATTTAAAACCGTAAACGTCAACAACAATCGTAAATCTAATAATATAAGACCTGTGCGAACGACATCAGCATTTGGAGTGGAAGGATCGAGTCGAGTCCATCCAAATTAAACATTTGTTACAGCTACATATGTTTGCATTACTCTTCTGGATGCATAATTAATGAGATTTTCGTTTACATAACAATAACTGCGGAAGTGTAGCAAACAGAAAGCGAATATGAATGTGATGTTAACAGTGTATGCAAACGTTGAAGATGCCAATGACCAAAAGCCCATTTGAGTACCAAACAACCAAAACCAAAAGAAACTGCAGCCTGTCTAAATTTTGCATGGGATATTTTTATTTTCAGATTTTGACATGGGTTCCATAGAGAAAGTTGTTGTATTTGATCAGTAGTAGGTATCTCTGGTCCAGTTAAAATTTGGACGGTAACAAAAAAAAAAAACCGTGTTTTCGCGAGTTGACGAAACGAACGTAATGTCTGATTTTGAATGTTCTCATTGCAACATAACTTGGCGTATGAAGGTACATCTATCCAATAACATCACAGTCGACGGAACCCGTTCCAAGTAACCGGCACACTACATTAGCCTCGGCTGTCCTCGGTCAATTTCGGGGACCTTAATCTATCTAATTAAGGCCTCGCCAACCATGGTTGTTTTGCGTAAAATGGCATTGTTTGTAACGACCTCATTTCATGGACACTTTTAATTGCGAACTGTACTTTTAATTACTTTTTCTTACGTTTATTACCTAACGAATGCTGTGTTTCGGCGCGAATTGGGGTTTAGTGGTTTAAACCGGAAGATTTATTTTTTATAAAAGGTTGTTTTAGGTGATTATAGTTTTAAAGCGTGAAATAATGACAAGATTTCTTTTTAGAAACGATTGTGAGATATCATTTACGAGATTCGATTTACTTAAATAAGTTTTTGTTCTGATACACATATAAGGAACTTACAGTATTGCCTTAGGATCTCCCTATGTAAGGACCGCAACCACTTCTGATGGGCGTCAACCTGATAGAGATTGACCTGACCTGATAGACATTAACATTAATCCTTTGGATGATAACCCTTTGGACGGAATATTAGATTCAAACTTAGTTTTTAGGTTTAATCCTCTTGAAGGTCTGGAAGTCTATTCTCCGGCAGGCAAGACGAAATTCTACGTATTTATCGGTGTCCTCCGGCCAGACACAATATCGACATTAATCACAAAGGTAGTTTGTCTAACGAGAAAAAGACGGCAGGAAGTCGGTTGCCAAAAAACGTGGAAGCCAAGTCGATATTTTATATGGTACAAAGCCACAAAACTAAATTGCTTGTACTGGCACAGTTTTTGTTGCAGAACTGTGAGGCTTACTTCCTCCTCTCATAAAGTGATACAAATTCCTTTGTTTTTTGTACAACACTGAATCGTGAGCGTTTAGCTGAGTTTGTCCTCGATTTTTTCCTTACGTTCATTATGATAAATAGTTGCGAAGTAATTTTGTGATTGCGGGTATTTTAGCAAATTATAACTAAGATGTTTAGTAGTTTTGCATATATCATTATGAACGGTTATTTCTTTATGACATTGCTATCGATATATGCGTGTCTTGTAGGGGTTAGGGCTGCGGGTTTTATGACAAAACCATAGTACCAATTAACGTTTGCAATTGCGTAACTTATAAGCACGATCACACATAGGTACGCGTTTCGAGTTTCGAGAGGTTTAGATTTTTACTAACGTAATTCATTAAAAAACTAACACTAAAAAATTCATTAAAAACACTAAAATCTCAAACAACTTTCGTTTTAACAACTAGATTTAATTGCAGCCGCTGCAAATCAAGTGAAATTAACAGTGAATATATAAATAGTTTGACACAAAGAGCTGAGAAGATGGATGTCTAGACAGCTAATTAAGCCAATGTTATTAATAGCTCAAATAGCACGCTATATTTAGTGTAAGAGTCGGCTTACACCACGCCACGCGGCGACGTGACGGGTATCGTGATGCCGATGCCGATGCCGCGGCTGCGAAATGAGTCGCATCGTGAAGCCGAGGTGTGTACTCGTATTCAAAAGTGCAACATAAGCTAAGCATCCCTTCGTCACTCTGCGTTCCGATTTACCTAGAGGTGCATCGTGCACTGCGGGTTCTTTTGTATACAATTTTCTCAATATAATACAGTGGCAACTCGTTTAACCGAACTAATTGTTATCGTAAGGCATTTTAATAATCAATTATCCAGATAATCGAATGAGATAAAGGTTTTTGTGCTTATTTCATGCTTTATATACACTCTTTTGCAAAAAAAAACGGGCACCTAAGGAAATTTACGTTCTAAGGTCGATTTGAGTTAATTAAATTAAATTTATTGCTTTGACGTAGTCTGTATACTTATAATCGTGTAAATTAATGCGCGTGAAGTGAATTCGGGCAATTAAAAGAAACAATACGACGGATTCTTTAAAACCGATGTACACGCCCAAACAATAAGAAGTGGTCGGCAATAAAGACAAGATTTTTTTTTTACTTTTTTTTAATTAAATAAAGTTACAAATGTAAAAACCTAATAACGAGTGTGACCTCCTCTTGCCAAAATCACAACTTGAATCCTTCTGGGCATGCTTCCCACGATGTTTTTAATAACGTTTTGAGGAATACATTCCCACTCTTCTGCAATTACCTACTCTTTTTAGCTCCCTGATGTTTTGTGGAGCAGGTTGCACTGATCTTACCCGTCTCTTTAGAACATCCCAGACATGCTCAATTGGATTGAGGTCAGGACTTCGAGCTGGCCAATCTAAACGACGGATCCCAACTTCTTGCATATACGCTTCCACGTCGCCAGAACGGTGCGGGCGAGCATTGTCGTCCATAAAAATGGAATCTTCCCCAAGTGCAGTCAATGTGGGTTGTGCATATGGAATTAGGACTTCCATTATGTACCGGTGTGCATTTAATGTTCCATTTTCTATGAAAACTAACTCCGTACGCTCCGTCGAATTAATTGCTGCCCAAAACATAACGGAGCCTCCGCCATAAGGAGTGATTTCTTCGAGACACACTTCCGCATAGCGTTCCCGTGGTCTTCGCAGCACTCGCCGGCGTCGGTCCTCTCCACACAAAGAGATTCTAGCTTCATCAGAAAACAATACTTTATTCCAGTCCTCCAGAGTCCATGAAGCACAGTTCCGAGCAAACTGAAGTCGAGCAACACGATGCTCACGGAGTAATTTAGGGCCCCGAATTGGGCGGTAACTCCTGATATTGGCAGCCAACAGCCTCCTCCTGACCGTCCACAAGCTAACTTCTACTCCTCTTACTTCTTCAAGGCTCTTCTTCAGGTCCACACTTGACGCTTTACGATTCCGCAACGCCTGACTCACCAAAAAGCGGTCATCTCTTGGTTCTGTGCATCGTTTTCTTCCTTTTGACCGAACCGGTCTCTTGATACCGTTGCCAAGTCCTCTGGACAGTTGAACGACTCACACTCACATTTAGCCGCTGAGACACGTAAGTTTGCGAACAACCTTCTTCAAGTAGGGCTATAATTTTACCGGCCCTTATCGCTTTATCACTCATATCAAAAAGTGGTATTTAATGTAAAAAGAAAGATTAAATTGTTTAATTTGCAGAAAATATCCAAAAAGTTTTAAAATATCGTAATCAGTTAAAAATCATTTCAGCAATTCGCGCCATTAGTAAAACAATTTTAGAATAATCCACATTAATCATTATTTTTCTTTTATTAATTTCAAATTTTAAATTTGGAACGAAATAATCATGCCAGGATGCTTCAAATAACATGCCAATACATCGTCAAATTAATAAGACCTATTTCTTGTTCTTCTTCATTGAAGTAGAGAAAAAAATCTAAAGTGCCCGTTTTTTTTGTAAGAGTTTATTGTTTTTCTTCTACTGGAAGTAAATTTTACGGTTTCTTAAAAATAAGTCATCTTATTTTTCCGGATAATCACAAATCCTTATTTATTTATTTATTTAAGAAGTATGGAGGCCTATCAGCTATTAAATACAGAAAATATATAGTATAGTAGACAGTGAGCCAACTAAAAGTCCTCACGTTTAGAGGCAGGAAAATCTTAAATTGAACACTTAAAAGGCCCATAATCTTAATATGACCATATCATAAATACAATATTCAAAAAATAGGTAAACTATATTCAACCTAAATGTTGTCTGGATAATAAGGTCTCCACTAAATGCGTTTTATTTAAAATAACGGGTGGTTAAATTTTAAGGGCCGATGTTGAATGTGAACCACACCTAAACGTCAAGTTTTTTTCAGCATTTCATTTGACATTTCTCAATTTCAGACTAACTCAATTTGAACCATGGAAAGATACACAACCGAGCAACGCGTTAAAGTTATTCAGGCTTATTATGAAAATGGGCGTTCAAATCAAAATGCACTTACTGTAGTTACTGTACTGCAGTTACTGTGAATGGCGTTCGCTATCGTGAGATGATAATGAACTTTTTATGGCCCAAATTGGAAGATATGGATGTGGACGATATGTGGTTTCAACAGGACGGTGCCACTTGCCACATAGCTAACGAAACAATGGCTCTTTTGCGCGACAAATTCAATGGCCGCCAAGATCATGTGATTTGACACCGTTGGACTTTTTTCTTTGGGGTTATTTGAAAGAAAAGGTGTACGTCGATAAGCCAGCAACAATTCAAGAGCTAAAGGATGAGATAATTCGGCACATTAACGGCATAGAACCTCAATTATGCCTCAGCGTCATCGAAAATTTGAACCAACGGATGGAGGTGTGCCACCGAGGTCGCGGCGGCCATTTGGCCGATATTTTGTTCCATACATAATTGAACCATACCATATTATCATAATAAAAAAAAAAGTTCAAGACGAATTGTAAACCTCCTTTTTTTGAAGTCGGTTAAAAAGAAATGACAATAATTTCCTAAATAATTTGTGTTTTATTCAAAATCAATATCGGCCCTTAAGATTTAACCACCCTTTACAATGCTAACAGCTCCGCGTCGCGGTGTGAGCTCACCTTAATCTATTGTTTATTAGTATTTCGATGCAGTTCGCTTTGATGTGGATTAACACTTTGTTTCTTACGTTGCATGAGCGCATGCATAGTTGGTGTGTTAACGGGGCAGAAAATATTAGTTTTTAGATATGCTAACGATTGCGTTTTTTAGGCATAATGGCTTTGTTACTGTAATTAATTGTAACTGTTAGAGGTATTAATCACTTCAAGTATTTAGCATCAGATATTTTTTACAGAAGACTGCTTTTAAGTATAAAAAAAGACTCACAACTCTTACCCATTGGGATGGTCCGAGAGTATAGAAGAGCTTCCTGCTGTGATCATTGCACACTCTTTTTAAATCAAGGAAAACATTTCTTTCAGCTAGTCACCCATTTCTCACCTTTTTAGTTCAGGAAAGTCAGAGTGATAAGCCCTCATTTTTGTGTGATAGCCCTCATCAGGTATATATAGTTCTAGCTTCTGCCCGCGGATTCGCTCGCGTAAACAGTATTTTTTCAGCAAAGAAAGTACTCTTTGTCCTTCTCCAAGGTCTTATATACAAGTTAGACATGAAAGTGTAACTAACAGAAAGAGTTACTTTCACATTTACAATATTAGTAGGGATTTAAAAGGTACTTAAACCACGCAAACGATTCGTACGTTTTCACTAGTTTGCCAGTTATTTACAAACAGAATTATAACACAGCGTCATAAAAACAGTTACCAGCAGTTTTATCAACGCGGAACCGCCACAGTCTACGATTAGCTTGGCGTACCTAAACATAGTAATGGACGCGTATTAAATTAGCATTTTTAACCGACTTCTGAAAAAGGAGGAGGTTCTCAATTCGGATGTTTGTTTGTCTTTTTTTTTATGTTTGTTCGGGCATAGCTCCGTCGCTCGCCAACCGATTTGAAAAATTCTTTTTTTGTTCAAAAGGGTATACTTCCCAAATGGTCCCATGAAAATTTTATCGAAATCGAACAAGCCGTTTCTGAAAAATCAACAAAAGTCTAAAAAAAATATTTACATTGATGATCTTTTCGTTTACTCTGCATTGTGTTTTTTGTTCGCGCGTTTTTAGTTTTTTGTAGTTGACATTTTGGCTTTTATAACTAGATTGACCCACTAAAAAGCGCGGAAATAAAAACTTTTTTGCAAAAAAATAAAACCTACTTCCATATAAAAACACTACAAAGCCAAAAATAATTTTAATTTCGGAAGGCGGTGTGAAAAAAAGAAAATACAAAACCAATAACACCTCAGAACAATAACCTAAAGCATAGAAACCGTGTAAAAATAACAACAAAGTACAATACGCTGCACTCTTTTTTACATATGACATTGTGGAAGCATCAGAAAGAGATGCATATACGATGCTATTTGCGTAAATGTGCAGGTTGTCACGGGGTATTGAAGTGCTAGGGATTGACTATGTCGATGAAATATATTTATCGACAAAATGTTTCGTTTGAGTTTATGAATAACCGAAAATTCGGTTGACATGACTAAAATATATATTCTGCCGTTCGCCCAGTATTGGGTAAGGCCCTACCCAATGTTCAGCAGTGGACGTTCGGTGAGTGATGTAGTTTTAAATTAAATACTAGAGTTGAAATGGAATACAGATCTTCAAAAGCGTCAATCCGGTTTTCGATTGATAGATAAAATCAGATATTTTCTTAACAGATCAAAGCGCCATTTAGCATAATTCGTAAACCAACGAAAGGTTTTCCTATCAGCTTTGAGGAACAGTCAGTTAGGAAAATGTATTATCAAGTTTTGGGAAAAGGAAAAACGTAATTCAAGATATTTTTAACAGATTTTTTATATTGTAATAAGTGTAAATCTAAGTAATTACAGGTTTAGGTACTTCCAATATATGCACACTTTGTTCACAAATTATATGTAGGATAGGTTTAAAAAATTATTGTCTTTTAAATAAAATGGTTTTTGTCAAAAACGTCCTTATCATTTCAGTCGGGATACAAGATTGTTTAATGATGTGATGAATTCGTGCTTTTAAATAGAGCTGACAAATCCATTTTATCAACAAAATTGTATAATTATTTTCAAAACTAAATTCTAAAGAATGATCAACAAAGCCGTCGAAAATTTTAGTATTAATAAAAGTCCGGCAAATTTTGTTAGAAGTGGCCATGACATGTTGATGTTTTCCTAATTGCAGTCCAACTTTAGATTTACATGCACCCCGGGATATCCTTGTATGTTTCATTCGCAGAGATGTGCCCGACTCGTAATTGATGGGAAACTTGAAACATTAATCTGTTCTGTCGCACAGACGTCCATTTGTACTTCTTCTGAAGTCTAAAAACAAAAGGAAATAATTATTAATACCATTAAGTGCTGATTTTTCCATCGCCAGATAACTTTTAATCGAATAATAAAATTGACGTTTGACAGTTTTTATATGAAATAACTGGCAAAATTTCAAAACTATTCCTTAACAAAGTTATCAGATGATTGAAAAATCAGTTCTTAAAATAGCAATACTTGTTAATTCGTTTTATAAACTTGATACTAAAGAGTAGAATAGCATAAGGGCAGCAAGATGACGAGGACTAAAAAGTGAAGTAATAATAAAATTCCAATAATTAAAGTATCAAGTCTCCCATCAATTATTGATGGGAGACTTGGAACTTTAATTTGTTCTGTCTCACTGAGACCCTTAAGTACTTCTTCTGAAGTCTAAAAACATATTATATTAAAATCGTTTAAAATAGCAATAGTTGTTAATTCGTTTTATAAAATTGATACTAAAGAGTGAAGTATATACAAGAGTGAAGTATATACAAGTATATACATCTTGTATATACAATATACAAGATTATTATTATAATTTTCATAATTATAATTTTAAATGAAATTTTCATTACCATTTATCTAGAGCTCGGCAAATATAACGTAGGTAAAGCATTGTGTTTCAATCGCCTCCATTTTTATATTCGACTCAAATGAATCTGCAGTGAAATGTTTGGAACAAATCCGACTATGTGATTTTACTGTCCAATGTCACTTGGAACTTCGTCGAATCCACTCCTTTCTAATTGCTTCATCCTTCGGGAAGCTGTAATGAAATTTCAACATTATTTTTCTTCATATTATTACAAAAATGTGCCCAAAACCAATGACTGCCATAAAAAATATCGATAGGTACATATACGTGATTTTACCACATCACTAGCAAAAAAGCTAACCTAATTTGAAATAGGGAATAAATGATAATTTCAAGCAAAATACCTTATAAGTTGAAATTTAAACAATACAATATAGAATTGACAATATTATTATAATACTAGGACGTATTTTCTGATTATTTCATGCGCTTAGAATTGAAAAACTTACCGATGAAATGTAATTTCTTCAGAACTATTTTCTTTTCGTCCTAAATGGGATTTACATCCTTCAATCACATAATACATTGTTCAGTTAGATTGCCATTTCATGACGCATAAACACAACACCGGTTAACATCTTTTCGCGAGGGAATTACAACACAATTTTATTCTTAATTCGCAGATATCACAATCCCGCCACAAAAACTTTTCGCCATTATAACCCGGTCAAGTGAGCAAGATGCTAATTTGACAGACAATGAACTTAATTATATTATTTTGAATTTAGTCGTTTTTAAAGGAGTCCAATGGAGTCCGTTGACATTTCAACTCGTGACCAACATGAAAATAATAAAAACAGAGTGAAGTTTTTGTCTCATTCTACCATACGCGAAAGCTCATAAGCAAAATACGTGTCAGCTATCTGTTTTCAGTTGCTATTTTTACATGGTTTCTATGCTTTAGGTTATTGTTCTGAGAATAACACCGACTACCGAAATTAAAATTATTTTTGGCTTTGTAGTGTTTTTATATGGAAGTCGGTTTTATTTTTTTGCAAAAAAGTTTTTATTTGTTTAATTTGCGCCAGTTGCCAGCACGTTAGTGATGCAGCTTCCAAGGATTTGCAACAACTGTTCGATTTTAAGCGGAACCATACCCTGGTTGCTGCTAGTTTTACCTGAAACAAGAATAAGGCTGGGGTTAGAAAGCAGAATCATCAGAAAAATGCTTTATGGAAAAAAAACGTGCGATTTTTTTCCTGATAGCTATAACCTGAGGGTCTTTAAGTCAAGAGTGCATAAGTTACTTTTAGGTAAACGTACTTCATCTTCAACCTCATCATAGCGTATCATCAGGTGAGATGGTGGTCCAACGTGAGCGTATTATGAGCAAAAAACTCTGATGATGGAAGAAGTGGGTAGCTCTTGAAAGGTCATTTTTGTAAGGCGATAGGTACCACCACGCGACACCTACTTGGGTTTAACTATAACATAACTTAATGATCCTTTTTCCTATCTTCATTTAGGGGTCCGCGAATCATGTCTTCATAATTTAAGAAATATTCATCATAGAGTACTATGATGAATATTTCTATATTTATACAAACAGAATATTGATATCCACTTTCTGACGATCAAATATCAGAGTCATTCGTTAGTTCTATTATGGTAAACAAAAACATATCTCAGAAGCAAGGGTTGTCAGTAATATTAATAACTTTCAACACAATATCTGTTGTGATTAATGACTATTGTTGCTATATCCGCGTCCAAACTCTCTGTCCTCTGCTTTGTTCGTCCTATCGCCAACAGAATCTATTTCTGACTCATACTTATTGAAATATCATAAAACTAGCAATGAACTCGACATCTTTCGCGTGAGAGGTTTTTCCATGACAAAGTAGCCTATATGTTGCCTTTCTTATATATCTCTCTCATTAAAATCGATTCAACCGTTCATAGAAACGGAAATAAGACAGACAGACAGTTCAATTTTATTTATATGTATAGAGTATAGATATGATGAAAGTACTTCTAGTTTTAATTTCCCATTGATAGACAGTTCCCGGGGGAGACTACATTAGCTAGTACTGCACGGCGGATATTTCTAAGGCAGTTAAAACTATGGCATGACTTGTAGAAAGCCGTTACCCATAAAACAGCTTATTCAATCACTCAAATATAATAATAAAAAGCATAAATCTGCCAATAAAATGAAACTGTTTTGATGAGTGTATTCACCCGCTTTCACGTGATGGTCTCTTGTTCCGAAGCGTTTATGACTTTCCTAGATGTTTGGAATCCAATAAACTAAAAATTCAAAGATCAATAAAATTTTATCTGAAGGTTGTAGCTGTTTCTACAAGTCTACTGCATGTCGAATGAGGGTGGGGAAACATAAATCAGAGGCTTCGAATGACCTAGAATTTGGAACCAGACTAGGAAAATTTATGATCGCTAATATGATCGGCATCACTTTTCCTTGAATATACTTTTGCAAAAAAAAATAATAATTAGGTATTCATATTTATTATTAGCCTTATCTGTTTTTAGCTTATCCTTTTTTCCGGGTGGGAAAATCATCGAATGACTTCTCCTGCTCTGGATGGAGCGGAAGAGTGTCAGATTTCTACTGACTAAAAACCCACCCTGTTCTTTCAACTGGCCCTTAAGTTCCGGGGTATCTCGTTAGAACATTCCCGCAACCTCGGCAGTCTCGGCTTATCCTTGGATATTTTTTTTCTGTAGTCTAACTCAGACTATCGTTTTCCTAACAAAACAGTTTATAAGCTCTCTTGGGCCCTAGCATACAGAAAGCGGAGATTTTTCAAAACACGTACCTATTCCAAAAGCGTTTTATCGACGGATATTTTAAAATAAGAAATCCTAATTCCAATTCTCGCGCTCAATATTTGTTATGTCGTCGTGGAGCGCTCGGCAAGCGATTGCTGGCCGATATGAAACGGAGACGTGAACGAAATACCGTTAAGGACGCCCGTCCATCTGTTCACAAGGCGATAGGAAATTCGATTTTACTAGAAGGACATATTCATATAATGTTATGCAGTGTCACGCTCTTCCCTCGAGAAGTGAACTAAATCTGAAACTACATACTGAAGAAAATATCTACCGTAATAAGATTGTCTTTCCAGAAAAGAGGTGCAACAATTTTCCACTATTCTTTGAAAATATTGAACAAGCAGGCATATCAGCGATTTCCCATAAGAGTTTATTCATCAATAGCTATTTATCATTTCGTCCGCGTGATAATTTTATTACGGTGAATATCGGTATAAAAAGTTCTTTTGTGTTTTAGTATCGTATACATAACTACTCAAACACTTGAGACACACAGACACATTTGTTTTGTAATCACAGACGGACACTACAATTTTATTTGTATGTATAGTTAAAAGATTTTAGAAATGTGAACGCCAATATTCTTAATGGGTAATTTCTGTTAAGCTCAGCGTCAATTGTAAGTCAGTTAAAAACCTTACACAGAGCAGTAACTATCGGGTGAATGACCGCTTAGATGGATTGTATAATGTATTACAAGATCTGGAATAACTTCAGGCAGTTTGAAAATCTGATAAGTTTCAAAGTTTTGTTTTTCAAAAAAGTGGAGCAAAGTTTGTCTTATGTCAAGAGCATTTTGAATGATAAAATGTACAAACGTATGCTTTGCGTAACTTTAAGTAATTAACATTATAAAAAGTCAAATCAAATCCTTTATAAGCTTAACTAATAAATGTTAAATACAAATCTTATAATACGGCGGCCTATTTCAGGCATTGCAAAATTAATTTGCTTTAAATGTCTATATTACAAAGCTATGGTATTATTCACAGAAATAACACAAACACATAATTTTTAACACGAACCACAGTATCCCATACATTATTGTTACAAGATTCCAACAACTACAAATTACAATTTATATAAAAAACGCTGCGAATTCCAACTGCAGGATTTCATTTCATTCATTGAAATTCCGTCCAGCGACCGTTCAACGTACACGAACATACAAAAGTTTTATTTATGCGTGTTATTGTGCAGCTAGTTCCCGCAGCGTGACGGCGGCGTGGCGGCAGCGTTGCGGCTGCGTGGCTCTGGCGGCGCATACTAAACGCACCGCAGATAAATGGCGCGGGCCAAGCGCCATCGTGCATGCATGATGGCCTTTGTTTTGCCTTTTATTTCATAACTTGTCCACAAAGGATGGCAGGAATTTGAGCGTTTCGGGGTGAGCAATATTGTTGTAAAGCACTCTAGATATTTTTGGGTTTTTGGAAACCACTGGTGGTAGTTATCGATTGAAACCTTGATTTATTACATCGTCGATCACTCTTTGTTTCTAGCATGGCTTTTCTCTAGTTCAAAACCGTTGTTTAATGTTTTTCAACGACACTATCATGAACTTTAACTTCTTCACTTTTCAAAACGTAATGAGCTATAGTAACTTCATTTGTTTTTTTGCTAATCACTCGAATAAGACATGGGATACTTTTAAGTTGGAGACATTTTCCTTGGAATTACTTTTGGGTTTCACGCGAAGTCTCAATTGGCAAAAGCTGAATCTAAAAGCAGCCTTGCGAATAGACTTCGTTCCACTAAGTACCAGGATTGCGGAGAGCAGATGAACAGTCCCTGTTGGACTGGAACAAAGAGTATTTAACCTAGAGAGCTTATTGGCCGATTTCTTTGAAGAACACAATTCACCAATACGGGTTGGGAGGCGAAGAAAAAATGCGCTACTGCAATTGGTCAGTTCAAGGTCAAGCTTCATAGATATGCCGAGTTAGGGATTGCTCTACTTGATTGAGGGAAAGTTATCGATATCGATAAAATAAAGTTTAACATTATAAAAAATACTCAATAAAATCACATAATAATATTTAATCATTATCAGTCTCAATTACAAAAAGAAAAACAAGTATGCTGTTATTATTGATTTTTAAAATGAATTAATTTGGTAAATGTTTTTCGAATTAAAGTTTTAGGGCCCTGATTGTTTTTGCTAAAAAATGATAACCGAGCGTCTATATATTTCTGAATTATGCATCTTGCTAATTCAATCAAATGATTGGTAGTTTCTATTTCATATTGATGAAAATTTATATCCGGGAATAAAATAATTATACCCAATCAGTGATTTTAAAACCGATCTCATAAAATAATTGGAATTATATTTCTGAGACAGCACTTTCGAACCACTCTCGTTGATCGCCCTTTTAATATAAATTTCACAACGACGACAAATTTCTATTACTGTGGTGGATCCGCACAATAACTTGTTTTTAGTGTCTTTTTGAAATTGTAAGGCGTTTTGATTTGTAACACCAATCAACGCTCCAATACAAGTTAGGCATTTTGGAACGAAGTTCCTTATCGCGCGTTGCGAAAGGGGGCTAGCCGGAAAAAATTAAGACGAAAAGTTGTAACGACACTTTTTAAGGGGACTACTACTACAAGAGCTAAATGCGAGTTTTATAATGCTTTAAAGTATATGATTCACTGCAGTTAACACAATCAGAAAAATATATGATATTCTTCAGGATATAATCTAGTTAAGTAGTGTGTTGAAAACATAATACAACAAATTTTAATTGATAGAAAAAAATCACAAAGTAACCTCTAAAAAATCTTTTAACGAATAAAAACCATATTAAAATACATACGATCTTTCTGATTTTTTGACAAATTATTCAACAAGAAATATACTAACGTAATACTTCTTCTTCTTCTTCTTTAGGGGAGTTGAGGTGGGAGTTGAGGGGGGAGTTGCGGGTCAAGTTGCGGGTCGAGTTGCGGGTCGAGCTGCGGGTCGAGTTGCGGGTCGAGTTGCGGGATGAGTTGCGGGATGAGTTGAGGCATGAGTTGAGGGGCGTCTCGTGGGGAGTTGAGGTAAAGAGAGAGAGAGAGAGGGCAACGGTATACCTTTGAAATTTCGTAAATTTTTGAAGGTTTCACTTCTACCACGTGTGAATTGCACACATGTTTTTTTTTACAATTCCTTCACTAATTAATCGAAAGGAACTTCAATCCATCCGGGTGTCCCTTGACACCTCTCAAGTTTTTATTTTTAGTTGCTTTATCAGAGCATGGACAATGTAGCCGGCCATATATTATTTTTATATTTTATTTTTATATATTTATTTTATATTCCATAATAAATATATTTTCATTAAAATCAGTTGTGTCAACAACTGTAGCTTCAGCAGGCACTCGGTAATAATTATTTTTTTGGTGGTGAGTCATTAGATGATTTATCTAATGACTCGTCCCTCCTACTACACTTAACCCGTGGACTCGACATCGAAACAAAGTAACCTGTTTCTTTTTCCTGGGTGGGAAAATCACCGAATGACCTCTCCCGCTCTGGGTAAAGTGAAAGGGAGTGTCAGACTTCTACTGACTAAAAACCCACCCTGTTCCTTCAGCTGCCCTTAAGTTCCGGGGCCGTGGTATCTCATTAGAACATTACCGCAACCCCGGAACCAAAGTAACTTACGAGGGCGATATTGTAATGCAAATGTCCAAGTTAATTAATATTAGACTCCGTCATACTATTTGAAGCCTAGAAAGATTGGATATAGGTATCTTATATTATTTTGACTTTTCTCAACATTACCTATATCCATAAAAACCAAACTAGAAACCAATATTCCCTAGTAACCTTATCCATCCACTTTTCTTTTTAATCTGGAATCTTGGGAAATCTAAAATGAAAACATGCATGTCACACAGAAGAAAAATATCAGAATTTTCTCCTTTTTTTAAAGTCGGTTAATGTAGATAGGTATTTTATGACAACTATCTGAATTGGATTTAAAAAAAAATAAGTTTAATTTTATAATTATAAATAAAAAATAAATCTATATCGTATTCAGCCGTTATAGGTAACAGCACAGATTTTTACGATAAAAATACAGATGAAAAGACAGGGATAAAAGAATTAGAATTTCTTCATGTAATAAAGAGACATTTCCAAAAGACATTATTAAAAGGGCGATCAACGAGAGTGGTTCGAAAGTGCTGTCTCAGAAATATAATTCCAATTATTTTATGAGATCGGTTTTAAAATCACTGATTGGGTATAATTTATTCCCGGATATTAATTTTCATCAATATGAAATAGAAACTACCAATCATTTGATTGAATTAGCAAGATGCACAATTCAGAAATATATAGACGCTCGGTTATCATTTTTTAGCAAAAACAATCAGGACCCTAAAACTTTAATTCGAAAAACATTTACCAAATTAATTCATTTTAAAACTTTTTTGCAAAAAATAAAACCGACTTCCACATCAAAACACTACAAAGCCAAAAATAATTTTAATTTCGGTAGTCGGTGTTATTGGTTTTGTATTTTCTTTTTTTTTCACACCGCCTTCCGAAATTAAAATTATTTTTGGCTTTGTAGTGTTTTGATGTGGAAGTCGGTTTTATTTTTTGCAAAAAAGTTTTTATTTTCGCGCTTTTTAGTGGGTCAGTGAATTTTCCAAATCGATTCAGAGTAAACGAAAAGATCATCAACGTACATTATTTTTTTCGACTTTTTTTGATTTTTCAGAAACGGCTCATCCGATTTCGATAAAATTTTCATGGGACCATTTGGGAAGTATACCCTTTCCAACAAAAAAATAATTTTTCAAATCGGTTGGCAAGCGACGGAGTTATGCGTGGACAAACATAAAAAAAAAAAAAAAAAAAAAAAAAAAAAATACAAACATCCGAATTGAGAACCTCCTCCTTTTTTAGAAGTCGGTTAAAAAATCAATAATATCAGCATACTTGTTTTTCTTTTTGTAATTGAGACTGATAATTATTAAATACTAGCTTCTGCCCGCGACTTCGTACGCGTGGGAACGTTTTCCCGCGCATATCCCGATCCCGTGGGAATTTCGGGATAAGAAGTAGCCTATGTGTTATTCCAGAATGTCAACTATCTACTTACCAAATTTCATTCAGATCCGTTCAGTAGTTTTTGCGTGAAAGAGTAACAAACATCCATCCATCCCCACAAACTTTCACATTTATAATATTAGTAGGATTATTATGTGATTTTATTGAGTATTTTTATAATATTAAACTTCATTTTATCGATATCGATAACTTTCCCTCAATCAAGTAGTGCAATCCCTAACTCGGCATATCTATGAAGCTTGACCTTGAACTGACCAATTGCAGTAGCGCATTTTTTCCTCGCCTCCCAACCCATATTGGTGAGTTGTGTTCTTCAAAGAAATCGGCCTATAAGCTCTCTAGGTTAAATACTCTCTGTTTCCAAAAGACATCAACGCGCGACACAATTTTGTCCTTGACCACCCAAACCACCACTTTAAATGGACCTCTGCGGTAGCTTATAATCTGATTAAATGATAAATAATTTTCATATTATTTCATTACTGATGAATAGTTATGTCATCCATTTGGTATCTAGATGTCTGGGAATGTTTTCCACACCACTTCAACGCGTATGAAAGCATTATTATGCGTTATAAATTGGATACAAAAATTTAAAATTTGTAATTGTTTAGCATGCACACAGGCCTAATACTTGGTCACAACTAAAATGGTTCGTGTATCGTAGCCAATATATAAGAGCAAAAACTCGCATAGTTTTCGTGCGTCGGGGCAACGTATGTGCGATCAAGTGGTTTTCTAATCAGTAGACTAGAATGATAACTCTTTGAATTGAATTTGAATTGATAAAAGAAGAACACGCTTCTGGATTAAATGCTTGCATCTACCCACATTATCATACATAGGTGGAGGTTTAAAACAATTACTGAACAAATCGGGCGCCTGGCCCAGATTGGCTTGGATTCAATCGTGCGTTGTGCAATATTCTATTAGACTGCAAGCTATCGGCTTCCCGTAACGGTGGTCGGTCTAGAATCCCGTTAAGATAATATGGTACACGGGATGAACTTGCAGCGGAATTAAAAGAAGTTTTTCTTGAGATAAAGAAAGGTCAATAGGCGCAATTTAAAAAAAATCTTTTTCGAAAAAGGTAATGCCGTGTTTTCAGACAAGGCGAATTAGAGCGTCTTATTGTTTGAATACAATTTACAAAGCTACCAGCTAAGAGTATGTATTAATATAAACAAATAAGTATATAAAGTAGGTTTCAAAAACAGAGTAAGAATAATTTCGTGCTTTTCAGGTTTTAGATATCAAAATCTCTCTTTCATTCGATTCATTGTTCATTTCCTAGACGTGTGATAAAAACAGGTGTCTTTAGAGATCGTTGATGTTTAACTTGATCTTTACAATTTTAAGGTAGCAAAATGCTGAACACTTTTTACGCTCCCCAAAAAATATTAACGTTCCTTATCTACTCGCCAAGATAGCTGAATTTATACGACAATCATTAAGTTGACGATACTCGTCACGAGCGGTTCTTGTCGCGTCATCTTCTCACTTGGCCACAGCAAAGAGGTTTTAGATATAAACGTAACGGCTCGGGTTCGGAGTCAGCATTTACTTTAACGATTCGATCGTTGCCGACTAAGATAACTGGTCGGCAATGCCTTACTTGCTTCTTCCTTTTAAGATCTTCGTGCAAAATAAAAGCATTTTGTTCTAATAGTGTTAACTGTTAGTTATTACCGTTATTGGATGTTTGAAGTCGGTTACTGTGTTTTGATGACGATTGTGTCTGTCCGTAAAATAAGCAATCGGCAACTGTTTGTTTTTATATCAGACAGGCTTCTGCCCGCTGTTTTGCTACCGTGAAAGTTTTTTTCAGCTAAATTAACATTGTTGGTACCTAATTAGATATATATACCTAGGTTTATTAAAACAAATAAGTAATCAAAAATGTCCTCTTCTTAATGTAGATACTGAAAGCTCTCATACGGATAAAGTTCTTTTGAGTAAAGCTTGTCTTTTTCCAGAACTATCTATAAATTTCACTTAACAAAAATATGTAAGTACCTACAATCATTTTTATTTCGTGTAACCATAAAAGAAGGCGTAACACTTAATAAGGCGTTACACAGGACATTTACATTTACAATACATTTGAATTCTACATTTAAACTAGGATTTATCTTATATATTAAGAAAGAAGTATCCATCCAATTTGGAAGCTTGCAATGTAGGCACCTACCAAACCTAAATTAATCCCTTAAACAGAATAATGAATAAACTACGTCAAACATAAACTATCGTCTTATATTACTTTTTTCAAAGTGGCCGTATCTATTTTACTCAGGGGACGCGTCGGACGCAGTTGATTAAAGAAATTAATTGTTTATCGTCGACGAAGACGCGCTGCGAATATATTTAATCTGAACGACTCTGGAAATTTATCCCGGGGTTAAGGTTGGCAGGATTCCTTTATAAACGAGAAGAAAAAGAGAAAATCCATGAAAATGTTTGCGATACATACTTATATAGCTACTAGCTGACCCACCACGACTTCGTTCGCGTGGTATCCTACCCCTACCCAACCGATACCACTACCCCAATCCTACCGATACCCTACCCCTACCGTACCCAAACCCTACACTTCCCTACCAATACCCTACCCCTATCCTAACCCTACCCTACCCCTTAAAATTATCAAATAAGTCCTCCCACCCCGGGCAGGGTGGGAGGGACTGTCAGACTTTTACTGACTAAAATCCACGGTGTTCCTTCAATAACCCTTTACGTACCGGGGTCACGGTAATGGGATAAGTCCCACGACCCCGGCAGGCTTCGGCCCTCTGCAGAGGGGGCCTCGTCATGTTGCTGACGCTCTTTGAGGCGCGCGTGGAACACAACGCGCCGTCAACCCGGGCATGGTCCATGGTCGGACAGCGAGTTGCCCTTTACTCGCTGTCCGCATGCCCGCGCCTACGGTGGCCGGAGATCGTCGGCCGACGTCCGACGCCGTGGGCGTCTACCACTGCGGCTGGGCTGGAGGGAGGACGCCATCCTCTCCCTCACGCGGCCCGCCTCCTCCTTCGGAAGCATGACTGCTTCGCAGAAGGAGGCGACCGCTTCCCACTCCCTCTCGCCCCGCAGCATGGCCTCGACCAATGCCGGGCGCGAGAGGTCTCCGCCTATCGCCGCCGTGAGGACACGTCGGTGCTCTGCCCAGGCGGGACAGTCTTGCACCGTGTGCTCTACGGTGTCCTCAGGGCGACCCTCGAAGTGGTGACACCCAGGCGTTTCCTCCTTTCCCATCAAACACAGGTACCTCCCGAAACTACCGTGTCCGGTGAGGACCTGCGTCATGCGGTAGGTCAGGACGCCGTGACGCCGATCTAGCCACTCCTCAAAGAGGGGTCTTACCGCCGCAATTGCGGCGTGCCCGACCGTCGGTTGCGGCAGTCGTTCCCTCCATACTGCCTTGAGATCGCGCCGGAGCTCTTCCCGCCGCGCCTCGACTTCTCGAGGCAACGGGGATACGCCCTGGCGCTGCGCCTCCACGCGCTATTCATAGACGCGCTGGAGGGCAGTCGCCTCACCCTAAAAAATTTATAGTATCTGATTCTCAGACCTACTGAATATGCATATAAAATTTGGTAAAAATCAGTACAGCCGTTTCGGAGGAGTAAGGTAACTAACATTGTGACACGAGAATTTTATATATTACATCTAGATCTACTTATCAAAATCATCTGCTAAGCCTTTTTCCAATTATGTTGAGGTCGGCTTGCAGTCTAATGGGATGCAGTTGAGTGCTAGTGTTTTACACGGAGCGACTGCCTATGACCTCCACAACCCAGTAGCTGAGAGACACGATACTCCTTGGCAAGGCTGGTGTCAGATTTTCTGGCTTCTGACTACCCGAAACGACTGCCAAAGATGTACAAATGACAGCCGGGACCAACGGCTAAACGTGCTTTCCGAGGCACGGAAGAAACTCTTTATGGTCGTCCATCCACGGACCGACCTCAATAAGTGTTGTTTAACTTTAAAGATCGACTCCAGCGGCTATTATTATATAGCCATGAGCTCTCCATACATACCTTTCTACTAGTGATGCAACGAATACGAATACGAATATTCGTATTCGCCGAATAGTATACATTTACCGAATATTCGTATTCGGCGAATACTAATACGAATATTTAAAAACTAATATTTTTGCACGCAACTCTATTTACTGCAGATTTGAAAAATTTCCAAAACTCGGGCACGCCGCAATTGCGGCGGTAAGACCCCTCTTTGAGGAGTGGCTAGATCGGCGTCACGGCGTCCTGACCTACCGCATGACGCAGGTCCTCACCGGACACGGAAGTTTCGGGAGGTACCTGTGTCTGATGGGTAAGGAAGAGACGCCTGGGTGTCACCACTGCGAGGGTCGCCCTGAGGACACAGTCGAGCACACGGTGCAGGACTGCTCAGCTTGGGCAGAGCACCGACGTGTCCTCACGGCGACAATAGGCGGAGACCTCTCGCGCCCGGCCTTGGTCGAGGCCATGCTGCGGGGCGAGAGGGAGTGGGAAGCGGTCGCCTCCTTCTGCGAAGCAGTCATGCTTCCGAAGGAGGAGGCGGGCCGCGTGAGGGAGAGGATGGCGTCCTCCCTCCAGCCCAGCCGCAGTGGTAGACGCCCACGGCGTCGGACGTCGGCCGACGATCTCCGGCCACCGTAGGCGCGGGCATGCGGACAGCGAGTAAAGGGCAACTCGCTGTCCGACCATGGACCATGCCCGGGTCGACGGCGCGTCGTGTTCCACGCGCGCCTCAAAGAGCGTCAGCAACATGACGAGGCCCCCTCTGCAGAGGGCCGAAGCCCGCCGGGGTCGTGGGACTCATCCCGTTACCGTGGCCCCGGTATGTAAAGGGTTATTGAAGGAACACCGTGGATTTTAGTCAGTAAAACTCTGACAGTCCCTCCCACCCTGCCCGGAGTGGGAGGACTTATTTGATAATTTTACCACGTTAAAAAAAAAAAACGTCTGAAAAAACTCGCACAAAAATATTTTTCACTGAAGCCATGTACAGTCGCCTCGGAAAGACTTTTTTCAACGGCTGGAAACATCCAGACTGAAAAAAGAAATCGCCTAAAACCAGAAAATCTACAAATTTTATGTTTTTTAAATAAGTATTCGTTGCATCACTACTTTCTACCCTTTTTACTAAAACGTCAAAAAAGACGCCAAAAAGTATCAATCCTCGAATGTGTTGCACATTTCCAGTGTAAGGATATCCTTTGCACATATTTTAGCACAAAACGCAGTGCGCTGCACATACAGTGCATCAGTCATAATAAACATTACCTACCACATAACAAAAATATGAGACAGCACCAGTTACTCCGAGACATTTATATTTACGTTCTGAACACGGCTCGCGGGAATGTTGCGACGTCAGAAGTTCACAACCCTAAACCCCGGAAAAGATATTAATCATACCGTCCAGCGATGAATAACGGGGAAAGCATACTGTCTGTTGTGTGTTACAGAGGAAAGAACCGAAATGTTTCGGTTTTTTGAGGTGTTATGTATTAATAGCTTTAATACCCGCAGCTTCTTCTTCTTCTTCGGGTGAAAAGATTTCACGAAAAAAAGTAGCCTATGTATATCCTGCTCCAAGGTATAATCCGTCTCTAGCATTAATCACCAAAATCGGTTAAGCGGTTATGACGTGAAAGTCTTACAGACAGACAAAGGGACAGAGTTACTTTCGCTTTATAATATTAAGTGAGTTACTTACAAAGTTACAAATGTAAAAAGAATGAGAATAGAAAAAATTAACCGACTTTAAAACTTACAAAAAAAGACTTGCACTACAAATAGAGAAATTTTGTAAAAAAAAGTATTATTTTATGCTTTTCAGTGTATCATTGTTACTTGAGATACCTACATAGTCTACATACCGATCGCACATACTTTTTAAAAAGAGAGTTTGCTGTACACGTCTTTTTTACCCACTTAAACCATATTTCAGAAGTGATTCAGAAGGTCTGTGCCTTAGCTGTGATGATATTAATAGGCTAATTATGCTAAACAGTACATAGATGTACGAGGGCAGCAATCGCGGGAGATTTGCTGTTTTAAATTGAAGAGTTCCATCACTTGTTTCCGCAGGTCTTCATCAGAAATTAATGTGTTATATACTAAAACCTTCCTTGTAAAATATGCTTTCAAACAACGAAAACGCGATCGAAATCGGATCAGTAGTTTCTAAGAAAATCGCGGATATACAAACATACATATATACATACATACTGATCGAATACAGAACCTCCTTTTTTGAAGTCAGTTAAAAAGGAAACATATTGTGCTGCACCAAGTAATGCAGGACTAAGACGTGATGATTCAACATGAAATCAAACCTATAATGAGTAGCCCTATCAAACTACATGAAAAAACGATTAGGATAGACAAAGGTAAATTGCATAACTAAATCACGTTTTATGATTGCAGGATATCGTGCAGCAAGGTTCATGTGCTTGCCAAAAACATAGCAAACATTACAGAGTGTATACTAAAATAAAGTTGGGAAAAGTAACCTAACAAAGTCCCGAGTAGTGTATTCACCCGTCGAAAGTTTCCATGTCGCCCGGACGTGACACGTCTTCGAGAGATAGAAGGTAATATGGTTATGTACGAAATTTCACCGGGGACGACCACCTCGGAATTCAAGATAAAGATATTGATTTAATCAATGACGTGGTTTGCCTGAAAATCTTTTGCGAGCTGTTCAGGTTATGAGTATTTATAGCAGACGAAATACTATTAACCTAGATCCGAAGATAAATGTATAATGCATATATAGTATAGGTACAACTTGTATCTATACTATATGCACTTGTACCGTACAAGTATTATAGTCTCAAGCCCGATTTACACTTCAACAAGTACAGTAGCGAGTTAAGAACTCAGACAGTTAAGTAATAAGTAGCAAGTTGTAAGTAGCGTCCAAACGTAGGCGAGTGAGTACCCTGAGGACACCGTAGAGCACACGTTGCAAGACTGCCCCGCCTGGGCAGAGCACCGACGTGTCCTCACGGCGGCGATAGGCGGAGACCTCTCGCGCCCGGCATTGGTCGAGGCCATGCTGCGGGGCGAGAGGGAGTGGGAAGCGGTCGCCTCCTTCTGCGAAGCAGTCATGCTTCCGAAGGAGGAGGCGGGCCGCGTGAGGGAGAGGATGGCGTCCTCCCTCCAGCCCAGCCGCAGTAGTAGACGCCCACGGCGTCGGACGTCGGCCGACGATCTCCGGCCACCGTAGGCGCGGGCATGCGGACAGCGAGTAAAGGGCAACTCGCTGTCCGACCATGGACCATGCCCGGGTCGACGGCGCGTCGTGTTCCACGCGCGCCTCAAAGAGCGTCAGCAATATGACGAGGCCCCCCCATAGAGGGCCGAAGCCTGCCGGGGTCGTGGGACTCATCCCGTTACCGTGACCCCGGTACGTAAAGGGTTATTGAAGGAACACCGTGGATTTTAGTCAGTAAAAGTCTGACAGTCCCTCCCCCCTGCCCGGAGTGGGAGGACTTATTTGATAATTTTACCACGATAAAAAAAAAAAAAAAAAAAGGCGAGTGAGTAGTCATAAGTTGCCCGAGAAGAAGAAAAGAAAATAACACGTGTACGCGGCCGCAACCTACAAATTTATGGACTGTACTAGGGATGTGAAATAATAATCGATTAAAAATCGATTTTTATTAAGAGAAAAATCGATTAATATAACAAAATCGATTATTTTCTTAAGAAACATCGATTATTTATTCATCGATTTTTCATGCTAAATATATAATCGATTAATTAAAAATCGATTTTTTATGTACAATGTTACATCCCTAGTAGGGATGTGAAATAATAATCGATTATGGAAATAATTGATTAAAAATCGATTTTTACAAAAGAAAAATCGATTATTTTATGTACAACGTCACATCCCTAGACTGTACTAAACTCGCCCGTCTACATGCCAGCCAGTTAAGTTGGAGGGACCCCTCCAGGGTGCGGGAGACGCGAGAGAGGGGGCTACTTCGCACTGGACTCGCCGAAAAATAGGATCGCGATCTATTTAACTCAACTTAATCAACAACTTACTACTTAACTCGCTTTTGCCGTTCAAACTACAATAACAACTTAACTCGCCGATGACGCAAGTTAACTCGCTACTGTACTTATTGAAGTGTAAATCGGGCTTTAGTCTCTTCACTTAGTCCTTGC
Source organism: Tholera decimalis (assembly GCA_943138885.2). NCBI lineage: Eukaryota > Metazoa > Arthropoda > Insecta > Lepidoptera > Noctuidae > Tholera > Tholera decimalis. The sequence goes on from OW964551.2 coordinate 33,832,236, forward strand.
GTGGGAACATTGTGACTGTGTGGACATTTCAATATTATAAAGTACTTAAATTGTTTATTTATGTTTGTTAAGGTTAAATTATATAAGGATGATTCTTTCTTTTGGGTCATTAAGAGATCATATTCTACGAGGTAAGGATATGTAAATCCTGTACGCATCATTTGCAGTAATAACGCAGTCATTAAAAATCATAATTATGCATTTATGAAACAGCAATGTAATAATGCAGCCGAACCCAAGATAGAAAATAAAAGAAGAAAAATGGACACATCTCAGCAATTTATAGAATTCTTTTTGTCTCCTATTTGTTTCTTATCTCTCATCTTTGGAGATGAACTACTAAACAGATTTGCATGTACTCATCACAAGTGGAGTACAATTGGCAGCAAAATATCGCATTTGTTTCATGAATGATCGGATATTGGGAAAACGTTATCGTCATTTTTAACCGACTTCAAAAAAAGGAGGAGGTTCTCAGTTTGTCTTGAACTTTTTTTTTGTAAAGAAGATGGCTGGACCGATTTGGAAAATTCTTTTTTCGTTTGAATGGGTAATTTCGGAAGGCGGTGTCAAAAAAAGAAAATACTAAACCAATAAAACCGACTACCAAAATTAAAGTTATTTTTGCCTTTGTAGTGTTTTGATAAGGAAGTCGCTTTTATTTTTTGCTAAAATGTTTTTTATGATATGAGCTTGCAAATATTCTTTGCCTAAAGATGAAATACGTACATAATATGTACCTACTAAATATACAGATAACAGATAAACACATTATACTCCTTTGTATCGCATAGTCAAATAAAAAATAAATGAATATCAAATACAATCTTTTTAGGTTACTGAACGCGATTAAATTGAAAAAACAAAGATAAAATCCTATTGACGGTTAGGATTTCACAATGGCTTACAATTTATTAGCTTGCTTGTGTCTGACACTTCGTAAGATAATAAAAGAAAAATAGTAGATCGAATATTTTTAGATTCATTCGGGATTATAAATATTCGATGCCTTTGGAAAGTTCAACGTCTTAAAGTTCGTGAACTTTGACTTTAGTGTCGTATTTCTTTTGTACATAAATGATTAATTTGAAGTATTTTAACTTGTAGAGCTTCAGTCGAAATGGTTGAACTCATTTTTCTATTGTTCATCCTTTTTGCACTTAGCTCAATTGCTTTTAACTTCATAAAGGGCTTTGCTGTTAAAAAAGAAAGAGCTTATTTCTGTTGGGAATACATTAGATAGAGCTTGGTGGAGCACTACGAAGATTGAACTTGACAAGAGAGAAATAATACCAGTGCCAAAGGGATGATTAACTACCTGTTAATTGCACGCTCCTGAGCTATTAGATTCAAACTGAAGTCAAACACGGGATAAATTTCAATATATTTTAGTAAAAGCATTTCTAGGTTGTATGAAGACATAACTTTGTGTAATTTTCATCATCATCGTCGCTCTTGAAACGGTATAGGAAACATTGTGAGGAAATGGACATTTACTAGGACCGAAAAATTCGAAGACGTGCGACATCCACAAAGCCGCACTGGGCCCGCGGGTGGATTACGGTCCATTCTCTCTCATAGAGAGGAAGTCTGTGTCCCAGCTATGGGCAACGTTAAGCACTGATTATGTTATGTTATTTTTAACGCTAACACGGCGACATTAGTGATCAGTGTGACAGGTTCGGATTATAATAATTTTGCCATTAACTCGGATATTATTTTCAAAAAGAATATCCAGGCGGCTTTTCCATTCCATTTTGGAAGACTTGAGGTATACATTTACAAAGCAAGGGGGACTTAATAACAAGCGTTGCCGCTTCCCCGCATTGTCTGGAGAGGCTGTAGCTTCCTTCATTTTTATATGCTCATAATTCCCCTGCCTTTTACTAACAGAGCAGACATCCTTTATTCACGTATTTGCCTCATCCCTTATTGTCCTTTTTTCATATCTACGCCATTACAGCGTTTGTTCATATTCATTGTAGCATGTGCCATCGCTGTGTTTCAGCGGAATTGACGAACTGTAGCTTTATGAAACAATGATATCAGATCCGGGCCGAAATTTTTGCATAAACAAAATTACATTTTATTTTTTCCTGTTTTTTATTAATCAGGTTTCAGTCTGTATATAATTACCAGTGATCGGTGTAGGTAGATTGATTTTTGGTACTTGTATTATAAATGCACACAGAAAGAATAACATGGATAAGCCATTTTCCCGGAAAGTAATTCCGGTATTTCCGGATTCAATTAAACATTGTTAATGTTGGTAGTGATATTATTCCTACTCAATTCAAAATTTAAAGGAAGGTATAAAAACTAAATTAATTCATTATTTATCTGTAATTTTTATTGTTTATATGTAATTTTATTTTTATCTGTAATAATATTGCTCATTTTATTACAATTCCTACCTTTTTTTTTGAGGATGGCAAATCATCAAATGACTCCTTCCACTCTGGCAGAATAAAATTCCTACATAAGTTCCGGTTTTTTTTAATAATCCACCAATTCCGGAGGAATGTCCATATTAATATATACGTTTCAGATCAATGACCCCATTTCAATCTACCTACTCCGATCACTGATAATTACAAATGTTTATACAAAAGTTATTCAGTTTCATATATGATTTCATAGTAAAAATATGGAACAGCAAAAACATTAAATTATTAATTTTCAAACAGACAAAGGCAGTGCTGTTCGTTAATTAATTAAAATTATAATGAACGTATGTGTACATTTATAACTTTAAAAACAATAATCACACAACATTGTTCAAATATTTTGTTTTTTACAAAAAATTAAGCCGACTTGGAAGTGAAGTGGAAAATAACGTTAATTTCGGAAGTCGATGCCAAAAACGAAAATAAAAAACCAAAAACACCGACTACCGAAATTAACGTTATTTTCCAATTTGCAGTGTTTTTGAAGACGTTTTTTTTTTGTTAAATTCACTTCACCATATGCATTTTGACGAGCATATTGTGCTTAGTAAGTAATCTAATCGGAACCCATGAAATACTTCTTATTGAGTAGTTCTGGTGGTCATCTGTAGTCTTCATCATCAGTTCCACTTCACCAAATGCTGCTTTTCGAAAGCAACTGCACAAGTTAATATAAAAAAAAATACTCAAATCGCTAAAGGTGTTCCTACAATATTTGAAGAGTTTCTTCGATTTCTCCAGGATCCCATCATCAGATCCTAATTTGATGACAATGGGACCACCTCTGAAGTATATATACCCTTTCAAACAAAAAAAGAATTTTCCAAATCGGTTCAGTCGTCTTCGAGTAATCGCTGAACATACATATATATGTATAAAAAAATATACGCGACGAATAGAGAACTTCCTCCTTTTTGGAAGTCAGTTAAAAGAAATCATCTTACAATTAATACAAACGATTACTAATCCGCATCTAAATATCACTGTAGCAATCACATTTCAAACAATAATTTTACAGCATGTCCTAAACCCAATTTAGCGGTAAAATCTCGTCTATTTTGTTTCTCATACATTATTCAGAATTATTCCCAGTGAATTACCTTCATGTTGCGTGTGTGAGAGTGTGTGAGTTTGTGTGAGTTCGTGCGAATTATTGTGGATATTGTGTCTTACGTGTGTTTTATTGCGAGTTTGTTCGTATAATAAATGTGGGCAGGTTAATGCCGGCGCGCGCAGCCGAAGGGTTAACTGGGTAAAGCTAGATCTTTGCTGTAACGTGGACTTAACTTGTGAATTATTGGTTTATTGCTGCTTATTCCATCTATTTAACAATAAAAGTTTATTGATTCAAATAAATTATGTTTACAATATATAAACTGTCACTTAAATAAGGTTTCAGGTTTCCTGTGATCTACCGGGGTTGCGGAAATGTTCTAAACAGATACCCCGGAAAGTAAGGGCAACTGAAGGAACTGGGTGAGTTTTTACTCAATAGAAGTGTGACACTCTCTTCCACTCCATCCACAGTGGGTCAGGGTCTGGTAATCATTTGATGATTTCCCCCGTTATTATTCTATTTATAAGCAACAGTAACAATTCGTGGCGGATCTATTTACTTAACAAGTTAATTAAGAAATGAAATTAGATAATGAGAATTAAAAGTAATGAAAAGTAGAACGTAATAAAAAGTGTTTATTTATTTTATTAACATACACGATAATTTATTGAATTCAGGGGTAGCTAAGTCAATCAGACAGAACCAGTACCCTTAACTAGATGTTTTCCAACACAGTCATGTGAGTACTGTGGGAATCCAGTCTCAGTCTGCATCAATAGTTTTATATAGCTGCAGCTGTGTGCAAATCAACACATGACTGTGCAAACATCTGGATAACAACCCCAATCGATGTTAACGGGTCAAATACTCACTCTTACTGGAGCTGCGGGAATGTATTAACGAGATACGCGGTCCCAGACCACAAGGGCAACTGAAGGTAGGTTTTTAGTCAGTAGAAGTCTGACACTCTCTTCCGCTCCACTCAAAGCGAGAGGACACATTTGATAGTTTTCCCAATGGAAAAAAAATACTATAAATAAGAGCTTATTATTACAGAAACAAAGGCCAGTTGTTTCTATAATAATAAGCTCTTTATTCTGAGGAATTTGTCAGAAGATGTCTCATAACTCTGAGTGCCTTTTGGCTCAGGCCTTCTCTAGCGCCTTCCATTGGAGTCTGTCTCGTGCCACCCTTCTCCAATTGGTGCCTCTGCCTAGCCTAAGGTCGTCTTCACATTTTTTTTTCTATACAACGTGTTCAATGATAGTATATATCTGGATACTATCAATGATCTTAATTCGAGGTTTTGATCATATTCGATCACGTCAATTTATACTAGAATTGAATCAGCGCCATTATAAAATTTTACTGTTTCATACGACTTGAAAAAAAAAACTTTTTAGCAAAAAATAGAACCGACTTCCATATAAAAACACTACAAAGGCAAAAATAACTTTAATTTCGGAAGGCGGTGTCAAAAACGAAAATATATACAAAACTAAAGACACCGCCTTCCGAAATTAAAGTTATATTTGCCTTTGTAGTGTTTTTATATGGAAGTCGGTTCTATTTTTTGCTAAAAAGTTTTTTTTTTTCACGCTATTTAGTGGGTCGGTTTGTAATTTATCTAGTTACAAAAACCAAAATGTCAACTACTTATCATCTTTTACAAAATATTGCTTTTCCCGGTGCAGTGCCGTTAATTTTTGAGGAGTTCTCCTGGTACATCACCATCAGCTCTACATCACTATATGCATTGTGACGAGCATAAAGTGCTTAACATCCATATTCAAGTAATCTAATCGCAATCAACGAAATACTTATTATTGAGTAGTTTCGGTGGCCATCTGGGATCTTCATCATCAGTTCCACTTCCTCAAATGGTGCTTTTCGAGAGCAACTGCACAAGGTACTATAAGAAATACCCAAAACGCTATAGGTGTGCCTATAATATTTGAAGAGTTCCCTCGATTTCTCCATGATCCCATCATCACATCCAAACGTGACGACAATGGGACCAACTAGATAGTCCCTTTCCCCTTTCAAACAAAAAAAGAAATTTCCAAATCGGTCCAGCCATCTCCGAGTTATGAGATAACATTCATAAAAAAAAAAGTTCAAGACTAATTGTAAACCTCCTTTTTTTAAAGTCGGTTAAAAACTGAACGATTACGTTAAATAAATCATCATATGCTTGCAGTCTAACCGGAACCAGATGAGTACGAGTATTTAACATGGAAAGACTGTCTGTCTGACCTCGCCAACACAGTGGGTAACACGATTGGCCAGTTGGCAAGCTTGTGTCAGACTTTCTGACTTCGGGATACTCATAACTCGTGGATTATGATAATGAATTGAATGTATAAAAATGTACAAATTCAATTAAATGTATAAATAACAGCGGTTACCAATGGCTTAACGAGCTTTCTGAGGCAAGGAGTAGTCTCGGTATATTATTATTAACATGGTCAACGAGCTACGGATTGACTTCGACAAGCAACGCTTGTCTTGAAGATTGTTCCGACTGGTTCTCATTATTTAGCCGAGTACGTTTAAAAACTCGCACTAGGCCCTCAGAAGGAAATTAACCTCAGACATCACAATCCAGTTTTGCTTATAAGATAGGTGTTTACCTATTGCGTATTTAGTATTGCGTTAGTGAATAGATTTTCTCTTGTATACTGTTGAAAGAAGGATTAGCAAATGCATACGTATCGAACTTGTAACATATTTTACATCGCTGTGGAAATAAACATCGTAAAGTGAAAAGGTCATCCAAATAAGGATGTGATCTTTCATCTAAAATTATGCTTTTCTCATGTTGATGAACGCAAACCAAACGTAGCTAGTAAATGTTAGGTAAGGCAACACAAGTATTTGTTTGGGCATTGCATTCCACATGTATGCCTATCTGCGAAGTAATAATAATTATATCATCAGCCAAACTTCGCTAACACAATGTATAAAACAAACTTTTACTTTTACCAACCCTGTACCCGCTTCGGTATTGGCATTACGTAACGATACATAATCAAACTAGCGGTTCTGACAAGGCATCAACCACGGTGTAGTTTCGACCGAATAAGCGATGTTTTCGACCTCACGACCAATAGATTCACATACATAATTAATCGAGATACAGGATATCATGATTACCGCAGCTTCCGCAAATCCCGAAACATCCAGAGCAGAAAACCCACTAGAAGCTAAGCTATATGAATCTAGTCTATACTATAACAATGAGCAACGCTTGAATGCGTTAAAAGTTTCAAACGCAAACTTTACCTGATCAAATTCAAAATCAAAACAATCCAATGTTGTTTGTACCCGGTGAGATAGTGCTGAATACTGATTCTAGATAAGGGCGCCGAACTTGCTTAGCTATATGAATAGTAAATACTTCAACCAGTGTGGCTGTGCTTTGCAGAAGACTAAGAGTTTTCACGGAAATGAGAATTTCCAGCGAAAACTTTTGTTTTATGCAATCTGTGGTCCCATTTCTTCATAACTCCGACACCATGTCAAACAAGCGGCTTAGAGATCTATCAGACTTTTGAGACGTACCTAGCTGTAGCTTAATTTTGTCTGCAAAATATAGCGTTGTTTTGTTTTGATGTCAAACGAATTAGGAGAGATTCTTTCTCGAAATACTATACTACTAATGAACCAATCTACTAATGATGCAATTTTGTATTATTTGTTGTTGTCATTAGGTATTGTTACATGACTGTTTCACTTAATTACCCAATCTATGTAACTAGATTAGTGATAAATGTTTTTTTTTCTTCGTAAATTCTATGTGTGTCATAATTCGTTGTTATAATTCTCAAGTAAGTTTTTTCTACGTGAACAGATAATTTAAAATATTAATCCTATCCGAATCAGTTCTCTTATACATCCAGAAGGAATTTACATTCTCACACGATTTATTACGAAATCAGTGATTGCATTAACACGGTGACACATCGGCTTGGTGTTTTATAAGAGTAGTTTTTCTGCAATTATCCTGTCCTACAGGTCCGAAGAACAAACATGTAGGCAGGTATAATTAATGGGTATGGACAGATGGCGTTCGACACCGATATTTATTTCAATCTGCACCCGGGTACCGTTGCGAATCGAAACGATATGTCACAGTAAAATTATGAGCAGTTTAATCGGTGATATAGTTCTTGTTGATAGGTTTAATTGGTAAAAGTTGTGAAATTACAGGCTTTATCCGTAAGTGCAGTGGTAGCCTAGCAAGCAAGATTTTGGTATGAATATAACTGAATCTCATTTTCATGGGAAAGCATTATGATTAAAAACGCTATATGCTATACTTGTTTCCAAAGCTGAAAATAGTACAATGAAGTATCAAGAGTACTGAATAATATATTCTTTTACGCGAGCGAGCGAGACCGCGTGCAATAGCTAGTTGAGAATAAATGGTTGGCTTTCAACGACGAAGAATGATTCTAGCCGATACATTGCCATCAATAGAATAACCATGCAGTCCTCAATTTCAACTTAATATCAAAAACCCATTTACTTAGATTAATACTTAATATGTGTCATACGTAAGTATCTATACAAGGTCATTGGTACTTACTTGACTGCATTCCTTGAAATGGCATATTGGAGATTTCGCACGATTCGCATTTTCGATCACGGGATAGATGTAAATATGCATAGTAAGTCAACCAAAATGCTTGAAAAACACAACCTGGGGTTGCGGGAATGTTCTAACGAGATACCGCGGCCCCGGAACTTAAGGGCAGCTGAAGGAACAGGGTGGGTTTTTAGTCAGAAGTCTGACACACCCAGAGCGGGAGAAGTCATTCGATGATATTCCCACGTGGCGAAAAAAGGTAATAATAACCTCAAAGTTTAGCTCATTCATATTTTATTAGATAATAATAAACCGTTTATTTTTGGATGACAAAGACCACAGCTAAATTCATTTACTTAAGCATAAAATTGTGTTAGTGAACAAAACTAAAAACAATGTTAGTAGTTTGAAGTAACACACTCAAATATCACTCACTGTAGGTATACAGGTAGTTGAATCCTCTCGGGCTTACAAGCCGTGACAGATTTATATCATGTTGTAATGGCTTGTGTTCTAGCGATGTTACAACATTAATGTAAGTAAGGTATAGGTACATACCTAGGTATGTATTTATCTGATTTGCGCCACGTGATTGCAGACTCGACATGTCTTACTGAATACTGATTAATTACCTAAAGCGAGAGCACCCGGCAGTACAAATGTTGGCTGTAAATTATTACAAGCTTTTGTCTGCGTTTTACTAATTGTATGTTAATACAAGCACTTCGCCCGCGGCTTCGTCTGCATGAATTTCGAATTATTTATAGCACTCACAAATAATGCAAAAAAAAAATTTGCTTTGCATTATTCGTTCCGGAGATTACATCATATAAGCAAAGTCTGCCTCTTTATAATATTAGTATAGAAGTATGTATATATGCTTTTCATTAATATATGATAGCTGTTTTGTATATAATTACCTGCATTAACTACTACGAAATTACGTTCCCAAAATGTCCTCACTGCAAGATTAGAAGACCCCAGGAACAGGCATCCCCTACCGCCGACCTATTAATAACCCTACGACAAATTTCAGTCACGGCGCATCCCTCGATCCCTACGGCCCGGGATGGCGATTAATTCTTTAATTAACCCTACAGCGCGGGTCATTGGCGCCGCGAATTAGAAGAAATGGCGCCGAGATAACTCTACGAACGCACTCGCCATTTGTCTCCATTCAAGATGGCATCCAGTTAAATAGAATAAAAGGAATTCTAGCAGGAAATATTAACTCGCAGAGTAAACTGAGCGCCTCAGTTATGGGCATAGCGGAGATAGTTCGAGCTGTGGCTCAAGAGTATTTGTAGTGCATTTTGAAGTTACTAGATGTTGTTAGCATTAAACTAAACCCTTAGCTATCTTAGTAGTAAATAGTTGGTTGTATGTTTCACTTCCTCACTATAGCCAGACGCAATTCGTAAGAAACTTGTTGATCCCGAGATTGTGGAGTTGATCCTTAAGACTTAGCGTGAGTAGACTTACCTTAATTAAAGTTTTTACTATACCAATAGACAATCGCCATTGTATTCCTACATATGAATATCTACGACATTTTTATAGGTAGGCATTAGGTACCTAATGGCATTCTGTACTATTAGTAGGTAATTATGCGAAAATTAAGACGTGTGGATAGATGGATGTATGATTATTAAAACCAAATCACGCCATGAAGACGTTCGGATTTTGATAAAATTTGACATAGAGATGGATTATAATCTTAAATAGCAATAGTAATCATATTTCTTTCACAGTGGGATTACAGTTTTACAAATATTGGAATTATAATAAAACGTTACAAATGTAATTTTAGGTTGAATAATGCAAAACAGAACGGTAGTATAAATCTAGGAGAGCATTATGTAATATAAGTACTGTTCTCCTAGGTCGGTTAAAAGTTAGCCTGTGTTAAGGAGAGACTGAAATAGTAAATAGGATAATTATTTCGCGGAAAATATAAGATTCCCTTATATTCCCTTCCCTTCATATTCTCACATAAATTAAGTAAGTATTTAAACATAAAAAAACCCAAGCGAACGAGGTCGCGGGCAATAGATAGTCACAGCTTAAGGATAAATATCGTTTGTCAATCAGTCTCGTCACATAAATTGTAGCTATGCGAAAATCACACTTATCAAGGCGGCAGTTTTCGTCTGTATGAGCCATTAGTATAATTCCTATACACTCAAAACTACACAGTAATAAATCTAGCATAGATATACGATTAGATGCAGGTACATAACTGGTAAGAAAATCCCGAGGGCTCGGCGGCACGACAGGCAGCTACCGTGTCGGCCTGACATTCTAGTATGCGGAAGTACTGGCGCAATAATTTCAAACGTGTATGAAAGATTTATAACTTCGGATAATATTGAGAAATATAACATATTATCGTGTTACCGATTGAACGATAACAGGTGCAATAGGAATTCACTGTCAGGAATAACAATGATTTATTTTTATAGATACGATCTGTGAATTTGGTTGTTGCGTTGAATGTAAAATATTTGAATGGTCTAGAGTCATTGCTCCCTAACTATCTACACAATGACGGAGCCCGCTAGATCCATTGCCTGCCGGGGTTCTAACGAGATACTGCGGCCCCGGAACGCACCGGCAGCTGAAGGAACAGGGTGGGTTTTTAGCCAATAAAAGTCTGAAAAATCCTTCCTCTCTACCCAGACCGTGAGGGGAAATACTCGTGATAGGATCGAGTTTGACCACCTAATGGTAAGCGATGATGTCGTCGAAGATGAAACACGCTTGCCTAAAAGTAACCTATTTAATCTTTTCATTTGATGACTTTCCCCCATATACAAAAAAGGCGGGGTTATCGACTATTCACTTACTGCTAACTTATAAAAAAACCATAAGATAAGTTCAGTGTTCTACTCAAGTCTGAAATCTGCATTCTAATTACAAATAATCAAATCTTAGCGAACCCCGAAGCATGAAGGTTCCGCGCTAAACGCTGGCAATGGCAACCCTCTCTCCCGTGGGAGTCGCAAATACTTCGCTAAGTAGCGGTAATTAACGTTTAGTCTACGACACAAGTGTACGACACTTGAGTCGCAATATGCTTCGCACCGCTAACTTTCAAAGAAACTCTATTGATGTCTGTTAGGTACCTATATGCTCTTGTCTTATGATGAAAAGTCTCACACATGCACTATGTCTTCTTTACATACATACTTAAATAAAATTGAAGAGTCTGTGATTTCAAAATAACCGAGTTTTCTCAAGTACCTACTTACAGTTATTTACACGTTAGTAAGTAAAACAAACAAGCTTTATTTTAGTTTTGTTAATCTACTTTTCCGGGTTTATCTCTGAAACGGTTGAAACTATTTTAGTGGAACTTCTTCGCCGGAAGATTGTTGCCATCTGCAATTTCCACGGGATGGAATTTATGCAGTAAAAATCTGCCACATGTTTTTTTCTAATTACGGTGTTCTATGTATTTATACAAAACAATATTACCTACTTAATTATGTATTATCATGTTAATTATATTGGTCTACAATTATAGTAAGACTTTTCGTTTATGTTACATACTAAGAGACAGATGTGGAGTACAATTCAATAACACTCCATTACCCATCAAAAACTTTACCCAACCCACACTCCGCTCACTGCATAAATCTTCCGAGCAATCTTTCGCTACTCCCACCTGCCTCCATTCTTTCGCTCCATCACAAAATCTCTAAACAACAGCAATAGAACAATTAAATAGCAATAACAAGGCATCGGCCGCAGGCCCCGGGCAATAAATTGCAGGAGCTAAGCTGCACGGGAAAGTTGGCAAGATGTATACGAGCCAGATTATACTGCAATGCAAATTCTGTAGATGTGAACTTCCTAACTTCGGATATTAACATAGCTTGCGGTGGTGGGAACGATTTTCGTCGGCACGTGTGTGGTATTTGTTTTTGGGGTATGAAACATTGTGCTGCGTGTTTATTAGCGAAGCATTCCTTTGTTGAGCGGGGAGTCCTGCTAATGATCGAAGTGTAAGTGTACGCAGCAGATTAGTAAGATCTTTGTGAATTTATGACTCACGTTGTTTCTGTAGAAAGCCATTACGTTGAGTTACTCTAGATCTATAACCAACATAGGTTGACCTATTTTGAGCTTTTTTAAATTACCTACCTACCTAAGGTATCAAATAAAGCTTTCATGTCTCACAGATTAAATGATGAGTTTTTGTTAAAGAAAAATATTTGATATATCTGTCAGAATTCCAGAATGGGTGAAGACCTCTAGAGGATTTTCATTTATCTCTCCTAAGCTACTTGGTACCAGAGACGGCCTTGTTCCTTTTAATATGACACACCTAAGGCTAATGCCTTACGCCGAAAATAACGTCGCTGTTAGTTAATCCAGTAGGTCTATTCTGCATAATTTACTCAAGTAAGACTTCATCACCTGATAGAATCTGAATCAAAGCCACCAAAAGTTATAACAGCTCAAATCTTGAGAAAATCGGTGTGAAATGCTCGAGAAACTTAGTTCATGTTGCAATTGCCTATACCTATATCTGCAACACTCAAGTTTGATTAGTAGAAAATACCTTCACTTTAAGTCTACCTTTCTACAGTGTATTCTTTGCTACTTACTGCAGAAAGTTGTTGAAAATAAATAACTATAAGCCTTTTCCCAAATTGACCACCTGTAAAGTATTTAAGTTAACATGCTTTGTACCAAACCAACCATTACAAGATCTGCAATGCTACACGCGTGCACTAGAGTGATACAGCAACAGTTGCGCGCAACATAAACTGCGCTCGCATCTCGCATGCCTAATGCCTTCCGTGACGTTAGATGCGCATCTCATGTGGAAACGCTTCCGCATTTGCAGGGTTAATATCAGTTTAAAGTTTAGGGTTACAGCCGTTATTTGTGACGTAATTTTAAGTCAGTTGATACCTTAAAGTTCCATCCTCTTGGGTTGAGGTCTAGTTTTATGATCGGCTGATGGAAGTTGCCTTACTGAATCTCGTTTACTACGCCATTGAATAAACCAAACTAATAATAATAGAATGAAAACGTCGGCCGCGCTAGGAACATTCATCTATATCGTGGTTGTGTTTATAAACCAATAGACATATGTACAAAAACCCATACCACAGTCTTTTAGGGTATACGATCCGCGACATACAGTACAGTAGCTAATCGTTTAAACACTGAGTCAATTGAGTCCTAGTTCCAACCATTCACTGTTATAGAACTTATGAAGTACCCTCCAACTCAGGCCCTCCAAAGGGTCATATAAATAAATAAGTTATAATCATGACCGGCTTAAGAGAACTAGCAACCAATTAGCTCGTAGGTAATAGTTTCCTAATGAAATAACTTCATTCATGTAGCTAAACTAAACACGCAAAAAAACATGACGTGTAAAAGTGTTATTTATAACCAATTTACAAAATAAATATTTCATTTAATTTAATTTCATTAATAAGCAGCGAATTACGTTAAGTAATAAATTAATAATACAATCGTTACGAATTACATAAAACCACATTTCTGCTCTGAGTAGGTAAGAATCTCGATTTCATTCATTTGAAAGGATGAAATTAATGGATATTAAGTCCTTGCAAATTTCCGTTTCAGTACTTGGTGCCAATGAAAAACGACAATTTCCTAATAGTTGGAACTCTTCCCAATGGGGCTAAATGTAAATTCGATAAGAGATTAAAAGATGGTGGCGTATTTTTTTAGGCTTTAAGACATTCGTCTAAGTGTGGTGACGTAATTATTTAGAGTGGTTTTTTTTTCGTATTTTAGGTTTGCAGACGACATGATCGCTCTGGTGCAAAACACACTTAATTGCATATCCAAAAGCGTTGGGTAGGAAGTTTTCGAATTTGTTCAAAATATATTTTCTACACTAACTACAGGTATTTAAACAGAAATATAATTGTCATACTCATGAAACATCTATAATTATAATAGAACCTTACACCACTTGCATATTTTCACTAGCTTCTTTGATTTATTGACATTAACTAAATCTATTTATAAGTATAGAGCGCCGCTTGCATAGCACCGCATGCCTTGCTAAAATCTCTATGAAAATTCGTTTTTGTTTTAACGTAATTAAGAACATCGACAACGGTGGAACTTTTTTATTCAAATAACTTTCTTATATCTTTCTTTGTAAAGCAAGATCTAAGATATCAAAAAATATCTGATTTAAAACCAAGGGGCATATTATGAAAACAGATGTCAGGTACTAGTTCTCACTTAAATTTACCCGATTGTATCACAGTTGAAACTTTGCGTCAGTCCCTTAAACCAGTTACAACTCTCAAGTATTTGGGTCACTGGGTTTTTGAAGACCTGAAAGATAGATAACCTAGACATTGAGCATGAGCACAGAGCCTTGGATGACCGTTGCAATATGTTGGCTTGCAGATTTACAAAGGAAATACTTCTTACTCGGAACATTCTGTAAGTTGTTCATTATAATTATAATTTGAATCAAAAGTCGAAGTTACCATAGCTAAAGTGGCTGCTTTAATAAAACAGCAATTTCATATGTAGGCCTAATTGTATAAGTGTGTCAGCGCGTCGGTAAGTAACGCGGTGCAGTCGCTCAACCTGAGTGCTACCTGACTTCCAAGAACCAATGTGGCGGCTAAGGCTGATTGCACAATATCCAGATTACTTTAACCTGAAAAATAAATACGGCTGTTTCGAATATTTTGCTTAGTACTACAGAAGTTGTCAAACTACTATTTTTATTTTTGTTATAAAGTTATCCACATTATTTTGCAAAACTAAACTTTAGTTTGGCTACGGCAGGGGTAGTTTGTCAATTCTTGACGACTTCTCAAATGTACTTCTTCTGTACCTGAACGCAAAAACTAGTTAATACTAATGGTATGGTTATCATTTTTTAATCCTTTAAACTTCAAGGGAGCGCAATCAATATCAATCTGGTGATGAGAGGCAGAGCTTGTTAGTTACAAATTGATAGTGACTCGATTGACGGTCCGGGGTCAATCACCAATTTGAGCGTGTTTTTAGCAGATAGTGTCGAAACTCAGTTTCGAAGGCGATTGATTGTTGGCACCGTGACAACTTTAATAAATTTTTATTGATCGAGATGGGGTAAATCTTGCGCAGTTTTTAAGACTGCTTTAATTAGGACACGAATAATTTCAAACGTCTCTCTGCCTAAGGTTCATGAGGTATAGCCCGCCGAAAGATAGATGGACAGACAGCGGAGATTTACTGAAAAGGGAATATGAAGACATTCGACTTTTTTCAACAGGATGAAAACATCATTACATTTAAGTTATATATATAATATCCCATCAAAAACATAAATGTTTTCACATTTATGTTTTTGATGGGATATTATAGAGAGAGCAAAAGTGAATATTGAATAATGCGTCGTTCTCGCCTTCACTGCCAAAAGAATCGAGATCTGTATTCTGCCAAGTTCTGTGTTCACTCGGAATGTAACTCAAGCTCAAGATTTAACTCGGCTATTTTTTATGTACAGGTTAAATTATATTCAAGTTAGTTAATATTCTGTTTGTACTGGACTTATACAACTATGTTGATATTTGTGGGTAAAACCCGGGTTCCTACACACTTGCGACGGACGCTGCAGGAGCACCTAAATATTCTTTAACGCCGCCCGAATTGCAACTCTAACTTAACCCATACTCAAAACATATTGGTAGGTAGAAAGCTCAAAGCTTGTTACACAATCAAGATACAACCACCACTGACGACAAAACAGGGAGGAATAAACCGATATCGTGACTGACCAACGACATATAAATGCTGATAAGAGACTGAAAAGGGCCACGAAGGCTTTATGGACCACGTAAAAAGACAATCCAAATAAAAGCAGTGCAAGGAGGAGATAACGGAATACGGTGTTTTTCAATGGCTGAATTTGTTGTTTTATAGTTTCGGGTAGGCCTTATAAGTGTCTATTATAGGTTTTTGCAGTTTTGAGAGCAGTTGAAGTTTTGAGAGGAATGGGGAAACTTGTCACAATCTACATTTTAAACCAACAAACACTAATGGAACGTTATAAGCCAATAATATATTGCAATATATATTTTATTTTATTTGGGAAAACCAACAATTATACAATGTGTCTTATATCTAAATAAATATAAAAAAGCTAGGTTAAAGTACAATTCACTACGTTGCCACAGGTTTTAGACTTACTTCTACCGGCGTCTTAGGTCGTCTGAAGATAGGAACTTGTCAATAGTATACTAAAATTACAATACCTACCCATTTTTCAGATTATATTGAAGATTATATTATATTGAAAAAAAAAAAAACCCATAATTATTTTTTTTGTTACGAATGAGCCTTGATGAGCTCTTGACCTCGATCACACCTGATGGTAAGTGTAAGATGAGGTATACGATCGAACGAGCGAGCCCAGAAAATGCCTATTCACTCTTGCTTTAAAGGCCGACGGGTCATATGTGGCAGGGAACACAGAAGCCGACAGAGAGTTTCACACCTTGTCTGTGCGCACAATGAATTTTGAAGAAAAGCGCTTAGTACGACAAGACGGTATATCGACCAAGTGTGGATGGTATCCTGCGGTACGTCTGGTAGACCGGTAGTAAAAGGGGGATGAAGGGATTAGGTCATGGAGCTCCTGCGCACACTCTCCGAAGTACAATCTGTAGAAGATAGACAGGCAAGCAACGTTTCGCCGGTGAGCCAGGCTGTGAATCTTGCCTGCCAGAACCTCGTCACCTATGAGCCTTTTAGCTCTGCGTTCGATCCAGTCAAGTGTAGCTAGCTGGTATTTGGCTGAGCCATCCCACAAGTGACTGCAATACTCCATACAGGAACGGACCTGTGCTTTATATAAATTCAAAAGCTGTCCAGGTGTGAAGTATCGCCTCATTTTCTGTAGGATGCCCAGTTTTTTGGCTGCAGTCTGAACTTTAGACTCAATGGTTGAGCCGAAATTGAGGTTAGACGTCAACTCCATGCCCAAGAGCTCCAGGCGGTCGGTAATAGGTACAGATGCACCTCTGAAAGTAGGGGACCATTCAAATTGGCTCACTGACTTTTAGCGGAGAAAAGACAAGCCTGTGTTTTCAAAGCGTTGAATTTGACCAGATTGTCATCGCCCCATTGGGAAACGAGATTTAAGGTCAAATTCGTCTCTCTGAGACTGTGCTGTCATCCGCGTACCCAATAGCTCCCAGCTGAAGCAGGTCGTTGATATGAAGCAAAAATAGAGTCGCAGAAAGAACAGACCCCTGAGGAACACCGGAATTAATAGCCATTAGATCCGATGCGCAGCCAACGATGACCACTCGGATCGACCGTTCACTCAAAAAGTCACAAATCCAGTTGCATAAGGCTTAGTTAAGACTCATGTTTTTAATTATTACTTCCTACCAGTGAATATCACATGAAAATATGCTGTTTTTTCGTAGATGTGCACCGACAATTAGAAAAACATACGGAAAATAACTCG
Organism: Tholera decimalis; assembly: GCA_943138885.2. NCBI lineage: Eukaryota > Metazoa > Arthropoda > Insecta > Lepidoptera > Noctuidae > Tholera > Tholera decimalis. The sequence goes on from OW964551.2 coordinate 33,849,809, forward strand.
TTATTTTGTGTTGTACTACTCTCCTTTAGTACTTTTCTTTCACCGATATGCGAAAGTTCTGATCATTACACACGACAAAAACAAAAGTATGAACCCCTGTTTTGTTTTCCAGTAAGCGAAAGCACAAGGCATAGTCCTAAGCCTCTTAAAGGCGATACCAAAACTGTGCCTATAAGTCATGACACAGTGTTTAACCTTTCGGAGATCACAACTTATGTCATGTCACTAATGATCCTGACCCGTCACCGCTTGACTACATATTCGATCACTCATCTATACGTTTGAACGGTTAGATACCCGATACCGATGTACTAACTAGATTACGCTACTATAATGTTATAGTAGCGTAATCTGTATATACGAGGGATATTTAGAGAAACATAATATGTGAGTATCGGAGTATCAAATGTTATCACATCATGATTCACTCGGTGCATTAGACAGTTAAGATATAGAAGTGTTGTTCAAAGGTATGATCAAGAGCACAAAATTATATTGTGATCGGTCTGTAGGTTTGAATTTATACCAAGAGCACTTCAGGCTTTTCATGTTGACTGGTCTATATCTATTCTTAGCAATGTATGGTCTCGTATCGTATTATATAGGTACCTACCTAGGAATTAGATTTGCAAAGCAGGTCAGGAGTCATGTAATGATTTTACTTTTAAAAAAAAAAACTGCGTCACCGCAAACTTAACTACATAACGTCGCTGTAGAATGAATACCTCGTATGCCAAAAAAACATTTTATTCTTTTATTTTAAATCGCATGGAAACCAGTATATGACTACAAGTGCCATCTATGGAGTAAAACGAAAACCTCTTATCTATAGAGACATGGGCCTTTAAACAAAAACTACGTAGATATAAGAACAGAAAACCTCTCATATCATTTCTCTGGCATTATCCAGTTAAGTAACGCATTGGTTAATAACATAAATAAGTCCTTTTTATCATTCAAAACATGAGACAAAAGCACATAAAAATATTTCAAACATTGAAAAAATTAACCGTTTTTTTTTTGTTTCCTGTGAAGTTTGGATTTCTGGACATACGAGGTTATCATTCTACAGCGACGATAATATGTTGAAGTTAGCCTTCAGTCTAACCGAATACAGCTGAGTACCAGTATTTTACATTGAGTGACTGCCTACCTGACGTTCCCAGTAACTGGAAAACATGACCACCCTTGGCAAAACTGGTGTCACAATGTCTGACTTTTGAAACAGATGGTCAAATGACAGCTAACACCAATGACTAGCGTGGTGGATCGAAGAAATCAAGATATATTTAGATGGTCACCTTTTTACAGACCGACCAGCGTTGCTTAACCTATGAAACCTTAACAGCCACACTGTTATTATTAGGCACGCGCTCCTCACTCAGCACATTACATAACGTTCACTTTAGCGAGTCTCGATAGAATAAACCTTCTGGAGTTATCCTGGCCTGTGGTGACATTCTCTGGTGAAGTGAACCGATTAGGTAATTATTGGGTGAGGCAGCGCGACCGCAGTACCAATTACATTGTTAGTTAGCGGACACTTTATGTGCCAATTGCACGGTGATCGCAGATGGGAAATATAGTACTGATAGCACTGCTCAATTGTCCGTGAACTGATAGACCATAATGACAGTTACTTTGAAACAATACGTTTGCAAAAGCACTATTAATGTTCCCATCAAAATAATCATCTAAACTGGTATGAGATTAACTTAGCTGCTCTGAATATTTGTTCAAGTTATTTTTGCTAGAAATTCGGAATAGCAGCTTTATTTGCCATAGTAGTCTTTGTACGAACTTCCTACCCAACACTTATCGTTGACCTACGGATATATTTATGTATTATGTAGCGCCACTGTTAATGTAGCGTCAGAACAGAGCCCAAGACAAAGCACATAGGTAGTGGTTCTAATTAAGTCAAGGGAACACATGCCTTGGATGGATATTGCTCCGAGCCACGCACTGTGATGGGAACTGTGTTTGACATTATTAATGGTGAAACACAATACAAGCATAGGTTACACGGACTTACATTTATGTTTGCTACATTACTTAATGCTGGCGTCTATCTGTTCTCGTTTCAAACAGATTGATCTCCGATTTACCTGTAAAAAGAAAAAATATATTTAAAACAATGAAGACACATACATATATAACACACAATTTTGGGAATAGACATATCTATTCCCAAAATTTTACGGGACGTATCGTGTTAAGCCTTTACTTTCTGTGTGGGAAAATCACCAAGTGACTCCTCCTGTTGTTGGTGGAGCGGAAGGTAGTGTCAGACTTTTACTGACTAAAATCCCAATCTGCGCCTTCAGTTGTCCTTTCGTTCCAGGGCTGCGGTATCTTACTAGAATATTCCTATCAAGCCTGAAAAATAAAGACATTTAGGAGCTAGACAAGTTGTAGGGAGTACCCTAGCAGTATATTGTTATTCTTGGATTATGTTGCTAAGGAAGTGCAATGTCACGCATGATTTTAACTATCCGTATAACTGGTACAATAATGAGATAATGCAACCCTGCAAGTTATACGTAGGGCGGAAATTGAAAACGTAAACAGTAGCAAAACGAACGATATTTTATGATCGGTCGTAAAGTTGTAGTTATTGCGTCTGAAGTTATAATATTATGTGCAAAAGGAGTAATGTTATATGGAGCAGGTTGCACTATATGTATTATAATTTCCTAGTTACTACACCGCGGCGAGTTAATTGAATTTATGTGCGCCCTTGTCATATCACATACGAACTATGCGTTAAAAATCTGTCGACACACAAATCCTCCATCATATAAGCTTAGCGCTATAAGCTGTTAGCTGGAATACAATAATAAAAATATTTTCTTTCACATAGGTCATGGGATAAACATTCAACCTCGTTTCTCTTTGTGTGAATAGGCGATATAGATTAGTAGGTACAGTTCTAGATTGAATCTCAACATGAAAATTCTATAAATTAGTTAGACAATTGAATTTAGCAAGTTTATTACATCGTCAGGATTTAATGTTCCCCGATAACGACTTTATTAATTTGTGTACAATCAGCGACTACTTAAAAAAAAGTCACAGAAAAAAATACGCTAAGAGAAGTATTATGTATGAAGAAACAAAATTATTTTGATGTTCTAAATACCATCAAGGACAGTCAATAATTCCTATGATTAAGACTGTAAGGCCGATCCCGCTCGCAGAGGGAGGTGTCGAGGAAGCAACCACCTCGACGTAAAACGCCGAAACTCTGCCTGCTTTATCTGGGCAGGTGGGATTCCGGGGTCGCGGGCGTTCAGTGTGGGCACTCTGTCTGCCTACCAAGTGATCCCTAGAAAGACGGTGGCACCGTGATCACGTGCCACCGTTCACAGAGAGACTCAGAGGAGACCTTTTTACAGTCTCCCCAGGGATGTGCCGTAACAGACGTTGCAAAGACGAGGCTCCGGAGTGTATTGTTTTGAAGTAAGGGGCCCTTTATATGTGCTGATGGTGATCCGATCGGGGTGGTTTTATTGAGATAAGAATCCAACACTCCCTGGTCTTCTCCCCGAAAGTCCAGACGCCTTTTGAAGATTTTTCCTCGAAAACAAATAAAAGGTAATAAGTACTAATACCACTAAAATAGCACTGTGATTGTCAGCTTCTGTGTAATACATATTTGCAGAATGAGACACTAGTGTAAGTTCTACCATAAATTCTAAACAAAGCATCAATATAAACTTGTAACTATTTCAGATATTAGTATTGACTTAGCCCGTAGACTATGACGTAATATCCTATCAGATTGTCTCTTGTGTTTGCGTTTCCCGTATAGCACAGATACAACCGTCTCTATAGACGTTCTATCAAATGTTTGAGAGCCCCTCATCGGATGTTTTGTATTGCTAAAGTTTCGTAAAGCTATCCGATGTATTATGTTACCTAAGTAATCTGGAATTAAAGGAAAACAGAGGATGTATTCGTTACACTTTGTGTCAAGGAGAGGTCTTTGCAAAGTTGGGATAGATTGGAGCCGCGCGGTAGTACGGTAATATAAAATGACGTCACTGTTTTGCGATGGCGTAGAAGCGGGGACTTTGTGAACCCATTGTTCGATGCGGGCATTCGATTTTAATAAGCAGCGGAGTTTGGCTCCCATTTTATCGATCAAATAAGCTATTGTCAGCTTCTGATGAAACCGCGGAGTCTATTACAAAATCTATGTTTTTTATTGGTTGTAGGCTCGCGTTTGATGTCTTAAATTTATTAAGGTCAGGTGGGGCAAATGAAACAGCCAACCCTATCTATTATGCTATAGAGTTCAGCTCTAATAGTGATCGGTCGATAAAACAGGATCGACGAAGAGGTTTCAATGCTCTAGCACAGATTTCGCTACGATCGTTCTACAAGGTTATATAAGAAAAAGAAATCTGACATCTTTGAAATTTCAAAAGACGAGTTGGACGTGCCTAATCTTTTCGCTGGTGTCAAGCAATTTAATGGTGTTTTTGGAGATTTTTATAGGTAAGGAACGTATTTAAACTACAGATTTCATATTCTAATAGGTATTTATAGCTTAAGCGTGCAGGCAATTGAATTATAAGTTGTAGAAATTCTAACCGCGAAAGGTACTGATTGGGGAAAGTGAAACAGTGATGGCCGGGGTAAGTGAAACATATGGCCCACTTCCCCCGTGCCAGAGTTTACAAACATTTTTATTGGTAATCTCGCGTTAAATGTTTAGTTTTACTGGGTACTTCATTCATTGTTTATCGTCTTTGCATTTCGTTCAGAAGGTAACCCAACCTAACCTAACCAATAGATTTTGACCATACATTTACCAGTTTTTTAATCGAACTACGAGGTACTTGTTTACTTTTCATTAAAATTGCAGGCAGTTTTTGCAAGAATCCCGAACAAATCGACAAAAATCAAAAATCGAGGACCTCTAATATTATTCGGTAGAGCCATCAATTAAAAAAATATGTTTATTAACAGACGGCAATTAATCCTTAATCAAAAAATAAACTATTTTTTGCCTCGAAATTACATTCGGAAAACTAATAAAGCAACAAACTTCAAACTTGAAGTTTGTTGTGTGAGTTTGTCATATGTCACAGAGATCAAGCTATCTTTTATGAAGTACAGTTAACATTTAATTTGTAATTCCTGTTATTTAATTTCATTTATAATTAAATTACCTCTGTGAATTTAATTATTTATACATTTGCATGCCTACTGGTAAAATATGGCTGAACCAGCATTGTACCCTTACACCACATTATCACTATGTCAATAAAGAGAAAAAATAAATTATCACTATGTTTTTGTACTACCCATATTTGCAAAATAAACTATATTATCTTATCTTATTTTTTGATCTCATATTTTTTGTAATGTATGATTTTGTTTTTATCCAGGCTTAGATTGAGCCTGAACTTAGAAAGAAGAGTATTTTTTATTAGACTTAGATTGAAACTGAACATAGACAAAAGAGTATTTTTTATCTTTGCGTTAGTTTCTTTGTTGTTCTGTTTATGCCATATGAGACTACATTTTTTTTAAACATATACGTCTCAATATTTTTGTTGTTATTTGAGTTTAATTGTTGATTTATTTTAGACGACAAATCTAAAATTGCTACATACTACTTACATAATTATAAGTAAATTTAGTAAGAAAACTTGAATTTGTTAAATAACTACCTAAATAAACACATTGATACGTTTTATAATATGTTCGCAGATTTATTTTTGTTGTTAATTTTTGTTCGATTTTCACTGGTTTAGTACCCCTGACCACCGTGACTATATTTCACTTACCCCAAATTCAATTTTTTAAGTGTATATCCTAAATTAAACCTTATTCTGACGAAATACAACTCATATTAGATAAAAGCATTTTGACACGTCATTTTAGCCCTTTTATTAATTTCGTAGACTCAATATTATACATATTATGGCGACAGTTTCACTTACCCCATACACGGGGGAAGTGAAACAAAATCATAGTCTGCTTAAATTCGATGATTTTATCGATTTAAGAACGGCTATAGAGCTTGGAACTCGTATCATAGATGACCGATTAAAGGAAGAGTATTTCGCATCAATCGTTATTATAAATGCGACTCATATTACTGTGCTAGAGCTGTTTATGTAAAATTAAAAGTAAAGTATGTTTCACTTACCCCACCTGACCTTATTTCAATAATATTGTTTTGAAAGTACAGGAATAAAAAAATAAACAAGCTAATTATAATAGCGACGAACTACCAGAGCACTAGAAATTATTGCTATACACACTGATGAGCAAAAAATAACAAAATTCCTATATTGACATAATCGCCGATACCAGCAAAATGACATTAAGTACTAGCGCTTTTAACGGACACAACCTCACTTAATCAACGATAGATCGCTAAATGCTCGTCCATTGTCTTCAAACACAGTGACGTCTTTTCAGTGCACTACTGCACGGATGAATTGGGTGTCTTCCAATTAGTTCCAAGAGGCAATCGAGAGAAACGGGTCAAGGATATGAAACTTGTCTACTTTATTTAGGAGCATAACCTGGCCGGGAAAGTGCTGAGTCAGCATGATATCACGGAAAATGTGTTGATAACAGGAGTGCATGTTTAATTACATTAGAAATATTTGGGTTGAGTAATGAATAATGATTGTGCTGCTTTAAAGTTTAGTGTGGTGTTATTTATTTTACTTATTTGTAAGCATTGTACATTACGTATTTAATAAGCGTATTATCAAGTTTTCATTTCTTCCTGTTCTGTTGGTTAGTAGCTAAGAATACAATAAAAGTCCAGATAAGGCCTCGCATATTTATGACACATGTCATAAATATGGCTGTACAGCAGCAGCAGAGCATTTAACTCTCGTTTTCAAACCTGCACGCGACATAGGCATTGTCAGCGGGTTGAACAACATATTAAGCCAAGCCTGGTGCACTTGAAAAGGCACCATTTCGAAGTAATAGTGAGATATATATATTATCAGTCAGGAATTTTATAATAATCTAAGGGTTTCGCAACATTCATAGTTAAATAATAAATATACATCTTGACCTGTCACACCTGTTACCGAAGTAACTATTAACGCGAAACTTCCAAAAAGGAGGAGTTTTTTTTATGTATGTTACCTCATAACTCGAAGACGGCTGGACCGATACTTTCTAGTTGGTCCCATTGTCATGAAGTCAGGATCTGATAATGGAAACCTTGCGAAATCGAGGAAACTCTTTAAATATTATAGGCACACCTATAGCGATTTGGGTATTTTTCATAGTAACTTGTGCATTTGCTCTCGAAAAGCAACATTTGGTGAAGTGGAACTAATGATAAAGACCACAGATGGCTACTAGAACTACTCAATAATAAGTATTTCATTGGTTGCGATTCCATTACTTGGATATGGTTGTAAAACACTTTATGCTCGTCACTTTATGGTCGTAAATTAACAGCCGCCCATAGGGAAAAGAAATATTTTGCAAAAGGTGATAAGAAGGTGACATTTAGGCTTTTGTAACTAGGTAAATACAAACCGACCCATTAAAAAGCTAGAAAAAGAATTTCACTGGTTTAATGCCAAAGAAAAATACACGATCTAACTGAATAATACAAGTGTTTTTTTATCAGGATTACATACCCTGTTGGATTATACACTATGACCTACAATCCTTGGCAAAATGAAAGTATCCCTTTTCTTCATCAAGTCAGTAAAGGTTAACCCTAAAGCTTAAACAAACTCTTCCCTAACAACAGGAACATACGGACTAGGTGCATTAGTTGAACCCTCCAAAGGCGTGTACCAGCCACGCAATTAACCCCACGTCGTCGGCTCTCATTCAGCAGCGAACAAAGAAGTATCCAGGTCAGGCCTGATTACAAACCGTACGCTCCCCCGGCGCGGCGCATACGTCGTGGAGACGTGCTAATGATAATTAATTATTGTTATCAGGGAAGACTGGAGCGCTTTTTTTATTAGCTTTCGTGATTTAGTGAACAATTTTTTTTAAAGAACTAGTAAGTTTAGTGGAATCCACAAAAGTAGCTCAATCTTGTTAACCCATCCAACTAAGCTAATAATGCTTGTGTCTAGAGTGGATTCACAGCAATAGTGTGATGGGTGGGGTTCGAATCCGGGGCTGCTTGATCACAAGATCGCTATAAGGCTATTCATGCCTGAACTATACAGGGTTAAATGTAAAGTTCTATGACTTTTAAAAATTCCTCATATTTTAGTTCACCAGATTTTCATACAAAAATAAAAATATTTAAATTGAACGCCCTAAATGTTACGGAGTCTATGCGAAACAAAAGAAAGGGATAGTATAAGTCGTTTTCTTTTGCTTCGCATAGACTTTGTAACATTTAGGGCGTTCAATTTAAATATTTTTAGTTTTGTATGAAAATCTGGTGAACTAAAATATGACGAATTTTTAAAAGTCATAGAACAAAAGTTGTTGATTATGATGTTAGTAACATAGTCCCGAGAGGTTTTCGGTGTTTTACAATTAACCCTGTATACCTACAATAAGCAGCGATATACCTACCTTAAGTTCTAAGTTGAGCTACACGATAACTGACAAATGCATGCACTGTCTGGACAGATGCGCTCAAATTTGCGTGGTTATTCCCTCAAAAGAATACCACAGACATGAACCTACATGCTTCTCATATACAAATACAAATTGTCTGGACTTTAAAAGAGACTTTGACCTCTGAGTTTGTTTCGGTGTTTCTTCTCAGAGTAGTCAGTTAGGAAATACCGGCCTCATCTAGCTAAACTAAACTTAACACGCAAAAAAACATGACGTGTAAAAGTGTTATTTATAACCAATTTACAAAATAAAAATTTCATTTCATTTCATTACATTAAGTTGTTTTTGTGAATAATGCTACTTCTATTTGCATGTAAAACTTGCGGTCTGTATGTCGGGTTGTTGTCAATTCGTCCGAAGATTGTCATCAAACTATAATGTCGTCTAAAATCAGAGCTACATAGTTCGTTTGTGTTATTCCCTCTCTTCATTATTCTGTGCAAGCATTAGGAATATGACATGAAGTTATAATATTATAATAATATTATTTAGAACACAGCCGTAGAATTACATTAGTGTTAGTAGCAATATTGCCTTGTTTTTCTTAATTATATAACTAATTCAACGTAATTATTACGTAATGAATACGGATAATAATTTTATATTGTTTTTGTAGACTTCCTCGTGAATAATTAATCTGATTTAATGCGTTTATATTATTAGTATCGTCTACGAGGTTGTGAGAAGGATTTGTACACAAATGATACGTCCAAATTTTATACACTGCTAGCTGACCCGACAGACGTTGTCCTGTCATAATTATGAATATTTAAAAGTATAATTTAAAAAAAAAATTCAAAAACAAAGTGTTTATTATTCTAATGCTTTATGATATCAACTGTAAATTATAGAAAACTATTGTATTCTTTCTTTATAACCAAGTATATCACGTGTTACGTTAGTAGTAACGTGTATGTTAGTCTATCCAAACTTACCAAAACTCTATATTAAATTGAACTTTTAATATTAGGCGTGATAGCTCTGAGAAAGAAATAATAAATTAATTATTTTATGTCTATTTTATACCAATATAATAACTCCGATCGAAGCATCTGTTTTAAACGATATTCAGTGTTTTTACATCCTCTTTGACGAATTTGCAGCACGCATTCTGTCAATGTTATGTTAAACGCCATGTAACCTACATTAAAATAGTTTATATCGTCGAAAGTGCTAACGCCATAAGGTCACATTAAAAAAGTTTATATTGTCAAAAGCGCTAACGCCATAAGGTTACATTAAGAAAGTTTATATTGTTAAAGGCGCTAAGGTTAAAAAAAAATGGTGGTTAAGTATTCTTAAATTTTCTAATTTTCTGCGCAATTTTCTTATTTTTTTCTTTCATAAGAACCTTCTCCTGACAATAACAAACACAACGAAAAAAGAATGAGCGAAATCGGTCCAGCCGTGATGCCGTGACCAAGGAAAATAGGGATTCATTATACAATATGTCTGGGTTCGGACTGTACAAACTTTAGGGGGTGATAGTTTGCTCTATTTTGTAATAACCTTGAAAAACTAAAAACACAATGTTAATTTTGACGTAAAGTTGATCTTCTAGCATTTATTTTAATATGATACAGCAATTATTAAAATTATTTATCTGATTGTTAACAATTTTCCGTTATGGGAAGTTTTTTTACAATAATCGGGCATTAAATTCCAAAGTTACATAACTTTTAGTTCGGACGCTACGAAAAAGTCAACCAAAATACAAAAATGGCTGCCATTCAGAGGGCGATGGGTTTAGACCCCACATATAGAATGGTTTTAGTGATAAAATAAACCAAACTATCACCCCCTAAAGTTTGTACAGTCCGAAGCCAGACATATTGTATATAATATAGATATTGAGATTGGTTTTGCTCGCCAAACTTAACTAAATTTTGCAATACCGACACATATTTCGTGAACAATCACATGCATACGCAAGCTCTTATTTTCCAAGGCTTAAAACATTTATTTTAATGAGAATACAGAAACAGGTAGCGGTTTACGAAATCTTATGAGTTTCAACTCCAATTAAATTATTCATGAGAGTTTCGTACTCACTTGTAAAATAATATCTTCCCTTAGGCTTGTTTTGTTGTAACAGGGAAGCTCTAGTTTAACTATATTAAAAAAAAAAACCGTTTCAAAATATTGACAAACAAAATAAAAATTACTTACATGCTGAATTGACCTAGGTCCCTATCACTTTTGAAGAACCTACAAACGCCTCTGATTTCATTAAGTTGATACGGTACATGACAAATGGTTGCAATGTCTGGACACGTCCACACAAATCTGTGTACTTCAAAGATCACTTCAGACATTAACCTTGCCTGCCGGGGTTGCGGAATTGTTCGAAAGACCGCGGCCTCGGAACACGAAGGGCATATGTTGGAACACGGATGGGTTTTAGTCAGTAAAAGTCTGACACACCCTCCTGCTTCGCCCAGTTCTGGAGGCAGTAATTGGATGATTTCCCATACTTAAAAAAAGACATTAACCTTTCTTGTCATATGATTTGACTCATACAGATTGTATGGACTTCAAAAGAAAATTTCACCTCTGAGATTGTTTCGGTGTTTCTTCTCAGGGTAGCCAGCCAGTTAGGAAAACCTTGGCCTCATCTATTTTAAATTAACGAAAAAAGGACCTGTTATTTAATAAACAATTCGCAAGAGAAATGTAATGTAACATTAGTACACTAGGGATTTTAAAACAGAAGTCCAAAGTAGTAGCTTATCTGCCTTCAAATATCTGTCTCCTCAATCCTAAGGATCGAAATCCAAGCTTGAATATTCCAAAGCAAAGTTCGTGTTCAAACTGTAATGTGCTCGAGTCTATTCCCCCTGGATGGTCCATCGAAGGAAGGTTTCCATCTGACTGGCGATCAAAGGATAAACACTGCCGGTTCAGACCGCTAGTTACCTAGTTACTGACGCCTAAACATGTTAAGGTCCTATTTGACTGACTGACTTAAACCATTTGATTGGTTTTGGAATATTCCAAGGCATATTTATGGACATGTTGAATTTGTAATTAGTTTTCATTTCTCTTGGGGCATTGGGATTGGTAATTTATTTTTGGAATTGCCTTTGGGCTATGTTGGAATTTTTCATGTAGGGTATTTCAGTAACGCATTATTTACTTTAGGGATGATTGATGATACACCGCAATATCAGCTATGTAAAAAACTAGCTCTTGCTCGCGTCTTCGCTCGTGTAGAAATTTCGTTAATTTTCCAGGGATAAAAAGTAGCCCATGTGTTGTAAACTTTGTATGTCAAATTTCTAAACACTCCCCGAAATCATTTTTGCGTGATTAAAACAAAAACAAATCTAAACTATCACATTTTTAATATTATAGTAGAATGGCAAAAGAGTAATCAGATGATGAAGACATTTTTTCCATCATTAATGTTCTACCCAAATCAGAACACAATTATCATTGTCTTTTATTTAATGAAGACAGTTCATGTCAAAATTATACTACTACCCCGTTATACAGCGGCAAGCTTCTTCACCAGACCTACGGAAACTGGTCGTAGAAGATCTCGGACTACATAGATACAGTATATATGAATTAAGCTCATGAAAACATTTATGAACGAAATGAGGTTATGAGATACCAAGATAAAAACAAAGGAAACATAAGAGTAATGCCAACTAAAATAATTATCACGTATAATTAAAGATAAACGGCCTAGCTTGTTACTTCCATAGGGCAAGTTATAATAGTCGACTAACGTTATAAAGTGAGTGCTACGTAATTTCCGCCAGAGGGAGGCTGGGAATCGGATTAGGGACACTTAGTACATAAGTTAATTTTGAAATAATTTCTAGCTAACATGAGTTTCCGACACGTTCTGGTTTATATTCAGTTTTATAACTAAACTTGTTACAAACGTAAGCAATTTATGTAAGTATAGAAATTTTAAATTAAAACTGTTATTATTACGACAGTTCACAGAGTCAACTGCTAATGAAAAATCTAGGAAACTGAAATGTCTAAGCACATTTAAATAATAACCGTTACTTGCTTATAACGTTCCCTCTGCTGGGACATAGGCCTCTTCTCTATGAGAACGAATGGGCCGTTGTTATCCACCACGCGAGCCCAGTGGGAGTTGGTGATTGCCGCGAGTCTTCGGATTTTGGGTCCAAGGACGTGCCGGATTCGTCACAAAGTTTTCCTTCACCGCTTAAAAACAATAGCCATCTTAGATTATTTCGATTATTCCCGATGTCCACCACTTGTCTGGCCACCACTGGGGGACAGCGAGACCACTTTAAAACATTGTTCTCGTTGTCCACCACTGGGGACAGCGTCACAACTTTGTAAATTATTTCCATTCGCCACCACTGGTGGCCGCCACTCACCTTTGGTGAGTCAATTCAAAGTCATACCGAGTTTGATTCAAAACATACCGTCATTTCAAAGCATCAAGTCAAGTTTATACAGACATAGAAATACATTCGCTGGAATGAAAAGACTTAAATGCAAAAATGTGGAAGAATTCCATGTTCCAAAAGATCATAAGGACTTTCTTTTAGCAGACTATTCATATAACTGCAACCGAATTGTAGTGTTTTGTATTGAAGAAGCCAAAAATGTAATGTGTGAGATTCATCATTTCTTATGTGATGGTAGGTACCATTAAAAGCTGCAGAGTCATAATTTACAAAGTTGTGACGCTGTCCCCCAGTGGTGGACAACGAGAATAATGTTTTAAAGTTGTCTCGCTGTCCCCCAGTGGTGGCCAGACAAGTGGTGGACATCGGGAATAATCGGATTATTTCAAATGGATCATCATCAGTTTTTTAGCTCTGTCCCAACTATGCTGGGGTCGAATCTAACCGGATGCAGCTGAGTAAGGAACGACTGCCTCTGCCTATCTGACCTACCCGATAGCAGGATAACACGATTCCCCTCGGCAGAAACCAGTGTCAAATTTCCTGACTTCTGACTACCCGTAACGACTGTCAATGACAGTTAGGACCAACGGCTAAAGTGCTTTCAGAGGCACGGAGGAAGCTGGACATGCTAAGATCATCCATCCAAATTAATAAATAAATAAATAATAAATAAATAATATTCCACAACTTTCACACAACGCCATCTAGTCCCAAACTAAGCAGAGCTTGTGGTATGAGTACTAGACAACTGATAAACATACATATATATTTTTAAATACATACATGTTATAGATAAATTACACCCAGACAAAGAACAAATGATCGTGCTCATCACACAAACATTTGTCCTGGGTGGGAATCGAACCCACGACCTTGAGCATAGCAGTCAGGGCCACTGACCACTATACCAACAGGCCCGTCGAATAATAACCATCTTAGATTACTTCAAATGGATGTTTATCCTTATTTAAGCCTTAAATGGATTATAATCTCTAAACTAAACGCTAGACAAACAAAACACAGACAAAACGGAACCTCAAAGATGTAGCACTATGAATTTCTAGTACTCACAATGCTTACGAAGGTACCTACGGTCGCCACACCAATTTACAAAGGAACAGTGCAAAACCTGAGGTTAACAAATTAAATTTTCCGGACAGTTTAGAGCCTACTTCTGAACTGAGGCGTGAAATGTAAAATATAATTAGAGGCGGGCCGGTGAGAATCGTGAGCAGATTGTATTTGTTTTAACGCCTAACGTGTCGCACCCAAATTAACAATGGGCTTTGTAAAAAAAATTCAGCCGCGACGTCAAAGTTAGTTCTGCTTGTTGTTTTAGTGTTATAGTATGATATTTGGTTTTATTTGGGGTTGGGTAGCGGATATCAAGGAAACGTTTAGGTGTTGTATCATATGACATCCGACCGAATGTTTCATTATATGATTATTGATTAGCCTTTTCACAACATGTTGCGGTTGACTTCCAGTATAGTTGCAGCTGATTAAGGGCCTATACTACCTCAAATGGCTTAGCATGATCCTCCGTTATGTCGAAAATACTGCAGCAATAATTTTGAAATTAATATATGGATTAATGTTAGGTAATACGTTTGACGAAAACACGATTCCATAAAATTTTCTTGATAAATTTTTTTTCCAAAGTTACCTCCAAACCGAACAATAAACCGCTGGTATTAAAAAATAACTACAAATTAGATAATGAAACTTTGCATATTAATTGAACTAACTATGAAGCAGGTCTTATGTTATTTTCATTTTTTAAATTACCATTATTTTCACCGTAAAAAGAAATAAACTAAATTATCGGTGTCTTGGAGTCTTTTCCCTGCCACCCTTTCTCGCTTGCTCGCGTGACCGCGGTCAGTAGTGTGCGAGCGAGATAAAGAGTGAGAAGCGCTGTGGTTGTATAGGCCCTTAACAATAGCTGGGTTACACGATACCTGTTGACAAGACCAGTGTCAGATTTTCCAGTTCCTGACTATCCATAACGACTGTCAAAGATGTAGGTACAAATGACAGCAGCCACCGACAGCTTTCTCCGACGCACGGTGGAATTTCAGTAGGTAACATAAGACCGACTAATTGTGAGACAAAATTAAAATAAAATTTTACCCTGTTGACCGTGAGCCGTCCAATTTAAAATTTTACCCTGTTAATTGGACGACTCACGATCACGTTGAGGCCTCGGTTTGCAGCTAAAAGATGAAAAGCTTATCAATTATTAATGCATCTATAACAATCGCTAGTTCAACTCTACTTCTATTACCTATCTCAAACTTTTGATAAGACGTTTGACCTCCAAAAGTTTGTAATGCGAAAGTCTGGTTTTACTTACCGTAATCTCAACGGACCCAAGAATGACAATAAAACTTCTAGAGAACTCAAAGTGCCTACTAGCAACTTATTTACTTTTTGTTTTGATAAAAATGTGGTCTACCTGACCTTTGGGAGTAAACAATTTTCTTTTGTTTGAAGATACCTGCTACGTGGGTAGTTGAAACCTGAATTACAGAGAAGTACATTTCAGTGATAGAATCGGTATTTCATTTACAGTTTGTATAAGACTGATAATTAATATTTTATTTGTATTTAATAAACATCGTAAATAATCCCAGAGGTGTAAACAAAAAGTCTATCCCTGGAAAGTCTGGAAACTCACACCATTAAGCGTAGAAACAATATGAGGTAAGAGGGTTCATTTGGGGCGAGATAAGCCTTCCGACCTATTTCTCCCCAACAATCTGCACTGATACGGCCGCAGACAATATAGGTACGAATTTTTGCAAAAAAGTTTTACTTCAACTTTCATGACACTTGCACTGCCTACGTAAATAAATGTAACCACTTTTCATTCAAAATTTAAAAGAAGAAGGAGATTAGAAATGTAAAAACATCTTTGGATTTTGAATAAAGTCACTACTATACCATTTATAGTCTGTGGTTCGACCTATTTTTGCTCAAAAATCTACGTAGATTCCTGTGCTATGATTCCTTTTTGCCCGTATCATCATTCATCAGATTGCAATTAGGGCTCAAATTATCTTCTTACTCCTACCTATTCGTGGTTTTCACGAGAAACTAGGTGTTCTGATTAAGTTGCTGATACGATGTTAGTTGACCTTGTTACCTTAATTGATACGAGACATTGAGGCTGCTTGTAAAAGGTCAATTCAATTTCGAGTGTCAAAGTAATTATTTTGGGGCTTCTGGATACCTATTTAAAGAAACCCGTGGCTTATTTGAAATCTATACTAATATTATAAAGCGGAAAAGTTTGTTTGTTTGTTTGTTTGCTTGAACGCGCTAATCTTCGAAAGTACTGGGTGGATTTGAATTAAATTTGGTATGGAAGTAGCTTGAAGCTTGAGGAAGGTTATAGGCTACTTTTTACCCGACTGCAAAAAAGGAGAGTTATGTTTTTACCGTGATAGAATCCACGGGAGCGAAGCCCCGCGTGAGTACTAGTGAGATTATAATCCCTTAGGGTTTTATTCGCGTGAATATTTACCGGATTTGATTGTGATGCAAACAGAGGATATCGTGGTTAAATAATAGCAGCCGCACGAGTCGATCTTCAAGGTCAAGCAACGCTTGGCGAGGCCGGTCTGTGGATGGGTTACCATCTTAACATACCGAGACTTCTTGACTCGGAAAGCACGTTAAGCCTTTAGTCCCGACTGTCAATTGTACAGACGCCAGCACATGAAGCTACCCGAAACTGTCAAATTTTCCCAATCAACCTTGAACCTAATTTCTTTAACAATAAGGTTGAAAATCTATTAAAGAGATTTGACAGATTGTTGTAGCTTGATGTGCTGGCGTCTGTACATCTTTGACAGTCGTTACGGGTAGTCAGAAGTCACATTGATCTTGCCAAGCAAGGGGTATCGTGTTACCCAGCTGGGTTGTGGAGGTCAGATAGTCAGTCGCTGTATGTAAAACACTAGTACTCAGCTACATCCACTTAGACTGGAAGATAACCCCAACATAGTTGGAAAAAGGTTAAGCAGATGTGATGCTATTGCGATCACACGTATGACTAATGCCATTATAAAAATTTGCTAATTATAATATACCTTCATTACAGATCATAACCAGGCTATAATGTTCTTACTGCTAGGCCACAGACCTCCCCTCTATGAAAGGAAATGGGTCGTAATCCACCATACAGGTGCATTAAGTGTAGGTATGTAGCATGTGTTAGGATTTTTCAACACAACACAATTGCGTCCTAAATTTTGCAGAACTTACAACGGCCTTCCGAATTGGATTCATAAGGCTTACGAGAATATCCGCCTCTAATTTACATAGGAAGGCTTTTGTTCAAGTTCTTACGTCCCCTTGTATATTCAATTGTGAGATTTTTTCTCTGTGTAACAAATAGACTGGAAAAGCCGGTCGTTACGTGAAAACAAGCGTCTACACTAACGGTAGATAAGAGCCGCATGTTAATAAAATTGAAGTGACAGTCTGTGATTGTAAAATAACTGTGTTTACTGAAATGCTTAAAGTAATATACACGAAACTAAAACAAAAACGAATTTCTTTATTTATGTCTGCCTGTTTGTACAGGCTAATCTCTGGACTGCAATTATTTTGTGGGACCGTCACTGGAAGATAGAGGAGGTTATAGGACAACATACAGGCTATTTTATTCCGGTCGAAATTTACTCAGGAAAAATCGTACCACATGTAAAAATATAATTAAGCAGCTAGACGGCTTATTAATTTACAAAGCTCTTCATCAGGCCTTGATAACAACGGAGTTTCTAAAAGATCACCTCCGACCACCGAAGGCGCGTGCTTGCGGACGGCGAGCAGGGTAGGTCACCGTCCAGTAAGGACCAAGCCCTGGTCTTATCTTGCAGTCAGGAGCATAGACGGGACCCAATAGGGCCACTGCCTGCTAGGGTTGCGTGAATGTTCTAACGAGATACCACCCCGGACCACCAGGGCAACTGAAGGAACAGGGTGGGCTTTTAGTCAGTAGAAGCCTGACACTCTCTTCCGCTCCCCCCCCCCCGAGCGGGAAGAGTCATTTTATGATTTTCCCACCGAAAAAAAGGATAGGATGCCTTCAAACTGAGCCACTGACTGGAAAAGCCCAATCAGGCAAACATTGTGAATTAAATTTAGTACAGCTGTCGCCATTTGAAACTTTTATCTCGAACTACCCTCCTTTTATTTGTGTATCGTTCCACAACGTATCCTTATCGGTGTTACACTTTTGTTTCAGAGGGTTATCCCAACTTGGACTGTTAAAACTGTTTTACTACTTTTTGTAGGGTATCGATTCAAAGACTTCGATTTACGAGAGTACCTACCTATAACGTTTAGGGGTTGTTGAATTAAAAAGTTGGTTTCGGTTGTTATTCTAGTGAAACCGAAAAATTGCAAGCTTTATGAAGTGATGTAGACAAAAAACTACGAATAAGCAATACAGAAAGTTGTACAACTTGGTCGGTGGCTTTCTTATGAAGATTTTTTTATAGCATTAATAAACCGTGCTTAAGGCTTGTTTGGTAACATTTGATAATTCTCATGCACATTGCAAACCCGTGCATAAATCCTAAACTTTATTATCAACCCAGCAACTTCATTTCCATTTCTACTTACGTAGGTAAACACGAAAGTCGAAAACTTTAGTAGGATCATACAAAAACGTATTTATTCTGTTGTTTGCGAGTATTACGTTACTCTAAGGTATTTTCAATTTTATCCTAAGACATTCGCGCACTGACGATCCCCGTTGATTCATTAAGCGTTATTTATTAGATGGCCTCGTCGAAACTTCGCTCGTTTATATTAAATTTCGTAACAAGTTGGTAAGTTTAAAATTTTTGTTTTCGAACTTGTTCATATCGATTATGTCTGCAAGGTGAGTCATTTTTATTGAGGGCGCCACACAAACGCTCATTACAAATTTTCTTATATAACCCATCGCTTTTAGACGCAACCATACCGCACCACAGGTCTTATATCTCGGCGTACAGCGCCAAACCCCTGATACCAAGTACCTAATATAGGTCGACATGAGAATGACATGAAATATACTTTATTTAATTACTAATTAGGTAATTAAAAAGTTACCTTATCACCCTTGTGAATTATGAAGAGACTTAGCTACTGTTTCAGGTGAATGTGTAGACTGTAGAAGCCTTCACATGATGACATCACTAGTTCGGTATACTGGATGATATCCTTAACGTGTACTAGATGCGATTGCGTAATTATACCTATATTTAGCATTGAAGGTCTAACACGGAACGACATAGAAGCCTACAATATGAAAAGGAACTTACATTGTCCGGTGGAATCTCAAGGCTTTATTTTCATGTTGTTATGGTTATAATCCACGTCTCTTGTGTTTTGTACGTACTATTATTTTTAAATGTACTGCACGTTTTAAGTTTATATCCTGTCTATTTACCCCGGTAGACGATCTGCCGATGGATTAATTTGTCTCCAATCAAGTCTATTCATAATTATGGCTAATAAAAGATACCCACACTCTATCTCAAAGATGTCCTCGGTACCAGTATGTTCATATGTTGGCAGTCCAAGGAGGCTATTATGTCCTTTAACAAAAGATTAACGCCTCAAAACGCCTAAAAGCCAGCGAATGGTGACGGGGATCATCACCGGCTCACTCAATAAACACAACCACAAGATAGGTATTAACGTATGGTCTTCTATGCAGAGCATGGACGGAGACGGAGGAAACGATGGGGCACGTGCTGTTTAAGTGCTCACAGGAATCACCGGAATAGGGAAACAAAACTTAGGACTACTGAATTCTCTTGCAGACATCGTGAATAGACCGAGACCTGATTGGTTCTAGAGAGAAGTTCGCTCGATGGACCAATGGCTGCCATGGCCTCAGACAATGATCACAAGCAAGGTGTAAGTGCGAAAACCAAGGTCATAGATAGATAGATAAGCGTATTCATATTAAAATGTGATTAACCAGTAACTAAATTGTAAACGACTTACTTTAAGTTCATTAGCTATGTATAACTATAGCACTACTAATATCAGTTAATTCCGGTGCTAGAGTATCAAATTTATATTGTATCTTAATTAGAATCTGTTAGCACTATATCGCGCACCTCATATCAAAGGCCTCCGCCTTTAATCCAGGCTTTGTAATTACTGTAATTATATTCCATGTGCGCGGGTGATTATTATTATTACTGTGCCAAAACATTGGCTTATTCCGCTTTCCCTAGTATGGCAGCATTGATTAAAATTGTAAATGTTAATAGTGTTTTTAGCTGGATATATACTGGGTTGCTTTATACCACGTATTGTGTGCATTATGTAGTCCCACCGCGTAATACTTTTATGAAAACGACGTAACTCCACTGTACGTAGACTCTTTTATGTGTACATCACTATAAAGCTATATGGTAGATAAAGAAATAAGTTTATTAAAAAACCTTAATCCGGACGAGGCAAAACGGGAGCTCAACATTTTATCAAAGTGGGATTTATCCTGTATCGTAAAAGGTTGAATAATAAGAATCACACCAGATAAAACGTACAAATACCTTTCCGCTCGGGAGCTCCCTTTACGTAATAATCAACACACTATTTGCCGTGCCAATACTTCAACGGCATATAATCTCTCATTATACTTCTACAGCTATCTGAGCCGGAACGAATTCCCAACGACTTAACCCGTCAATATTTCTGAACCGTGCTACTTCTGCAAGCGTCGGTAGGCTTCGGCATCTTTCGGCAATATATCTGTATTGTACCCTCGTTCACTTGTCAATTATTTGGGAAAAATATACCGGCTTCAGGTGACGTGGGTTGTTTGAGCGTAATTTATACGTGAATGTAATTGTTGTGAGAAAATAATTAGTGTTAACAGATTGCTTGTTTGCTTATTTTTAGAAGTACACGGAAATTTGAAGAATATCGAAAGGGGAAGCTTAAAAGAAATTGTTTTTGGGGGGTCACGTTAAATAAGGCAGGATGAGCTGAAAAATCGCAGTAGATCAGGAAAAAACGAAGGGATGAAGGGGGGAGAATCCTATCCCCGCAGAACTGCAAAACCTAACAATAATCACAGTGTAGTATGATAACATGATTCAATATGCTATAAAAACCAATTCATTTCACACTTTAGTCATAAACAAACCCATTTATGCTAGTTGCGTTCGTTCATAACAAACCGAAATTCGACCAATATCCTAACTTTAATCCATTACTAGTTGGAAATGGAACATACCAGAATGTAGTTGTGAATTTCAAATATTTTCTGCCGTAAACATTTTAGCGTTCAGCGTGGCAATGCAAAAACGCTGGAACATTTTGTTATTTGGATTCGGACATATAGCGGGTTCCCGGATCAACGCGAATGCTGGCAAAACGGTGAAATATCTAGGTGAAACCGCTGAAATAACTATGGAATAGGAAAAAGGAAAACATTTTTTTTGAAGTGCGGCAGCCACAGCTAAGGCAAAAAATTGTGAAGAATAATAAAGTAGGTAAACTGAAGAGTTTGGGGTTTAGGTATATACCTTCGGCATAGCTACCCGTCGAAGATAAACATAGATAATAAAAAGAAAGGTAAAGTTATGGATCCCTAACGTTTTTGTTGGCCTGAACTTCGAGACTTCTTTTAGTTTTTGAGGCTGTCCGTAAGTAAAGTATTGTACCTAATTCATCTACTAGTTTCACAACTCGGATTGGACCATGCTTAATATATACAATATAGTAATTAGTTTTTAACTATCTCCATTTTCAACTTGGCTGATCATTATCATCATTACCATTCAAGTCTACTTCGAATCGATGGTTTAAATATGTTGTTGCGCCCAGTATGCAGTAAGTGTAGGTAACCACGCTAGTTGCAACTTCAGTGGCATTTATGAGGTCTACAAAAGTGCACGTATTTGAGCACATTCATTTGAAGTATTGTTTTCAGCTACACATAATACAATTCTGTTTCGGTACCCATATCATACGTTTGGAAAGATTTATCGAACCGCAGCAATTCCCGTCAGGATCAACCCTAGCATACGTATTGTGTTGAAACGCGCGGCGCGTTGTAACAATCATCGCCATCGCATACTCATCAACTATCGCTCGTTCAACAAACGTTGCTTGTTTATTTGTTGTGCCAGTGTATATGTTTATATTGCTTGATTTTGTGACTACAAGGTTGATAGCAGATACTATAATTTAATTTCAATGATGGCCAGTGACAAATTTCACTCATTCCCTTTGCTTCTATCGTTTCTTGATTTCTTATTACTAAATAATTAACTCAAAAAGGCGATCGCAACCCAAGGATTTAAGGGGCAGACGAATCTTGTTGCCTTATTTATACAGTTCCACATTTAGATTCTTATTCTTAAAGTGATTACACATTGCCTTCTTGCAAATACGGTTCTATCTATAATCTAGCTTCTGGCCACGGCTTCCCTCGCATAATTCCTATGGTCTTTTCCAAGGTCTTATCAATCGACATGAAAGTGACGTAAGGGTGACAGGCCAAGTTACTTTCGCATTTAAATAAAATAGGAGTTAGAGGCCAGTTTAAAGGGCCCGACTGTAGTGATGTGCCTGGTGGCAATATTGCCACTACCGGGAATATTCCCAATATTGTCACTGCCGGTAAAATAGCAATATTGCCAGCAGCTTTGGCAATATTGCCAATGTTGCCTGTCAAATAATACCAATATATTTTATTATTACTGCAGATGTAATCATCGTTTAGTTAAATTTGTGTCGTATATCAATCATAAAATATGATTTTAAAATGATTAAGTATAAAAACGACTAAGTTGTTACTCTAAACGGTGATTTACTGATTTACCGAAACAAGTGCATTTAAATATTAAAATAATGTTATTTTTGTGGGTTATTTGTAGTTTTGATAGAGATTTGTAAAGATTTACATTTTGTTATTTTCATATTATATACATACTCGTTGTGTTTGTTATGTGATTTTACATGAAAAACAAGTACAACATTAAAAGAAATTATTCGAATTTATGCCTTTTATTCAATATACAACGATCGTCAATTCTTATATTAATATTTATGTGTTATTTCTTATATTCACTATCGCACACAGGCGAAATATCAATAAAAGTCGGACAAAACCTAAACATTAATTATTTTTCTATAAAATAGCCTCATAAGGGTTGGTATGTGATAAAAAACGCATATTGTGATTTTTGGACATTTTTATTATACATCATCAGTAATATTTGGTTCATCCAATAGATTTAAAACGTCTGGGCACATAGAAACAGATTATTTTGTGATTAGTTTCCTTAGTCCTGTTATAAATGGATCGGAAGACACCATAAGTCTTTTAAAAGTATCTTCCATGGCTAATTTTCTTGAAAATTTTCTTGAAAACGGCTCTCTGTACTTTCGCACATCTTTGTTTCGACTTTCTTGTGCATCTTCGCTTATTAACCCTATGGCTATTTCAGAATTCTCTATTATATTTGATCCATGGAGAAGTACCTTGTGAAGTGTAGTTGTTAAAAAAGAAGCTGTTTCGGTGCAAAACGCCTTGAATTTGACCGCATTGGTTTTGTAACCACTAGACATTACTTTTAAAATGGTATGCAGTCGATTTATGAGCCGATGATTAACACCTGTTATTTCAGCAACTTCTTCTGCATGCTGAAAAATGGCACGTGCAGTATTACCATCAGTCGATGTACCTCCATCATGTCACGGTTTATCAACATGTAACCCAAGTTTCTGCCAAAATTCTGTTTGTATGCGGCGCTTTTCAGCTCCTATCAAGGATTGACTCTCTGCGTCTCTTGCTTGCCATTTCGCAACTTTTAATTTGTAGCCTAGATGCAATATGAACTCCGCAAACCTTATCCAGGCATGTAGCGATGAAACACCATAATTAAGGTTTTCTTCAGGTATCGGCTTTGACACGCAGAATTTGATCCTGTTGAAGTCTTTCGAGGTGACTTTACAAATATAGCAACGCATGGCATATTTCGTGTCCGTTAAGGCGTTTATCATCTTCCAATTAACCATGGTCATTATCAACTTGTGTTTAACTGTACATTCTTCCTCGATTAAAACTATTGTTGGTGATAAAACTTCAATCTCGGATTGAACACTTTGAGCTGCTAATCTAGATAGTTCTACAGTTTCATGTGCCATCTCTAACTTTAACGGACGGATGGTGAGGAGGGGCGAGGATTTTGCCAGATGAGCACAGTTTTACCATGAACACGCACGAGTTGAACTGGCTAAATAGAAGTAATTAGCATATTTGCATCAGACTGTTCGACATTTTCAAATCTCTGTTTATATTCTGAATGGCAGCCAGATCCATCACACCCCCATTTTGATATCAGGCGAAGATTTTGATAATTTGATAACTGATCCTTTGTAAGCGATTGTATGACTTCAATAAGAGACAAAAATAACCTTTGTGCAGTGTGGTCCATTAAATTCTGAAGAGGAGCTTTAGCATTCGTTTCGGTGCAAAAAATACCTTCAGGATAACAACTTTTTTTGCTTCAGTTATAGTCTCATAATTAGGATACAGACTGCAGTTCATCTCCATTGCTCAAGATTGTAAAGTGTTGTACTGAAATTTAGACAATTGTACTTCAATCACCAACGATAACGCTTTGTCTGACGAAAGGCTCGCGTGTGTTTTGGGAACGCTAAAACTGCTACTGGCACCAGCCACTGTAACTTGCTTGATGATGTTTGGATATCACCACGTGCATGATATTCTACCTGGGCTGCAAAAGCCAGTTCTTCAGGTTCTAATTGTTTCCGAACATCTTCTGTCTTTCTACGTTTTGTGCGTTCGGTACATTCTTCAGAGCTCTTATAAGGTCGGCCACCAAGGCTGCGACTTATCTTTCGAGTATGAATCGTTGTTACGATTCGATACCTACATTACATTTCCTGTTGGAAATGTAATGTAGGTATCGAACCAGTCTTTGTTGGCGTTAACACACCGAGAAAAAAATATGTGTGATTGAAGAAGTTTTCTCTTATAATCATTCACCAATATTCTTAGGGGTCCCTAAGAAGATTGGTGAATGATTTGTTTATTTAATAATGATCCCTTTATTTCATATTTAAGTTCATTCACTTGCAGAGTACGTTGTACTTTTTTCCAGATAAGATATTTTATCTTGCTCCTTTTTCGAAGTTTCCTCCCTATAGTAGGCAATTAGAGTCTTTCTTCTAAAGCTCACTTCCACGTCAGTTGATCCTAAATCAATATCAAACTAATATTTAGTACCAATTAAGTAACCGATTCCGGGCAAGACATTGTTTTGTTTTACGTAGAATTCATCCAATACAGAAGTAGTCGACTAAAAAAAACAATTTTGTTAAAGCGTCGCTTATGGTCGCATAAAACTATGATTGCATATTGAAAAACAAAGTCCATGCTCTCTAAAAATACTAATATCAAAGCCCGATCTCTCGGGAAGTTACACTTTACCCTTTTGTAGAGTTTAAAAATATGCAAAACAATACAATGTCACAGTCATTATTATTTTTAATATAAAATATCAAGCATTACTATCAAAAGTAGATATTAAAAAGTAGTTTATTACCTCCTGGAAGTGAATCCATCGAAAAACCAAAGATGTTCACGAAGAAAATTATAGGATCGTAATAATTAAAAGCAACACTTTCACTCTTAAACACATCCGCTGTTGATCACGTCGAACTTTGGAGTGAGACCCAGGCGCGTAGATGACAAAAGGTTCGCGTGGCGTGCGCAAGTAGCGTGTATTGTTTATCTGACTTGTTGGTAAACCAGGTTTTTATTTGTTTGGAGTACTTTTAATTTTTTTGGTTTTGTCCGACTTTTATTGATTTTTCGCCTGTGTGTATCGTGTGCGGCAACATGGGCAATATTGCCGGTAAAATACCGGGAATATTGCCAAAAATGCTGGCATTATTGGCAATTTTACCCAAAACTGGCAACGGCACATCTCTAGCCTGACTTGAGAGTTCCGGGTCGTGGGTTCCAAACCAGTCAGGCACATTATGTAATTACGGAATCACCAGACACCCTGAGGAAACCACCATGTCCTAGGACCAAAAATCCGAAGACATTTGACATCCACCAGCCCGCGCTGAGCCTGCGTGGTGGACTGCGGCCCATTCCCTGTCGTAGAGAGTAGGCTGTGTCTCAGTAGCGGGAACGTAACAGGCTGAATCGCCGCGTTCGTTGATCGTTTTATAGCTTGTACACATCTTGACAAGATGTGTATAATTGTATGTATGTTACAAGATGATCTTGTAACATACATACAATTATTCCAGTATACGAGAAACTTAAATCTTGAACGTGGATACCTATGAATAATGGTTATATGCTAATTTAGAGGAACGTTGTAATTATACTATTCTTTGCTGCTAACGACTCACTTGATGTAAGAGGCAATTTTATATTTCATTTTAATGGCACTGCAGAGTGGTAGTATTAATAATTGTAACTACGTTTTATATTTATGCATATACAAAGAGCATTGTTATGAATATTCCACATACATGTTTAATCAATGTTAGACAGATGTTTACTATAGCAAATTACCAATAAATTCTGAAATGATAAGGTGTAACAATGAGCGGACTTATCGACAAAAGCGAGCTTTTAAAAAATATTACCTAATTAGTATGGCTTAACAAAGTTTTTTTAGTATTCACCAGGTCTGTAATACACCTATGATTTCATAAAGGAATTAATATATTAACGGACTGATTGGTCCGTCAACATTCTAATTTTATAGTCACAAAATATTTTTTGAACATGGTCACACCCTATATTCCGTACCGCGCCGCTTTGACACACTCAACACTGCAATACGCAAATTTGTACGTACATCCATACCTGTATGTATAATACGACTTATGTATAAATAGATCGCAATGATTGTGTTAGAGCTATAGGCTTCCGCCCATGAGTATCAAATATTTCGTAGGGATTCATCAAGCCGTCCATTCTAGCTTTGACGGTTGTTTAATTAAATTCAGGCCTCGGTTTTGCGAAACAACACTACAAATTCGACCTCCGCACCTCTTTGTTTCTTCAATTATTATAGTTAATTTCGACTTCAGAAACCAGAGGACTGATTTCTGTTAAACTTTTACGAATAAATGAATGTTATTCATTAAGGTAATTATAAGATGATTGAGAATGGGTATAGTATACAGAGTTACAGACGATTGAAGCGAATTAAGACAGAGAAACGCTTCCTTTCTAAACACGGACAGCCAATACTTTGTAGATGAGCCAGCGAAGCTACAAGTAGGTTGAATAAATGAATTCCCAATGAGAAATTATAGGGCGTTTTTTCAACAGTACCGGTTTAAAAAGCTGCACCAAATGCTGCGCAAGAGCACATGCCGTATTGCTCCAGCAGTCCACGCCCGCACGCATATGAGTCAGAGCGCGTTGACCCACGACGCGGAGCGGACGCCTCCGACACATTAGATACCGCTTTAATAACACACTGCGATAACTTTACAACCGGTTCCACGTACATGGGTCTCTATTATTATGATAATTGAAATGACTACTAGTACGGTTACTAGAGTGTAAACAAGATAACGGTAACATGGCTCGCGACTATGTATTGTTATAGTAAGCAAATATTTGCATTAAATATTTGATCGACAATCATAAATGTTATTGTGCCTTGAATATAATAAACATTACTACTCTGTTAGTAAAAAACTAAATGACGGATGACGAGTCCATTGTGTCGAAATTTGACTTTCCCTTTTGCCCTCGTCGTATTGTAACTGGTAAGAACTTTCCAAGGAGAAAACTGAATAGCCAATACGGCTAGAAAAACAAAAGTTAAAATACTAATGAAAATTAGTAACAAAATCTTTTGAAGCTTCAAATCAAATTATAAGAAGCAATCAGAGAAAGTTTAAGAAATCCAAGAGACGTGACTGAGTAATACGTGAGGTCTCTTAATGAACGAAGAAAGCGACACGATAAATTTGCTCACAGCTTAATACGGATATGTTTCATTGATATGAAGGAAGGAGTTCCCATAAGCCCTGGATAGCATACTATTATCCCTTTTCATATTACCGGTCGTGTTAGATTAATTAATCATATGAGTACACATGCACCACACAAAATACGTACGTAAAATAATTTTCTAAGAAAATATATATTCACCGATGGAATGAAAGCGAATATTTTTATAACGGAAAACCATTTTATGCGAGATGAGAAATTTAATTTAGGAAGGCAGTGATTCAGTTTTCTAGGTAACAGGAGAAATTGCGTCTCTAAAATAAAAATTGTAGCGGTAAAGGTCAAGAGTACAATCTAAACCACATGAACTGAACAAAGAATTTCTTTTAACTTAATTTTCAATAGTTATTATTTGTCAATGAATGAAGCTAATTTTAATTTAAGTAAAAAGAAAACCGATATTACTGGTAATTTAAATGGAAAAGATAGAGGGTAGGTAAATTTTACTTCCTAAAAGAAAAACAAAGTCTAAAAATATCGATTCTAAGTTATTTTTTTACTTTATACAACACTACAATGACTACAATAAAGAAATCTCTATCCGTAACGCCCAAGTTTCTCAGTAAGCGGGGTCCTTATTTCACCTGAACTTTTTTACGATACAACTTTGGAGTGCCTGTAGAAACTATTTTAAAACGACTTTTATATCACTATTAAAACTTTCCAAGGGTGTGTAATGAACGATCGTCGGAAGACCGTTAGATTTAATATCCCTAAGGATATACATAGTTCGATACTTATATTGAGGTTATGTGTGCAGAGCGGTTGTGGCCCACTGACTACAGGCACGACTTACAAGTTGTAGTACATGTGTTTGAACCCAGACAGGGACAATAGTTTGTGTGATTCTCATCATCACCAGTGCGCTAAATAACTGTGAAGGAAAACATTGTGAGGAAATTGGATGTCCTAGGACCGAAAAATCCGAAGACATGTGACATCCATCAACCCGAACTGGGCCTGCGTGGTGGTGGATCACGGCCTATTCACAATCATAGTGAGGAGTCATATATCTCAACGTGGCCATTATAGGCTAGTGATGTTTTGTATTATATTGTACATTTGTCTTAGTAAGAAGAGGAATGTCGTGAGTTTTGTATTCAACAAACGTTCGAATAAAGTATGGAAGGAATTTTCTTTCTAGATCCTGTTGGTTTGGATCGTAAATGAGCTTCTAATAATGATGGAACAGGATCTGAGAAAACACTAGATGGATGTGAAGCAAGAAGCCTTTTTTTAAGGATGGATCCAATGACTTCCTCCCGATCTGGGATGAGGAAGGGTATGTTAAACTTTTACTGACTAAAACCCACCCTTGTTCCGTCATTTGTCCTTCGTGTTCCGAGGCCGCGGTAACTCTTTCGAACAATTCCGCAACTTTCAGACAAGTGTTTTAGACATTTATCTAATTAACGCATTAGATTGACATCTGATTCCAAATTTATTAGACCATAATATACAACTAGGATTGTTGTGGATCTAGATAATGGATACCTATAGAACGCTTATTACAGAAGCTAAAAAGCTTCCCGAGTTCACGGCGCGTTGTATTCCACGCGCGCCTCAAATGGCCCCTTGTTGCTGCTGACAGCTCGGGACTCAAATGGTTCATTGCCTACCGGGGTTGCGGGAATGTTCTAACGAAATACCGCGGCCCTTGAACGCAAGGTAATCTAAACGGGTGGGTGGAGGGAAAGCAGTCATTTAATTATTATTCCAATGAAACAAAAGGCCTAAATAGCTTCCAAAATAACACTTCTTTAACAACGTAGATATTTTTAGTGACCTCAGATTATTTTTTTGCATTATAAAGTCAATTCTGATGGTTTCTGCCTACCACCAATGGAAAAATGCATGATATAAATACCTATGCTATAATATATTATTCTTCCCCAATATATCAGGGCAGAGAATTAAGGTCAACTAGGAACACTGTTAATCAAGAGAATTTATCAAACTATTCCTTGCTGGCACCGTCAATAATGCTATAAAGTCCTACAAGTATTTATACCTTATAGCTATATTACGCACTGGGTCATAGAACTGCCGGGATTCCAATCGCGACCTTTATTGACCCTAATAGCGGGCGTCGATTGAATCATAATAGTGCTCCATCGGTATAGATCCTTTATTGAACAGATCTACTTTTATAGTGTCTGTAATAGATTTTAATTGGAATACTTCCGTTGTTTTCGTTTTTATTACGTTTTCGTAAAATTTCAAAATGTTTAGCCAGCCTCGCTTTTTCTTTCAAATTTCGATACGGCGGCGACTATACTTTTAATACATTAAACATTTGCAACAATATTAAGTGTATTCTAACATGTCTGAAAAAAAATAGGTCATTTCTATACACATGCATACGTATTTTATTGTTTTCGATGTGTTCTTTCCACTTTGTCTTTGACATATTATGGCCATTATTCACTTTCAAAGGACAAACGGAAATAACTTATTAAGCCCTTTCAAAAATATACCCTGTCAAAAATATAACAGTTTTAAGTAAAGCTTACGCATTGCGGATCACTAGCTATTTTCATGCGCAGAATGGGAAGACCTTAATTTTAAAAGCATAATTTATGTCGGCATTAAATTCCAGAATGTTTATTATCGAACTCAATTACGCTTTAAAACATTGCAGAGCACATATTTCCGTTTAAAGTTTATTTGTGGAAAGTTACGATTCGGCGTAATAACTCAATCTCCATAATGTCCATCATGCGCCCTTGATCAACCGACTTTTTATAGTTTATTGGGAGTTTTATACCGGAATTGAGACGGGTAAGATCTATTTCTTTGCTAGCATTATATTTTACGTTCAGTTCATTCATCACTTTTGAACCTTTGTACTAAAAATAATAAAAATATACCTGTTGCATTACACATTCCGTGTAGCAAAGGACTATCTGCCAAAAAATTGTACCTGAAATAAGAAAAAACAATAATTAGTAGACATATTTTGGGTGACGATTTACTGCTCATAAAATGCCTATGAAATTACAATCGAAGAAAAACAATAAAATCATGTTATACGCATTGCAGTAACACGCCAGAAACAAGTTCTGCCTCTGTGGTCTGAATCCTGAAAGAACGAACTTTATTGAATAGTCACAGTCGGTGCTTCCATTCATTCGCGCCGCTGCAATACCGAGGAGCGCGCAACGAACGTACGTACGCTACCGGGCGGTGCAAGTCATAAACTGACGAATACTTACGAGTTACGATATCGTCCCTGGGTCCTTAGCCAAAGTAACATTGCTTCGTAGCGAGACGATATCTACATTAATCGTCGTCTCTGATTGTCGCGATCGTTGTGTCGAACACAGTGTTGAATTGTTTAGTGATGTGCCAACCCGGAATAAACACAACTCGAGTTAACTCGAGTTGAAATTCACGTAACTCGAGTTCAACTCGAGTTAACTGGGTGAAATGAAACTGAGTAAATGATTTTTCGTAACAATATTTAAACAAAATTAAACAAATTCAGCATAAATATGTCCATACATTATAATGGTCTCCATGGACCATTATAATTAAAGTAGGTAGAATTCAAATAAAAAAGAAATGTATTTATTTATGCTTTATGTATTTAGGATTAAATTTTCATAACATAAATAAATTAAGTATTTCTATTAATTAACAACAAAACTATATTTGTATGAATCTGAAAACTGTTTGCACTTAGCATGTCCATTCACTGGCGATTCAAATAAATGCCAAACCCCGGCATTTTTTCTATACAGTACCTAATAATTCGAAAAATTAACAACAATAACAACCGGTACTCCAAAATAACCTCAAATCTGCAACAATGCAATGTTGTGTTGTTGTGACATTGACATAATTGACGTTTGTAGCGAATTAAATGAATGAAAAAAAAGTTATTTAAAAAATCTAAAAAACCCGACTGCTCAACTGAAATGCAAGGAACAAGCACATTTTTATTTTAAAAAGTGACAAGCAGGCGGGACCCAAAAGATCGTATTTTTTTTTAAATTTGACGGGTCCGCCTACTTGTCACTTTTTAAAATAAAAATGTGCTTGTTCCTTGCATTTCAGTTGAGCAGTCGGGTTTTTTAGATTTTTTAAATAACTTTTTTTTTCAACTTTTCAGTTAAAATATTAATTAACATTTTTTGAATTTTCCCGGTCGTGTCACATTGGCACCCCACCGGATTCAGAAAGTGAAAGAGCTCAAGTCCATATTTTAAACTTTCTCTTTGTATTATTTTTGCTACTATTACACTAATGATAAATATGATATACCTTTTTGAAATCCTTGTGGTAAGCCCTTTAATTTGATACTCATATTGTGGTATTCGAAACAAAAATTTTTTTTTCACTATGTATAATGACTTCGCACAGCCGCCATGTTTGATTTTGTCAAATGTCACCTATCTAAGAACACTTGGGCTGCTAAGACAAATCTAACGATACTTAAATTATGTGAATCCGAATTAACCTCGCGTATTCAAATCGACTAAATCGAGTTAAAGAGAATTCGACTCGATCTAAGCCCAACTCGAGTTAGTAAATCAAGTTGACACATCACTAATCAGTGTCAGTCAAGAAGTGTCAAATCGGATCAAAAATCAAAATCATCAAACCCGTGAACTTTTTATTTGTTGTTGCTTTTAATGATAAGAATAATTATATAGTGAGTGTTGCGTTTAATCTTGTTCAAATTATAATAAAAACAATATTTTGACAGTGGTAAGTGAATAGAGTGTTATTACTTTTAGATCGTCTCCAAAACTTAATGGTATTCAAAATAAAACGATGTTGGAGTAGTTAATCTGTATTTTAATTTTTAGTGATAAAACATGAAATCAAGAGTGCGAGCAAGTCCCGAACAATTGTCAACGCTGCTTGAGTATATGGAAACGTAAGTAAATCCAAGTTTTATTCATGAGTATGTAATGTAAACAATGACGCGATCTTATCAATGAAATACTTATATTGAATCTTTGTTTGTTTATGTTACAGTCATGGTGACCTGGCGAGGCCTCTTGCTGGATCACAAGTTCGGGTAAGGTCAGACCGATTATGGTCTGAACTTACCAACATTTTGAATGCTGTTGGCGGTAGGGCATGCATTCCGGAATTCCGGAATTTCGTAATTCCGGAATTCCGTAACAATTTTTCTGGTATTTCAATTCCGGAATTGAGAGGAGTAATATCGGAATTCCGATATTCATAAATTTTTGATATTTTGATTATTATTTTTTCTGAACGCAACCAAACTAGTCTGTGGAACTTTCCACAAGCCGCTATCTCCAACCTCCGACTAGTAAATAGTTATCTGTGGCGTTATAGCACTAGTGCAGTAACGTAAAGTAAAAAGCACGCGTTTCTAATACACTGCATTATGGACCTAATAGCGGTTCATAAAGAGCCACTTTTTAGGGTTCCGTAGCCGAATGGCAAAAAACGGAACCCTTATAGTTTCGACATGTCTGTCCGTCTGTCTGTCTGTCCGTCCGTCCGTATGTCACAGCCATTTTATTCCGAAACTATTAGGACTATACATGTAAAACTTGGCAGGTAGATGTATTCTGTGAACCGTTTTCCGATTTTAAGAGAAAATTTAAAAAATATTTAAAATAAAGGGGGCTCCCCATACATGGAACTGAAACTGAAAATATTCTCTTTCATGAAACCTATACGTGTGTGGTATCTATAGACAGGTCTTTAAAAATGACATTAAGGTTTCTAAAATGAGTTTTTCATAAAATTAATCGTTTAAAAGATATACGCTTCCAAAGTGGTAAAATGTGTGTCCTCCCCCTCTAACTTCTATAATAATGTAGTGAAAAATCTAAAAAAAACCATATGTTGTAGATCGTAATATAAACTTTCAACCAAAATTGGTTTGAACGAGATCGAGTCGTCCGACTCGCACTTGGCCAATTTTTTTATAGTTGATTTTCGTTTGACCATAATCTCACCTGATGTTAAGCGATGATGTGGTCGAAGATGAAGCACGCTTGCCTAGAAGTAATCTATTCACTCTTGACTTAAAGACTCCCAGGTTGTAACTATCAGGAAACACAGACTCCGGCAGGGAATTCCACTCATTAGCCGTACGTACAATGAAAGTATTCCCAAAACGTTTCTTGCGTATGGGTGGGATATCCACCATGTAACGATGGCGCATCGCCGTTTGTCTTGTAGTCTGATGATGGAACGGGCTTGGTGGAATAAGACTGTGCACTTTACGAGAAATGTGTTGAAAAAACATTAAATTGATTATTCTTTCAAAGAAACTTACATTTTATTACTTGACACTGTTGAAAGTACAAAACAATAAGAATAAATATTTCGATATTATTAATAAGTATCGGTGTCGCATTTCTAGAGCAGAAGCGAGCAATGTCAAGAAATCCGTGCTAGCTGCGCCACTGTCGTCATAGAATGACAAAAAATTACGTCATGATAGACAATAGTGCTGTGATGGTATTGACTTGGTTTTATCGATTATTGATTCTATTTATGGATTTAAATAGTAATAAAGGCCGTAAATGTGACACAGATTATTACATTTATGTCATAAAGGACAAAGAGGGTTGAAATAAAACTCAACCCAAGAATGGTATGGCTTTCGATAGGGTGTGGCACGATAGCCTTATTGCTAAACTTTCTTCTTTCGGTATACCCACTGGACTTTGCGTTTTAATAGAAGACTTCCTGAGAGATCGGTCTATTCGAGTGGTTATTGATGGTTGCTCATCTGGCCAATTGGCTATTAATGCCGGGGTCCCTCAAGGGTCAGTTCTCTCAGCAACTTTAGTCTTGCTGCATATTAACGATCTGCTAATGCCCGGTACCTTTGGGTATGCAGACGACAGCACTGTTGCTGAGAGATATATATCCAGCGCGCGTGCTAGTGGGTCACAAGTCCAGTCTCTCCGAGAGGCAATGGTGAGGCGCTTGAACTTGACTTTTATGGCTCTCTGAGTGGGGCGACGCCAACTTGGTCAAGTTTAATGCTGGCAAGACCCAGACATGTCTTTTCTCCGCAAAAAGGAGCCAATTTCAACCGGCTCCTTCTTTCCGTGGTGTAACCGTGCCGATAACTGATGGCATCGAGCTTCTTGGGGTTACGTTGACATCCACCCCTAATTTTGGTCCGTTTATCGAGGCTAAGGGTCAATTGGCTGCCAAAAAGTTGGAAATCCTAGCAAAGGTGAGACGGTACTTCACACCAGAACAGCTGCTCAACCTCTATCAAGCGCAAGTTCGGTCGTGTATAGAGTACTGCTCTCATCTCTGGGACGGATCTGCCAAATACCAGCTTGATGCACTTGAGTCTATAGAGAAACGGGCCAAAAGGCTCATCGGCAACAAGAAACTGGTCGAGACAAGACTCCAGAGCCTAGAACATCGGCGACGTGTTGCAAGCCTGTCAGTCTTCTATCGGTTACATTTCGTGGAGTGTGCGATGGAATTGCACAGTCTAATTCCGCTAAGCCCGTTCCATCATCGGACTACAAGATAAACGGCGATGCGCCATCGTTACATGGTGGACATCCCACATATACGCACGAAACGTTTTGGGAATACTTTCATTGTGCGTACGGCTAATGAGTGGAATTCCCTGCCGGAGTCTGTGTTTCCTGATAGCTATAACCTGGGAGTCTTTAAGTCAAGAGTGAATAGGTTACGTCTAGGCAAGCGTGCTTCATCTTCGACCACATCATCGCTTAACATCAGGTGAGATTATGGTCAAACGCAAGCCTATCAAATATAATTTAAAAAAAATCTTTATTCAAATTAAAGCCTATGTTAAAAAAATATTGTCAGTTTTCCATGAGCTTTATCGATATAATTTCGACCTCACTACTACTTTGTAGGTTTAAAAGATGAATTCGAAGCTTGGCGCCGAGGGCACGCTTTTGCTTTTTTGACGTGGTGATCAAAAGGTTAAAAGACTGATATAATTATAAATCTTGTTTGATTTGAAACAAACTTTAAAAGTTGCCAAAATTCCGGAACTGGTTCCGGAATTCCGGAATCAGATTTCCAGTATTGGAACTCAGTTCCGGAACTGAGAACCTTGCGATATTGCATGCCCTAGTTGGCGGTGGTGTCAGCAAGACTACAGATAAGTGGAAAAAAGTAAGGACCTAATGAACATTTTTGGATAGACTGGTGTGATGCTAGCAATCCTAGCTATGTTTTCAAGGGTTTTGGACAAGTAGACACACCCTTGCGGTTATGAAGGTCGGCTTGTCATTGATTCTCTGTTATTACTAGACTGGGGATTTTCGACATGATTATGATCAGTCTCTGACACCCATAGTTCAAGCTATGCTTTGGGGTCCGATGGCCATATGAGAACATGCCCCGGATGTTTATTTACTTTTCAATTAATTTCAAAAGTACTTACCAAATTTTTGGCTTTTTAATCTCATTTACACTTATAACATACTTATGACTATGACTGATCTAGGTGTGGGCAGATTGGAAGTCCAAGACGAAAAAAAGGCATTGACCATAAGGCAATCATGCAAGAGGGACTGGAGGTAGGCTAGCAAGCAGGCAAACCTTGTCAGCTAGTGATGAAAGAGCGCTGGCTATAATGGGGGCTTTAGCAGTGGACGGGCAAGTCTCTGTAGAAGAGCTAGGTTTAATGTAAGTATTTTACATCTTCAAGGCTCATGCTCAATAATGAGCTAATTTTCTCTAGTAGGCAGATGTTTTATAAAATATTCAAATTTCTATTAACACTGGTCAATCAACAATAAAAATAAATGATGTTAGTTAATGGCAACAAAAGTTACTTAGTTAACATGAAAGACACCATTTCATTTTTATTTTTTGATTATTTAGTTTAAATTGGTTTAAGTGGTTATTAATTAGTATTTGTAAATATTATATATATAACTGAAAAAATGTTGTCATAATTTTTACATAACTACATCCTAAAATAAATATTTTTTTCAGTAATACATAATTTAATTAATATA
Organism: Tholera decimalis; assembly: GCA_943138885.2. Taxonomy (NCBI): domain Eukaryota; kingdom Metazoa; phylum Arthropoda; class Insecta; order Lepidoptera; family Noctuidae; genus Tholera; species Tholera decimalis. Next base: position 33,886,825 of record OW964551.2, read on the forward strand.
TATACATTATTTTAATAAATCTACCACAACCAATCTTTTGCAGGGACCTCAATGTTCTGCACAAGATGATCCCGGCGCCCAAGATGATACAGTATATTTTGGAAATTGTAGATGGTAAGTCTAGATTTAAAATATCATAATATTTTTATAGTGAATTTTTATTATGTAAGTATATAATGTAAAATCCCTCCCCAAAAAGGAAACCTCAGTTTTGCTATTTATATTCTATATCTGTGTGGGTCAATTTTCATCCAAATTTGTTCAGCCGTTTTTGCGTGATTGCCTAAGAAACAAACAAGTATCCAAACCTTCACATTTTACAATATTAGCAGGATTTGATTTAAGAAAACATTTTCAACAAACAAAGGAGGTATCCATAAATTTTCCAAAGTAACACTCATTTTCTTTTGCAGAAACTCCACAACTGACATCTTCACCACAACCTTCCACTTCACAGCCGTCAAATAATTGGCTTCTGCCTTCCTCATCCCAGATGCAAACACCACCACCCCTCCCGCTCGTGCGCACTCCACCTTCGGCTCAAGGACGGGAGCCTGGCTTGGACATGACGTCGTGTGTACATCTCTTCCTGGGATCCTGGTTCAGCATTTGATATAGGTGTCATCAACCAGAACCGCTGTGAATAGCCAGAATCTCCTAAAAAAAATATTTTTTTGTTAATAGACTACTCCAGTTCTAATAAAGAATTGTATAATCGTTGTTTATTTGTAGTTATGCTCACTTAAATATAGTAAATTACTACTTGGAGTATAAGGCCATTTCAGATGTCTCACTATTTACAATATAAGGAATAACTTACCTAATAACCAAACGTGTTCACCACTTTCATAAAGCCCTTGCATATATGTGCCCACGTGACTCGCAGACCATATGTGGGAGTCATGTGCAGCACCACCAAATTTGCATTAACATTTGTTATGTCTAAGTCATAATCACACATCTGAAAAGAAAATGAAATAAAACTATAGGTAGGTATTGTTTGGTTTCCACAAAGAACCAAATTGCATTGGAGAGAAGGGATTTAATTGAGTGCTGATAAATAAAGTTACTTAATCTGATATATCATATACTTATTTCTTTACATGATATGACATATAATAAATATAATAATAATAGCACTTAATTATTAGAATTAAGGTACCTACTTACAAAACAAGACATTTTACAATAATATGTCCCTTTATTTCGCTGTGCTGCTTGGCATAGGCTTCCTCTAACATTCTTCATTGAGTTCATATGATAAATAAGGGATATTTTATATTTATAAATACATAGTTATATACATAGTTTCGATGAAGTTTGTTAACCACATAGTTTTATATTATGATTAGAATTTAATGATATCCTTTTCTATTAAAAAACATATGTTCTTCCTCAACCGGTCTTGTGATAGCAATATTAGGTACAGTCAAAGCACCCATCACACCAGGCAAATTATGTGTCCTTTGAAATCTGTAAATTATTTTACAACAAATACCAAAAAGTTACTATTGAGGTATGTAGGAACCTAAGAAATTTTTTTAATTACATTTGACCTATTTAAAAAAAATATTTATATACTTATCTTTAATTAAGGATCTCTCGTGTGGCGTTTGTGGATACACTATCCACCTGCTGACCATCTAATTGTGATTAAGGGCGTTCACAAATCACAACCTCCCTGATGCAGCGACTTGTTGTCCGCTGCGTCAAATACTGGCCCACACCCACAATTTTTTTGTACAACCCTGTAGCTAATAAGCTAAGAGCACACAGCACCTAAAAAATACAATAATACATAGGTAGGTACCTATTTGGGTTGATGTGATTTTATTTTAATTTACAGCAGTTAATAAAGTATTGTGCGCATTGTGCGGTACCACAAAATTATTGTTGTATAGTATAAACTACAGCCGGCTCTTCACGTTGGCCAACGCAGTGGTGAATGTAGTGGCCAATGCCTATTGGCCAACGTGTAGATGGGGTGTTTGTGTACCCAAGATGAACAAACACCTCACAATCTACACGTTGGCCAATAGGCATTGGCGACTACATTCGCCACTATGTTGGCCAACGTGAAGAGATAAGAAGACGAAGATGCTTTAACCCAAGTTATAAAGTGCAACAACTAACAACTTATGTAGGTACCTAGATGCCTGCATTACCTATAATTAAATTGGTTTATTAATGTAAAATTTCTTACCTTTATTTCCAGGGGAATTTCAGGGGAACCTTTTAATCCAGCATGACCTTTTAGGTCGTTACATAACTTCCTAAATGTTTTTTTATTAAGCCTGAAATGTTGAATAAACAACAATTCTGGCATATCCTCAATTGTTTCCAATTGCCGTCGCTGTCTTAATCGCTTTTGGCGCCTCACCCAGGTGTTCTCGTTATTGTTTCATATTGAATACGACACGCACTTGGCTGTTATAAAACCTACGGAACCCTACACTGCGCGTGGCCCGACACACACTTGACCGGTTTTTGGTTACTTACCGATGATAGGTGACGTTAGGTGATGTGTTTAGTTTTACCCTGCCTTTATAATTTCGGCACAGTTTAATAGCGCATACCGTCATTTTATCACTGTTATTTGTTTATTACTTAGCGCGCATAATACATAGTGACACCAAAGCGACACGATCGGCACTAATCACTAATCGACGGGTAAGAACTTATAAGCCAACAGCTGGCTGACATTTTTTGACACGTTTGCGCGCATTTGATGCTCCATCTAGAGATTACATGATCTAAGGATTATAAACGAAGAAATAAAAACGCATTAACCACTTAGTTTTTCAATAACTACAACGTTTTAACATTCGTTTCGTTATCTTTTTTATCGATCACGATCGAAGCGAAGGCGAACATTGAAAGCGCTGCTTGTCTACGCATAGTACGCATTTGTATGGGATAAACACGATAACGATTCGTTGCGAATTTATAACATTGTCTACCAACTTGCGATAACGATGTCGATTGACCACGTGACTTATGTTTCAGTCTTTTCTAACTTCGTTATCGTTTTAAATTGTTACTTTGGCTAAGCCCCCTGAATATAAAGATACGATGGCAGTTTTAGAAATTGAAGTAGTTTCGTCTTGGTACTTGAGTTTTATGGCTTTTTAACCGACTTCAAAAAAAGGAGGTTTACAATTCGTCTTGAACTTTTTTTTTTGTTTTTTTTTTGTTTATGCATGTTACCTCATAACTCGGAGATGGCTGGACCGATTAGGAAAATTCTTTTTTTGTTTGAAAGGATATACTTTCTAGTTGGTCCCATTGTCGTCACGTTTGGATCTGATGATGGGATCATGGAGAAATCGAGGGAACTCTTCAAATATTATAGGCACACCTATAGCGTTTTGGGTATTTCTTATAATACCTTGTGCAGTTGCTCTCGAAAAGAACCATTTGAGGAAGTGGAACTGATGATGAAGACCCCAGATGGCCACCGAAACTACTCAATAATAAGTATTTCGTTGATTGCGATTAGATTACTTGAATATGGATGTTAAGCACTTTATGCTCGTCACAATGCATATGGTGAAGTAGAGCTGATGGTGATGTACCAGGAGAGCTCCTCAAAAAGTAACGGCTCTGGACCGGGAAAAGCAATATTTTGTAAAAGGTGATAAGTAGTCACAATTTGGCTTTTGTAACTAGATAAATTACAAACCGACCCACTAAAAAGCGTGAAAAAAATTTTTTAGCAAATAATAGAACCGACTTCCATATAAAAACACTACAAAGGCAAAAATAACTTTAATTTCGGAAGGCGATGTCTTTAGTTTTGTATATATTTTCGTTTTTGACACCGCCTTCCGAAATTAAAGTTATTTTTGCCTTTGTAGTGTTTTTATATGAAAGTCGGTTCTATTTTTTGCTAAAAATATTTTTTAATAAAGAATTTATCGGAGTAAGTTAGAGCTAAGGTACATTTTCTGAATTTATGGTTAGCATATCTACGCGCTAACATACTTAAAACGGGAACATTTTAATCATCTGCTTTAGAACGAACAATAAAACTGAGTAATTCAGTCTTCCTTTACAAAAAAATTATAAGAAGAGGTCAATATGAACACGAAGTCGTCAATATGTACCACGTTCAATTTGATATCCGAGTATACTACAAGTTTGATTTAAACTACCGTCAATACTTATTTAAGGGTGTATAGTCAACCGCTTATGACATGGGCATATCTTCACATCGAAGCGTGACAGTGAGCGTTGACAACTTTACCACAAAAGAACCGTCTGTGTACTCAACTTCTCAGAGAAGGCGGACAATGAACCACTAGTACCACGCAGTGTCATTTTCGCACAGCCCTTCATCAAAATACGTCTATAAACATTTCAATTTGGGAAGCGGCAGCAATATTGATTTTTATATGTCGTAGATACATGGGTCGTATACATATTTGAACTGACAAAAGGCGCCCAGCCGTTGTCTTTAGACAGTTCATTTATAAAAATCTGTCAGCTCATTTATAAGAAACATCCAAGCCACGTCTACAAGGAGAGGGTCGACATACGAGTATAGTCATACTACATATATCCACCCACACACCGCGTAAGCACTAAGTGCTTACGTAGAGTGTTACTGTCATAGAATTTGTATTATTGAAATATACACTTCTCATCAGAAAAATCTAAACACCTTGCAAGTTTGTTTTGTAAAAAATATTAGAAAAATGTGTATATCTAGGAATATATGTCAAATGTCGGTTAATAGTTATTAATAAGAGGTTTTCAAATCCAAATGTTACTGTTCTAAATTCAAATTAAAATTTCATAGGTTTCGTATTTTGTTTAACAAGTAATTTTTACCCTGTATGGAGTATGAAGGAAATTGATGAAACAACACTCACACACACACAAAAAAAGCTGAGAAACGTTTATTTAATAACTTGTATTCCCTCCCCGAGCTCATATTGCTGCTTCCATACGGTTCTTCATCGATCCGATGAGAGTCGCTATCAAATGTTGTGGCATTCCATTCCATTCCTCTTGGATTGCATTTTGCAGCTGGCTCAGTGTTTCTGGGGCAGGATCTGTTGCACGAATTCGTTTCTTTAATTTATCCCATAGATGTTCAATCGGATTCATGTCTGGGCTTCTTGCTGGCCATTCCATAATGGAGACACTGACTTCGGTAACATAATCTCGTACGACGCTCGCGGTGTGAGCCCTAGCATTGTCGTACCTGAATATGAAACCGTTGCCAATAAAATGTGCATAGGGTATCGCGTGAGGCTCAAGACACTGTTCGATGTACCGATGACTATTTAGTGCAGGCAGACGTGGCCCAGACACAAAGACAAGCTCTGTCTTACCGTCGGCGCCGATTCCTCCCCAAACCGTCTACGAACCGCCACCATAGCTGACCTTTTCTTCAATGCAGTTTTGTGCAAAGCGTTCTCCATCTCTTCTGTAGACCTTGTTCCTTCCGTCGTTACCATACAGCATAAATTTACACTCATCAGAAAAGAGGACTTTGTTCCACTGGAGGTATAACCAATTTAGGTGCTCACGTGCAAAGTTAAGGCGCGGTCTTCGATGGTCTGCAGTTAATTTCGGCCCATTTGCTGGCTTGTGCGGTACCAGTCAGTCAGTCAGTAACAAACCAGTCTCCCGATAGCGTTTGTAGACTCTATGAACAGACGACAGGCTCAGATGCAATCTTTCAGCCGCAACACGCTGCCAAGTCCAGAATCCAGCAATGCCACCACTTGGGCAGCTTCTGCGGGCGAAGTATCCACATGTTTTAGAAAATTAACTTTTTCCAGACGTCCCAGTCACAGTAAACAAATAAAGACCAAAAAGTTTCAAGATAAGCGCTAATTATTAGTTTTCAAAGGTGAAATGTACTCCAACTCTAAACACACATTAAATAATTTGTCTCGAAACAGTGAATCATTTCACTTATAGGATAAACAAATGTAATTCTGATTTTGAATTTATAATTTTCGCTTATCACTGTAATGGCCAAACTGCCCGCTATACAATAATGTGATTTTTTCATGGAATGAAAACTCTTTTGTGTTAAATTTGGACAGAAACCATAAAAACGGAGATTTTTCTGATGAGAAGTGTATAGGTATTAGGTAGTCTGTATGGCTAGAAGATAAAATAAAATGTACCATCAAAATCCGGAACGCAATTTTATTTTTATTTTATCCTCACTATGTGTTCCTCAGGATTAGGATAGTCGGTGTATTCACTTACTTTTGTATCATCTTCCCCACCCTGTTAACACATTTAAACGCATAAAAATAGTGAGCCATTCGGTATCAAGGACAGCCTCCGAGGTTATTATATACTATCTTCTACCCGTGGCTTCGTTCGCGAGGGAGGGTTTTCTCGCGTTAATTCCGATTCCGTGGGAATTCCGGGATAAAAAGCCTATGTGTTATTCCAGGATGTCAACTATCTACTTACCCAATTTCATTCTGATCTGTTCAGTAGTTTTTCCCTGAAAGAGCAACAAACATACCTACATACATCCTAACAAACTCTCGCATTTAAAATATAAGTATGAAGGAATAATGTAAAAGTTGCTGCAGCAAAGCTGGGTACACATGAATATAATTCTTCTTGTACGGAAATGTCTAATATATAACAGATTTTATAACAACGTTCTTTTCGTTCTTTCGCTTATAACATGGACCTACCGAAGTGTCACATTGGAAGTTGACAACTTTATCTCTGTGCGACCTGTACTTGGTGAGCGGTCGCGGACAATGAACCAGACGCTAATGTCATTTTTACGCCTCGCCACTATTCGCGTTGCCTCGCCAAGGCATTGAAAGGCTTTCTCGTTGGACTAACACTTTGTTGTCGCTAAGATATTTATTTTTTAATGAAAATAATGTTGTACTGTAAGTTTGCATTCGGACAAAAGATCGTGTTATGTGTATTGTCTGACTAACTTAAGCCAGCGGCTTTGTCTTCGTTAATTATGAAGATTGCCACGGGAAAGTACGCCCAAGGTTACGTCCGGACGTTGATATCTGGTTAATAAATAAGGTAATCACAAACATCTAAACAAATCCCGGAAGATTTTCACATTTATAACATATGGATTGGCATCACAATTTGTAAGCAGGCTGTATAAATGAAGACATCTTAACATAGTATAAAGCAAAGTCGCTTCCCTGTGTCTGTCCCTATGTATGCTTAAATCTTTAAAACTACGCAACGGATTTTGATGCAGTTTCTTTCAATAGAAAGAGTGATTCAATAGGAAGGTTTTTAAGTATATAACATGCATAATATAGTAGAGGAACACTGATAATTTTTGAGGTTTCTAATGTGATGTCGCAAATAAACACATTTTTTTGCGCTTGCTTTGCAAACGCTGGCTGAACCCTACGAGATAGATCAAAATAATGTACTACAGTATTGTACACCTTAAAAAGGTCAACAAAAAAGTCCTCAATGGCATCTGTCTATCTCTTATAGATAACCCACAACAACCATTTTTTATCCTTTACTTTTTACGAGCATATTTTACGAAGCGATTTTAAGCAATACAGCATTAATCCTTATTCAATTAAGTACCATAAATACATTGTGCATTTAATATAAATCAATATTGCCCTTTACAGAATATAATTTAAATAAATAGTTTCGAAGATATTACAGATTTAAAATGCAAGGACATAGCGGTTGCGGCGCGGTGCCGGCGGAGGCACGGCACGCGTGCCTATGTTACTTAGATTTGAGCGTTGAATGTTTTTCCCATGGTAAATTATGTGTCGCACTTTCAAGAGTAATTACTAAAGAGAACATGTATGTCGAATGACAAAAAGGCTGTCAACGATGTACCTATATAAAGACATTCTACAGTATATTTAATATAAACATTGCACCCGTGCGAAGCCGGGGCGGGTCGCTAGTTAATTATAATTGATGGATTTGACTGCACATCAATCTAGTCAAACCGACTCACGAAACAGTATATCACTCTAGATATTGCGAGATAATAACGGACAATACAAATTGCTTGCCCTAATGAATTATCACCTGTGCGTCTAGTGTACTCAACTTAAAGATACTTGTACCAAAGCTTTTAAACTCAAACTGAGAAGTGATATTTTAAATATAAAAAAACCCTTACTGTATACATCGCAGACACAATGCCAGTGTGGAGCCCCTGTAGAAGAAATAGGTCATCTCTTGTCATGTCCACCGTGCACGGCCACCTGTACCTTGTAAAATCTAAACGAGACCAATGAAAGAGGTGTCCAAGTAGCTGCAGGTTGGTCCAAGGATGTTTGAGCATCGACTCGTAAAGAAGAACACTAGAATACTTCAGAAAATAATTTCATATAACATTTAAATTATTAGACATGATTCAGAAACAATGTGGCCAGTACCGTCTCCAAATCTATTATAATATATTTTTTCTTTAAATTATCATAAAAAAATATATACTTAATAGTTTTTTTCGTAAGTAATATTATGTTTGTAAAAGAATTGAATCTATTTAAATTTTTCACTGATAGGACAGCTAAAAATTATGAAAAGTGTAAAAAAAATTATTGTGGTGCTAGACTTTTTTTTATTGCGCTCGCTATAAGCCAAATTCAACGAAACCACCCCATCGACATAGCCGAAATTAGGCATTTAATTCCGTAGGTACAGTGGATGGAATGCACAGCTATCAACCACATACAGGACATAGATTAGGTCGGCGCCGCCGGGGCTTATCTAACCAGGCTGGTGATATATTCGCGCACATGATGCATGTTGATACAAGATACAACAGTTAGGCTACTGACTCATAAACTATTGTGATATTATTTGCATGCTCGAATTAGGGTGCCAGGAAGGCTAGGAGAGATAAGGGCGTTTTATTTGTTAACCGTATTTTCCTGCAGATGCAAACGATGATTCATCTCATTACTGTAAATAGGAAATTTGGGAAAATAATAAGACATAAATCTATTGGTTTACATACAACATCGACATTCATTCAAACACAGCAGTCGGTCGCGACACGACTATAGCTATTTTTCATAAAACTGCCTTTTTACTCGACTGCGGGGCGCACAGGAGGGTAATTATGTTCTCTTATATAATTATGTTGGGCTTGGCTCGGTATAATCAGATGGAGCTGAAGTATTTATAGATTAGAAGTGACAAAGGAACTATCACCGACTGCAACGCCTGCTTAAGTGAAAGGAGATCAGTGGTGGTACAGTGGTTACATGCACGATTTTCTAGTTGTTTATCGTGACCGGCTCCAACCCAGGCAAGAATATTTTCATAATCACCATTGTTCTCAAGCAGATGAAGGAAAACATCATGAAGAGCATGTCCCAGGACCGAAAAAGACGATTGACTTCCACCTACCCGAACTTGGCCCTCGTACCGGTATATTCCCTCTCTTAGTTACGAACCCTATGTTCACGCAATGGGAACTTTATAGGTCTGATTATTATGGAATGCCTGCTTAGTCAGTTTCGAACCCAAGGCCTACAACATGAAGGTCTACAACGAGGTAAGGAAAACAGTCATGTAGCAGTCTATATGAACCTTGTCAATGTGGCATGTAATTCAATGATACCACTTTAAGATTCTTCAAGGAAGTGGTAAATTTAAAAGAGCCTTTCAATTATACCGTAAAAAGAGAAACCGCTGTACAGTATGAGACAAACGCATGCAAATAACTAACCTAGGACAAAAGAAATCCTTGTGTCGCCCACACAAGGAAACTACAGCGGTATATTTTTTACTAGAGGATCTTGAATACTTTGTTGGACAAAAGAAATGGATTGTCTCGAATTCAATTGAGAATTACATTTTAGCAATAAGGTGGGGCAAAAGAAAAGAAAATAACATCAGTGGAACGCGAATGCTTTTGGTATTGTGACTTCGACTCAAGTAGCTACTGGAAAAGCTCTGATTCCTACATGTTACAATGGCAAGGAATAGAACCGTTCTCATAGTCGTAGTTCACTAACATTTTTAACCGCCCCAGGATATGGGTCATCAACTTGAAAGTATTACAGTATTAAGTATGCTAAGCCAAAACAATTTCAAATTGGAAATATAAGCATTTAGTTCAGCCTGCAGTCGCCCAGTGGTTACGTGGATCACGACAGCGGACAATCGACCATAATTTTAATGCATAAATATTTGACAATTCCTATTAGCTTTCTGTACTCCTTTTCCATATAAACTTTAAGTGTGTCAATCCCTCCTACTATAATATGACAAATGGCTGTCTGTCTGTCACGCATTCACGGCTTACCCGTTGAAGCGATCTTAATTAAAATATTTAAGATTTTAAAGTCCGGTCGCAGGTATGAGCTAATATAGATTGATTCAATAGGTGCTAACAAAATAGGCAGTTTTGAGTTGCCATGGAGGCAATCAGTCAGAAACTAGTGCACGTTCCAAAGCATAGATATTGATCCGATTGGAGAAGAAGTTGCAGGTTTTAAAATTAAAAAATCATCACCTCATTCTATTCTAGAACAACAAAACTCCAATTGACTCACATAATTATCTATTTTAGTATGTTCCTAACAAGTACATATAAATACGTGAAACAAAAACTTTATAATCTTTTAAATGTTATTTACGTATATATCTAATGTTTGCATGCCTAATTAAAGGCAGATTGTACAGGGTTCAGATCACTTTGTTAACACCTTATTTTATGTACCTACTTTCTGTGCAAATAAACAAATTCTATTCTATTCTTACTTCCGAAAATTACAGAGACGGAATATGAAATTGGGCACAATTAAAGTCAATATGGAGGAGTGTTGAAAGGTTATAGTGTTATACAATAATGCAATCGAAATAATTTGCATTAATGTAACATTAGTGGTAAGCTGGCATATGCAGGGATATTGTCTCCAATTCACTTCCCGCCTCATACATTTGTACACACGAAGGCTCGTACCGACTACTGTTATGTCCGTTGAACTGGCAGACGGTAATATGGTGCGTCTATGTGTGGATGAATGCAGTCTGTAGGTACTGGTCGTACGTGAGTCGGTGTTTATAGATGGAATCAGCGTGAGAGTCAAAGAACGCTGGCTACACTGAGAAAGTGAAACGAATTTCTATTAGTTGTCGATTCATTGTCGAACGAAGCGATTTAGCGATGATAATTATGTGGAGTCTGTACATACCTAACTAACTAATTCACAGTTGTGCGATTCGCTCCCCTGGACTTTATACCAATAAAAACATAACCCTCCTTTTACAGTCGGGTAAGTCGGGTCCCATTACTATTGAAGATTAACGCGTTTAAAACAATCAAACTTTTCCTGTCCATAATATTAGAATAGATACAATTGTCTGTATGTGATTTCAAAACAACTGGGTTTTCTAAACTGCTTATAGTTATTTACAATTTTAAAAAGTTTTATTTTTGTATTTAATTTCTGTTCTGCTAAAGGGAAACTCCCACGAAATCGGGATATACGCAGGAAACACCTCCCACGCAAACGAAGTCGCCGTTACAGCTATTTAGAAATACAAATAAACAAAGCTTTACCACAGACCTCAACACGATTCTTTAAAGGGGTACCTGTAGATAGGTAAAGGACTTCTCACAACAAAGGACACCTCATTCGAGACATCAAAGAAAATGCACAAACATCTAGTCCCATTAAGTTTTCCTTTCAATAGTCTGGTAGGCGGAGGCACAGTTTCATGTGGCTATTGTGTCAAGTTGCTCGTTCACAGCAACAGGACAGTGACCGGCGTCGGGTTCCGGAGTGGCCGGCCCAGTGAACACGGCTGCGATAACGAAACGTTGTCACAGCGGCGGTATGGGCCACGCTACGTCTGTATACCACTCTAAGTAAATACCAATGAATGTGGAGTTGAGCGAACTATCTTGCGATTTGAACAGGAGATATGGACTTGCTGATTCTGGGTCCCACGCTAGATTTGTTTCTGTTTCGAGTGTTGTTTTACACGAAACTTGCATTTAAGCAAATCAAATTAACTAGTAAACAATATTTTATTTCTACATCCATACGAATTGGTCGTTACCTATGAATATTAACCAGCAAGAAACAATGTTTTCTTAATACTGTTTTTATAGAGAGGATTATAGGAGCGGACAGTATAATTATACCAACTAAAATAGTACAATGTAATAACAAATCAGAACGAATCTAAGTCTTCGTGTTCTCACTTTCAAATAAAAAATTAGCTTTGTAAACACAGCAGAACCCAAAAAATATCACCGATATTTTAATACTGAAAGCTTTTCTAAAATAAAAATAGCGAAAGCTCCGATACAAAAAGTAATATCACCGAACAAAAATCTAATAAAACGCTGAAATATTTCAATGCCGAAGCAAAATGCAATTTTGTACATAAAAGTCTACATGGTTTGCTATCCATTAGTAAAATTGCATGTCCGTAGTTTAATCATAACATGGAACATTGGCATAGCAAGGTAGAAAATCGATTTTCTAATGCGTTTATTTTAAACAGAGGTATTCGAGGCGTGTTTAAAAGGGTCATGTATGGACCAGACGTCATTGAATGGGTGGCGGGACTTCAGTATAGACTGCATAGTCTACTGGACACTGGCGACGCGACGAGACGTGGCGACGATAACGCGACAATAACATTTCAGAGGCGACGTCTGAGCACGGCGTAATTCGATCAAGATTCAAGAGAGTGTGAAAACGTGTGTTGGAAGACTGAAAACGTTGAAAAACACTTTCTTTTTGCACGTGACAAATTTTATCTACTAGATGCAATAATAAAATACTATTTAAGATGAGTTAAAAGAAGTACTTTTACTCAGAGTTTGCCTTTCAATGTCTATAAATAAATATCTAAAATCAAGACAAAAACAATAAGTCAAACGATACTTACACTTTTGGCTGTCTACAAACGCTGAATTCAACATTCTCTAATAAACACTGCACACGATCCAAACATAAATATGTATTTGTGCAATCATAGCCCGTGCAGATCGCATTCTTATATTTTACCTATCCGAATTTCATTCAGAGACGTTTCGGACACAAATTCTGCCCACACCATGTAGATTCAACATTCCATGGGTTTCCTTTACCTATTAGTTAGCTATGGTCTACATACAACACCTAAAGTGTTAGCCCTTATCATAATTTAGTGATCAGTACCAATATCTTACTATATCAAAACGAAAACTTAGATTAACCAAGATGATCTTTTAACTTTCAATCCGAACGCTGCTGTCTTAAAGTTCACGCACCTGAGTCTTTGAGGTCGCCTCAAAGACCAGTTAGCAGCAATGACTGGGCCTAATATGGCCAATGCTGAATGCCTTCCAGGGTTTCGGGATCGTTGTAACGAGATACCGCAGCCCACATCTCGGCAATTGAAGAAATACGGTGAGTTTTTAAGTTTCAGTATGAACCGAGAAGTAGAGGGACAATGACGATTGACGTGTTATGCAAAAACCAAAATACAAACGTTCCACCACCCCTCGATTCAGGACATTTCATCGGCGTCCCCACCAGTAGGTGAATTTAATTACAGTGTAGCGAACGATAAATCGCCCCGGGGAAGCGACGCGCCAAACAGACCATGTACTGTTTCATTATAATATTGAGCTCTGGGGTATTTGTGGGGCGAAAGCTTGAAACATAAATTAGTAGACGCGCCGCCATAATTTCTTGTGAGTTTGTTAAAGTTTTCTGAATATCTTGTAATGTAAGACTGTGGATTCCTTTGCGGCAAAGGCTTCAAAAGTTGCTTCACATTTTATTGCGTAAGTAAGTAGTAGTAAGTCTGCTAAGTCATACGATTGATCCATTTCCAACCCATGAGGTACTTCGCTATGACTTATCGTCTCGTTCATAATACCACAAATTATGTAACTCATTGTTAGCATAAATAATAAGCCTATTTTATTTGGTTCATTAACACTTCATCTCTGAATTAAGCGACATCAGCATTTCAGCGGGAAACTGGAAGTTCTCGCAATTTGAAACACAGCGCTGTGATTTTTGGAACTGTGTCAGTTGATTTGAATAAAATTTGTTACCGCATTTAGATTGTTGATGAAACCTGGCTACGGCTATACGATCACGAGTCCGAAAAAGAATCGACCCAATAGATAAAAAAGATGGAAAGGGTAAAAACAAAAGAAGTTACGAGTTCCATTTTCTGCGATAGTCAATAGATTTTGCTAGTTGATTACTTGCCTATAGAGACTACAGGCGATTGACAGTAATGCTCTAATCCGCGAGTTGACAGTAAGTTTAAAAATTTAAAATAACTATTTAATTATGTAAATCTATTGATATGAAGCACAAAATAGTACAAATGAAGAAAAGATTATTAATTATTAATTTTATTTTCCTTTGATAAAAATGAGACTTTTTATCTGTGAGTCACGTGATTAGAAACACCAATCAGAAAACGAGACGTCATCGTTCAATATTTTGACAGCTGACTGGTTATCTTTAGTTGGTGCTTATGACAAAATAAGAAATAACTAACTAACTGCTTGCACTGTCTGGACAGGTCCGCTCAAATTTGCGTGGTTATTTCCTCAAAAGAATACCAAAGACATGAACCTACATGCTTCTCATATACAAATACAAATTGTTTGGACTTTAAAAGAGACGTTGACGACAAACTCAGAGGGAGTTTGTTTCGGTGTTTCTTCGCAGAGTAGTCAGTTAGGAAATACGGCCTCATTTAGCTAAACTAAACACGCAAAAAATCATGACGTGTAAAAGTGTTATTTATAACCAATTTACAAATAAATATTTCATTTCATTTCATAACTAACTCTCTCTCTTCTGGTTCATTTGTCTTATCGTCCTGTAATAGTTGTTCGATGAGTTCCTTTATTTGTCTTTTTAAAAAAGCAGATAGATAGATATATTATTTATTGTACACCATAACAGTAAAACAAATATGGACTTAACAACTAAAAAGGGTGATACAATGGGCGGTCTTATCGCTAAAAGCGAACTTTTACAGACAACCTTTGGATGGATTTGACACAGAAGTTCTAACCACTTCTTGCGAATATCTCTTTTTAAAGGGACATGAATAAATAGTTTCGTTGGCGTTTTTATAGTAGTATTCCCACAACAAGGTATGCACAGCACTGATAATATTTTTTCACGTTCATAATAGAGTAAAATATCATAAAATACCCGAAGTACATTTATGTGCCAAATGCCAGGAAAGTTGTTTTTTGAACGATGACGTCATACATAGTCACGTGACCACAATGCCACGATTTAGGCCATAGTTTTTTAATAAATTAAAAAATTACTTATATTTTAATTGAAAGGTTAAGTGATGAATAAAATATTATTTTACGAGTACACATGAAGCGCTTCGAAGCGTTTCAAACAATTTTTACAAAGTTGTCAACTCGCGGATTGACTGAGTCAGCCAAGTGAGGCAGTAGTACAGAAAATATGTGAAAAGTCGATGCGAGAAGCGCTGTTGTTCGCTACGGGATTTACAGAAATTGACTAACGACCCGTGAGCCCGGACCAGGATACTAATGACTTTTTATTTTCAATTTGAAAATAGGTATTACGCGGAAGAACATTTTCGGATTTTAGTAAGATGAAGGCCGCCGTAAATAACCATTTTGAGACCCACGAGAGAAATGGAAAAAATATTTTTCGGTGATATAATGGCATTATTTTCTTGATGTGAAAAGTGTATTTCACTTAACGGGAATTTCATTTATAAAATAAATAATTTTTAGGCGAACTCTTCAGAAGCGGGCAGCTGATACGCTAAAAATGACACTATCAGATCATTGTCAAAAATCTGCGTTTCTTCTATTTTAAAGCTATTTAATAATGCACATATTTTTGCAAACAACCGATGATGGACATTGTCTCGATTTGTTAAGGACGTAAGTTCGAATCTGACGTAAATAAGCTGTTTTTGGGTGCCTTTTCCGACTAATATAAAGAAATTCAAACAAAACTAACAGTTGCAATAGATAGATTACTTCTTTATCTCCAAAGCAGCCGTGTTTAAAATACAAAAAATATGGTTTTTAGTATTGTAAACACGATTTTTCAAAACCTCTGCATACAAAGTTGAGGAAAAAGGGTTAAGTTTAGGATTCTTTTTCTGCTAAACATTTACATATTTTGATTCTTAAAAAATACCACAGGCTAGCAGATATAATTACCTCAAAATGAGCCTATTAATAATAACGAAAATGTAACAAATAGCTTCACAAAAAAATAAAATCCCTTTTAAATTTTTCACATATTTTGCTACAGCGCATGAATCTTAACTGGTCGCATTAAGGGTTATTTTCGTTGGTCACTGTTTAGATTTATTGGACAGAAAAGTGTAAAGAAATTTTAATACGCGGTCAGCCGCCTTCGTGAGTGGACGCTATGTCGCTTGTCAACAGAAATTTGTCTAAAAATAGATCGCTGTACGAACACAAAATAATTCATAATACTACACAATACTTATTTCGATACTTTACGCATTTTATATGAGCAACTTGAGAAAGTAAGTTTTTTATCTATTGTTTGGGAATAATTGTTATCTTTTTTGAACAAATGTCTAAACCCAAGATGATACCGATTTTTTTAATGGGTGCAAACGACTCGGTTTTTTTAATGTATGTTCCCCGATTACTCGTAACTAGACCGATTTGATAAATTATTTTTATTATTTGAAAGGCACCTGGTAGGTATATTTCCAGGTGGTCCCATCGTCATCAAGTCAGGATCTGATGATGGAATCCTGTCGAAATCGAGGGAACTCTTCAAATATTATTATTTTTTAAAGTAACTTGTGTAGTTGCTCTCGGAAAATACCATTCGGTGAAGTGGAACTGATGATGAAGACCACAGACGGCTACCGGAACTACTCAATCATAAGTATTTCATGGGTTGCGATTCGATTACTAGAATATGGTTGTTAATCACTTTATACTTGTTAAAATGTATATGGTGAAGTTGAGCTGATGGTGAAGTACCTGAAGAACTCCTCAAAAATGAACGGCTCTGCATCAGGAAAAGCAATATTTTGTAAATGGTGATAAGTAGTTTACATTTAGGCTTTTGTAACTAGGTAAAGCACTAGTCGACAAACCAAAACACTAAAAACAAAAAAAAATACTTCCAACTTGTTATTTTTTGTAAATCTGTCTTATTTTTAGTTTTTTTCATGATATATTTATATAATAAACTACAATATATATATATATATATATATATATATAGTAGTAAGTAACTATAATGATATAATATAAGTAATATGTATATTTATTTGACAAAAAAATACTTACAAATTTCTTAAAACTAGCTTATTTACATTTTTTGCAACTACGCCAAATAACTTTGTTTTTCATAGTATTTGTATGAATTACAAAGTTATATTTGCGGTTTTAGAAAATATGCTGTATCTCACAAATTGCTGACCCGATCTCGTTCAAACTAATTTTGGTTGAAAGGTTATACTAAGATCTACAGACATATATATGTATAGACACCGCAGCCCCGGATCACAAGGGCAACTGAAGGAACAGAGTGGGTTTTTATTCAGTATTCGTCTGACACTACTTTCCGCTACACCCAGAGCGAAAGGAGTCATTTTGATGATTTTCCCCCCCCAAAAATTGGCCAAGTGCAAGGCAGACTCGCCCATGAAGGGTTCCGAAGTAACTATAATAATATAACATAATATGTATATTTAATAGACAAAAGAAATAACTTGCAAATTTCTTAAAACTAGCTTATTTACATTTTTTACAACTACGCCAAATAACTTTGTTTTTCATAGTAGTTGTATGAATTACAAAGTTATATTTGCGGTTTTAGAAAATATGCTGTATATCAAAAATTGCTGACCCGATCTCGTTCAAACTAATTTTGGTTGAAAGTTTATACAAGATCTACAGATATATGTATTTTTTAGATTTTTCACTCCATTATTATAGAAGTTAGAGGGGACACACACACACATTTTGCCACTTTGGAAGCGTTCATCTTTTAAACAATTTACTTTATGAAAATGTCCTTTTAGAAACTTTAATGTCATTTTTAAATACCTGTCTATAGATACCACACACGCATAGGTTTCATGAAAAAAAAAATATTTTCAGTTTTAGTTCTATGTGTGGGGAGCCCCCCTTTATTTTAGCGGTTCACAGAATACATCTACCTATCAAGTTTCACATGTATGTATAGTCCTAATAGTTTCGGAATAAAATAGCTGTGACATACGGACGGACAGACAGACAGACAGACAGACAGCTTTGGGGGCTGAGTCACCCGTGTCCGTAAGAGGATACCCGTTTGCAAATCCCTACACGTGGCCCTCGGGTGGTGCTAATCAGGTGACATCAAACAGGTGGCAGGTTAAAACTGCAGGCTTGTGACCACCCACAGGGCAAAGACGTACCGCCAAACGGCCTAGCTGTGTTCCGGTACTAGTGTTGCCCAAACGAGAGTCTCGCAAGAGTCTTGCAATTAGCGATTATCCTATTGCTATTTATTAAACGGTAGTTGAGATCTCAGAACAATGTAACAGACTCTCTGTTACATACTCTGTTACAGATCTCAGAACAATGTAACAGACTCTCTGTTACATTGTTCTGAGATCTCAACTACCGTTTAATAAATAGCAATAGGATAATCGCTAATTGCAAGACTCTTGCGAGACTCTCGTTTGGGCAACACTATCCGGTACGATGCCCTGTGTAGCCTATCAAGGAGTTGGGTCGAAGTAGTTGCTTCACTGCTGAAAGACCAATCTGGCTCGCACTAGTGCGGACGTATCGGGAGACTAGTCGCGGAGAGGAGCGGATCCGAGGCACGGTGCACCGCTGGCCGACCGCAGGTAGTTGGGGGCCCAAGTAGTGTGCCAGCCACACATGACAGGCTGCCCCACCAACTGTCGAAACATCCCGGAATGCACCATCGTGCTGGTTGGCGACCAGATGAGAGGGCCCGATGGTCATTCCCGGGGGGCTTGGGCGTACCCCCTTCCACGCGAACGAAGTCGCGGGCAGAAGCTAGTAAGTATAATATAAAAGTACTTTCAATAAAAAAGAAATCATAAAAAGATATGATGAGACCCTGGGTTTGATCCAAAATACTGACGGTTACCAATCCGATTCTTTACTAAACACGCTAATAGAACGTTAGTAACCCGAATTGAAATAACTGACTTAATTCGACCGTATTAGGTTTTATTTTCGTTACGGAATTTCTTGATTCGGTCGCCGCGCTCAAAGCCCGCGATAAAAGCTATGCAATAGCTTAAAAATATTTTTAGTTTCAGTTCCATGTATGAGGAGCCCCCCTTAAATTTATATATTTTTATCTATCAATCGGAAAGCGGTTCAACTCGGCGGAACAGAATACATCTACCTACCAAGTTTCACATGTAGGTAGTCATAACAGTTTCGGAATAAAATGGCTGTGACTTACGGACGGACGGGCAGATAGACAGACATGACAAAACTATAAGGGTTCTGTTTTTTGCCAATCGGCTACGAAACCATAATAAAAAAAAAACTGCACATTTACATCTTGTTGTCAAAGAGATCCAGTACCAGTCATCGAAGTGTACCTACAAGTCACTCCAATAATTTCATGACATCAAACAGCACACAAAATAAAAGCAACCATGAAGCCATTAAAAAAAAAATTAAATAATCTAAAGTATCAAAATGACTTTACGTACCCATAATTCGCGGAGCTATTCGTACGTTTGTGTGTGTTTGAGCCTTGTCTATGTAGTGATGCGATTTGATACCTATCAATTTTGAACATGCGTCCTTAACACATAACCCTGGCACCAATACGTCATAAACATAAATGCACTATTAATTTACTATTGAAATCCATAATTAATTTAAAGGTTAAGCAAACTATTTAATGAATATTAATTCGTGTTGTAACTCGGAATCAATGAGCATTTAATTGAATTAGCGTAATGGGCAAATATTGCATAATTGCATTATTTAAAATAATGAACAAAGATAGTTAATTATTAATTCAATTGTCAATTGCATTTGGCAGACTACTGGCGTAACGGTCCGATGTGTAGGGTTGCCACTGTTGCCAGATTTCATTAAAATCCTGTTATTTAATCGACTGTATGTTGATTCAAGCGCTGGATAGTTTTGTGCTAAAAAGGAAACATTAAAAATGGGCTTTTTTAGGTCAACCATCTAGGCAAACCAGAGATAAAGACGATTATGAGAACTTAGAACATGATATTTACCATTTGTATATATTCGAGTTTCCGATATTTCGGCACGCAAGCGCCAAGATCACGGATGAACTGAATCTCATTGGGTGGACGTTTATGAGCAGACGAATCGGTCTACCCTCTTTCTCGTTCGTTTTTTGTGATCGACACCGCTACCATGTTAGGGAAAGAGGATTTTGAAAATACATGGAACCACAATCAATTGGTGGTTCCGGAACGAATATTCGCTCTCCCTGTGCCAGTTTAATATCCTTGGAAATAAATAAATATTACTCCTTTGACGTAACGTCTTTGCGTCTGTTCGTGTGTATAAGAGGTGTGTGTGTGAGAAGCTATAAAATAAAAGCTGACATATGTAACCAACCATTTTCTAATCACCAACATTGTAAATTGGCAACCCTAATAAGAATTTGTTAAGGACGAGATGGTTTCGATGTACGATACAGATTTCTGAGCACTATGAATTAATGCTCTTTGTGCAAAACAGTTTCACCTAGTATAATTATATTTGGCAGCGATTTCCGTAAGTCTTGGTATCTGTTTCGCTGAAATAGGATCAACGATTTAGGTCGTGGGCGAGTCAGGAGTTCTATTCTCGGACAAATCCAATAATGATATCTGACATTTTGCTCGACCTGGGGCCATATCATGACGTGTAAAGGCGAGAGTCGTTCGAGCGAGAAAGAGGGAAGAAGCTATGCATGCTATTAGCTCCATTTCTCTTTCTCGCTCGAACGACTAACGCTTTAACACGTCATGGTATGGACCCTGAACGTCTACGGCTAGAACTTGCTGACTACATTGTCAAGTTACTTCCTTAAAAGAAAACATTTGAAGTAAAATTATACGTCATTAGTACTTAAGCAGTCTCATTTTAGCGTGGCAATGGCGGTCATTACCTTTTCTAAATATCTCTACCTTGAAATCCGAACAGTGCACCGTTTTAATTTTGTTCATTAAATCCGTTCTAAATCGACATTCAGGACTGCTTCACGTATTTACTTTGCGGGCAGAGAAACAAGTGTCTGCACAATCAGCCTACAACGTTCTGGGACACAGGCCTCCTCTCTAAGAGAACGAATGGGCATGTAATCCACCACGCGGGCTCAGTGGATGTTGGTGGATGTTACATGTTATCGAATTTTTCGGTGCTAGGATATGACGATTTCCTCACGATGATTTCTTTCACCGTTTTGAGAGTAGTAGTGAGAAGAAAATTACACAAGGTAATTTGCCTGTCTGGGTTCGAACTCAGACCACAACTCACTGCTTTGTAGTACCGATTCATAAAGGTCCGTTACAATTTAATTTACTTGAAATACTTGAGCCACTCAGGAAGATAAGTTGAGTCACTTAACTACTACTTTTGTTGACCAGCACTGACCTTGTGACCCAACTAACTTAAATTAGAAACGTTGGACGCCCACTCCTTTTCTTACTTTCCTACCTTTTAAAGTATGTGTGTTGAATTGTAGGTGTAGTGTACGAAACTGCACATGAATAAATGATCCCATAAAAAACAATACTTGTCAAAAAACCAAGTCTCGCAACTCAGTTCTTCTACCGTAAAAAGTTGTGAGATCCATGTAATACCAAGTCGGTTATTAATTTATTCAGTCCCTACTTAAGGGACCTTCTGTCTTAAGTTGTTACGTAATTATCTAACCTAACGACATCTTATAGTGCCCAATCTTATAGTAACCATATCAATATTAAAAATCTTTAGCGTATTAAGTGATGATGTCGTTAGGTTAGGTTAGGTTAAGTCGAGGCGGCTTGCGTCCTGGCCGGATCCCCGCCCTGGGACCTAGAGGCGAAAGTACTCGCGTCGTTGTATCGATGGCGCGAGGAAGAGCGGGCACGGGGCTCGAGGCCGGTGCAGCGGCAGATCGTGCTGCGCCGAGAGGAGCTCCGTCAGGTCTTGGTGGCGAAATGGGCAGAGCAGAGGCTTCTGCGCCCTACCGCCGGCCTCGCTACCGTCGAGGCGATCCGGCCAGTACTCGACGACTGGCTCGGGAGAAGGCACGGCTCCCTGTCGTTTAGAGTGACACAGGTGCTGTCGGGGCACGGCTGCTTCGGCAAGTACCTGTGCCGCATAGACAGAGAGCCGGACGCTCGGTGCCACCACTGCGTCCATTGCGGGGAGGACACTGCGCAACACACGCTCGCCTAGTGTGTAGCTTGGGAGGAGCAGCGCCGTGTCCTCACAAATGAAGTAGGAGGCGATCTGTCGCTGCCGGCCGTAGTGCAGAGTATGGTCGGCAGCGCAGAGTCGTGGGACGCGGTGGTGTCCTTCTGCGAGGACGTGATGTCACAGAAGGAAACTGCGGAAAGGGAGAGGGAGATCTCCACTCCCTTCCCTGGCCGCAGAAGGCGCACCGGGCGCAGGGGAAGGGCGGACAACGCCCTTTTCCAGCCCCCATGAATGGGTCCAGGGGCGAGGGACTTGGGGAAGTCCCCCGCCCCCTATTCGATGGACCCGAGTCGCAGGCGCACGCGGGTGTCGGCGCGCGCCTCTGAGGCGATGCACGGGGTAGTTCAACACCTTACTACCCCGTGCAGGAGGCGAGGCCGGGACAGACCCGGCCAGCACTAGTGCGGGGCTGCGGAAGAATTAGGTTTTCCGCGGCCCCCCGCGCACGTGTGAGGAGACACCGGGGTGTTTTTAGCCGGTAAGAATCCGGCACGCCCCTCCGCCATTCCCGAGGCGGAGGTAGTCCACGAGGATTTCCCGCAGTAAAAAAAAAAATTGAATGAAATTTGAAATATACCGTGTCTATACAATGCCTGTTTGGTTACTGAAAATTCAGGCTTCTAGTTTTATCCACAACGAAGTTATAGGGGGTCGAAAATGGCCTGAATTGCTTCGAGAAAAGAATGGTACGGCCCACGGTGGGCTGAAAAACGGCTTTCATAGACTTAGGCATTTTATTTTGCAAGTGCCAGTTTTTGTGCCGGATATCACTTCTATTTGTTATAACAATATACAAAAATGACACCAGAATTGATTCTGCACAAAAACGAAGGAATTATAATTTTTTTACGAAAATTTTGTATGGAGCTAGTATGAAAAATCGAAATATCTCTGAAACGGCAGCGATAACCGTAATATCCTTATAGGAGGTTTTAGTACTAATTATTTATGATTTTTTGACATACGTTACATAATGGTTGTAGATGCCTTTTTTTTAAAAAAAATCGTCAAAATATTTTTATTTATTTTTACATATTAAACGTTCCTTTTAGTGTTTAAGTTGAAGAATTCAGAGCTTTAACAACTCTTAACATAAAATAGCATCACCCCTATAGACCTGAAGGACTAGACAGAGGTGTGTAGTATCTTGTTGATCTTGTAAGATTTCCAACAATACCAAATAGTTGAATATCAGTGTCAAAGTGCCCATGCTGTCGCTTCTTTTAGAAAGATAGGGGAATGAAATTGTTAATTGATCATACCCTAAAAGTATGATTACAACATAACCGGACACATAATAATATCGACACAAAAGGAATTTTAAAACCTTGCATACGTTCAAAATACAAAATAACATATTGTGTAGTCATCTAATGAGTCTGATGACAAGTAATTAAGTAATTAGAATGATGGTTGTAGTCTTCTGATTCTAATGAGCCTATTAAGTGATTAAATGATTTGAAATATCTCGCAACAATACCAACTAAGAACTGCATTCACCTTTTTATAATTAGTGAGCTAATGTGATTTGCTAATGTTGATTAGTTCTACTATGAGTTCTACGAAATGTTTTTGACGATTATAAATTTTTATTATCATATCTTTTATAACTTTAATGAGGGTAGTTAACTAATTATTGACTTTATACAATAAAAGGGCTATAATTTTGTTCCATAATTTAGATTGTTCACAACCGTGTAACTGCTAACACTAAAACTATTTGCTTTGCGACTACAAAATCTTAGAATGGAAAGTTTAATCACCAACTTAGATTTGTTTGTTCTTCTAAAAAGTGAGTGTCCTTCATTTAATCATGAAGTATTGTTTAGTGCAATTGTGTCCCGCATAGGCGATTGCCTTTCTGCCGAAGATCAAGTAACTCTCAAAGAATTTTGCCGGAGATTCACGCGAGCTGCTTTAAACAGGTGGCAGAAATCTAAACGATTCTTTGATAAGTTTAGAAATACGTACGGAGAGTGGTTGCAAGCAAATATTGATTGGCCGAGTTGCGTGCAAACTTTAATAAATCAAGAACCAACTGTTGATGAGATACCAAGAGCACGCTCAGTCTCTCCAGAACCTTCGACATCATCGACTGTTGGAACAATGACAAAAAGGTCCCGAAAACCATTCAAAGATCTGGGAAGCAAACAGAAAAAGAGAAGATCTAGTGAGCACATAGGCGAGGATTCCTGTGAATTGGCATATGCAGCTGCAGCACGTTTAAAAGAAGAAGGTTATGAAGATATCGCATCTGTAATCAATTATATGATCAAAAATCCAGAAGCTGCCGTTAAAATCAAGGAAAGCATTAAGAAAACAGTAATATTTACACCAGAGAAAGCACTTGGATTGCTTCTTTCACTTAAGCTTTCAAAGTGGCAATATATTACGTTGCGAGAGACTGCCATTCGGGAAGGTGCTAAGGATATTTACCCATCCTACTATAAACTGCAACAAACTAAGCTTGCATGCTACCGTCCTAATCAATCAGTATCAGTTACGGATTCATCAGCTAGAATTACACTTCAAGCTTTACTTGACATCACGGTGAAGCGGATTCTTCAAAGTCTTTCTGATAATGTGGAAAATAAGCAGTTAAAGCTGATATCGAAGTGGGGATTTGATGGTGCTTCCAATCAAAGCCGATACAAGCAGAAAATGGACGGCGAGCATGATGATTCAAGCATTTTCATGACCTCCTTGGTGCCACTGAAACTGACAGATGGAGATAATACTATATGGACAAACCCGAAACCATGCTCAACTTTTTATTGTCGTCCGGTTCAGTTCACTTTTGTAAAAGAAAGCCATGCAGTTGTCATTGATAACAAAAGAAAAATGGATGAGGAAATTGAGGCCCTTAACCCCACAGAGTGCATTAATAGTAACAGGGTGACTCATAAACTAATGATGACAATGATCGACGCAAAAGTCTGCACGTACCTTTCTGAAGCTAGATCAAATGCATCATGCTACCTGTGCTTAGCAAAACCAACAGAAATGAACCACTTAGATGCTGTAACATCAAAAACTGTGTGTTCTGACATATATGAATTTGGCCTATCATCCCTACATGCCCGTATAAATTGCATGGAATGTCTGTTACACATTGCGTACAGACTTGACTTCAAACAGTGGGCAGCAAGAAGTAATGAGCATAAAGATATGTTACAAAACAGAAAAAAAAAACATTCAAAATAAATTTAAAGAGGAGCTCAATCTGTTAATTGATATAGTAAAACAAGGCTCGGGAACTACCAATGACGGGAATACCGCAAGGAAGTTTTTCGAGTTTCCCAATAAAACTGCAGCTA
This sequence comes from Tholera decimalis, assembly GCA_943138885.2. Classification (NCBI taxonomy): domain Eukaryota; kingdom Metazoa; phylum Arthropoda; class Insecta; order Lepidoptera; family Noctuidae; genus Tholera; species Tholera decimalis. The sequence goes on from OW964551.2 coordinate 33,912,547, forward strand.
TTACTGGGTTGGATCAAAACCTGATAAAAAGATTTGCTGTTATTTTGCAAGCAATAACATCTGGTGAGAAGATCGATGTCATCAAATTTAAAGATTTTGCTCGCAAAACAGCAGAAAAGTACGTGGAATTATACGACTGGTACTACATGTCATCAACCGTACATAAACTATTAATACACGGAGCTGACATAATCGAAAAAAATGATATTGTCCCGATTGGGACTCTCTCGGAAGAAGCCTCAGAGTCTCGAAACAAAGATTTTAGGAGGTTCCGGGAACATCATTCGCGGAAAAGAAGCAGGCAAGATTCTAATCAAGATATCCTAAATATGCTTGTTGTTTCTTCGGATCCTTTTCTAAGTGCACAAAGGCCGAAGTTAGATGCCAAAAGGAAGACAACCTTTTTTGCTGAAACTCTCGACCTAATACAGTTTCCGGAAACTGAGTTCGAGTTTGTAGGTATATCCGATCTGGATTCTGACTCGGAATTGGAGTCCGACAACGAAAGTTGTAAAGAAAATTTGTAAAATTTAATTATTTTTCTTTATGTTCTTTTGTTATTTATGTTAGTTTATTGTACCAATATGTTTAGTTAATAATTTCATAAATTATAGTTTCAAATATGTATTTTGTATAATTGAATTTATTAGATATTATTTTTGTTACTTCTGTTTTATTTAAATTACCTATCAATAAAAAGATTATATACAGTCTTTTTTTTTTCACATATTCTTAATATTTGGGGAAAAAGCATGCTTCCTAACGATGTTCTTAACTTTGACACAGTTCATGGATCGTTTTGAACAGTTTCATATGTTAAAATAAATAATGTTAGTACTATAATCCCCTATAAGGATATTATTATTATTATGTGTCCGGTTATGTTGTAATCATACTTTTAGGGTATGATCAATTAACAATTTCATTCCCCTATCTTTCAAAAAGAAGCGACAGCATGGGCACTTTGACACTGATATTCAACTATTTGGTATTGTTGGAAATCTTACAAGATCAACAAGACACTACACACCTCTGTCTAGTCCTTCAGGTCTATAGGGGTGATGCTATTTTATGATAAGAGTTGTTAAAGCTCTGAATTCTTCAACTTAAACACTAAAAGGAACGTTTAAATATGTAAAAATAAATAAAAATATTTTGACGATTTTAAAAAAAAAAAGGCATCTACAACCATTATGTAACGTATGTCAAAAAATCATAAATAATTAGTACTATAACCCCCCTATAAGGATATTACGGTTATCGCTGCCGTTTTAGAGATATTTCGATTATTCATACTAGCTCCATACAAAATTTTCGTAAAAAAATTATAATTCCTTCGTTTCTGTGCAGAATCAATTCTGGTGTCATTTTTGTATATTGTTATAACTAATAGAAGTGATATCCGGCAAAAAAACTCGCACTTGCAAAATAAAATGCCTAAGTCTATGAAAGCCGATTTTCAGCCCACCGTGCGGCCGTGCCGCTTTTTTGCTCGACTTGGCGGGGGCACTGCCGTGCCCCCAGATAATGAAGTTCTCGCATCAATACAAAATGTTTCAGAAGACGGTGCTTGTAGTTTGGTTTCTTCATTTTTTGACATCGACTTCTGAAAGTATTTTTTACTTTGTAGTGTTTTTAATTTGAAAGTCGGTTGTACACTCTTGTTAAATTTTCAGCCCAGTTTGGATGACTTTTTATTCTGTTATTTACTATTATATATATATATATATAATAGTAAATATATATATATATATACATATATATCTCGCAATCTTGCCAATCTCAAAAAGATTCAAAGATCTCATAAATAAGTTATTTGTGTCTTACATAATGTGGGATCTGTTAAATAAAAATTCCGATCTCACAGATGCACTTCTGGATTCACTTGGTCTGTTTAAGCACATTTTGTAATTATGTGTATCCGTTACTGTTGTAGTTACCTTGTATGTTCATTTCCTCTTGTTCGCATGTTTTTTTTATATGGTAATTACATATGTTAAAAATAAATCTAGTTTGTCGTTACAGATGCAGAGTTATAAGAAATAATGACTGCTACAGATTTTTTCCAAGCTGAACACTCAGTACTCTATTCAGTAGCCCATGAAACTCCATTTCTTCCTACTCCATGCCCGTTCACAAAAGGCAAAATAACGGGCAACATAGATAGGTCCATAGCTATAGTTAAAAAACTTTCGCTACGTTATAAGATACTTGTGTGTAGACCAATCAATGTACGATTTCCTAATGTACGAATCGGTTGAAAAAAAAAAGCGATGTGGCGACTAATAAGGCATTGCAAAGTTAAGTAAGTAGTTAATTAGGCTTTTATCCATTTTGACTGGTTTTATCTGTTAAGAAATGAGAAACGTGGCAAGGCGCAAGTTCAATGATGTATAGATCTCATCTATTGCGAAACGACTTAAGAAACAAATTAACAATCTTACTGGCATGAATGCACTGGTCGAATGAGGAGTTCAGAGGTTCAATGCCTTGAACATCGGACGCTGAGCAGAGGTAGCCTCTCGGTTGTAAGTATCGGTTGCACTTAGATATTTTATTTCAATAAGATTTATTTCTTTGGTTTCACATTTTTACACTGAACGCTACAGTAGGATACCTAGTCTTGTGAGCTCCAAACTTTCAAAAGATTAATAAGTTATTTACTTCGGGCAATGTGCGAGGGATTTTTACAATTTAAATTTTTCATTGGGCTATAAGGGTGCGTTTCCACCAGAGATGTGCGATGGAAATGTGTCGTGCGAGGATGTCTAGCTGTGCTGTGAAAATGTGTGGGCGTTTCCACCAAAGCTGTGGGATGAAAATGTGCCTATGAGGATGTGTAGCGGAGCTGTGAAAATGCGCATTAATGTGTGGTGCGAGGATGCACAAACCTCGCAACACATCTCTCGCACACATCCCTCGCACACATCCCTCGCTTGTTTTGTATGCGCAAAAATCTAGCTCCGCTGAGCCGTTTCCACCAGAGATGTGCTGACCGTGGCGAGGTAAATGAAGCGATTCTATTGGTTCTTTACAAACACATCCCTCGCTACGCATCCTCGCACATCTCTGGTGGAAACGCAGCCTTAGACATAAGGCGATGCACCAGCGGTATCCACATACGCACGTAACGGCTTGAGAATATTTTCTTTGGAAGTCCTGTTTTGAAGTCCGGATTTTGGGTTTCCTGATAGATATGTACATAATTATGTATGTTAAGACATGAGAAAATAGGTTACTTTCTTCCAAACAAGCGCGCTCAATCATCAACCATATTATCGCTATCCATCAGGTGAGATTGTGAACCCAAATGAAAGACTTATTTATTGTATCTTTTTAATCAATAAAAACTTACAACGAAAAAGCGCACCAAAGTTCATGAGTGGAGGCTGATGACGTCACCAACATATAAATATAAAATATACCGACGATAAATCGTGACGACACGTTTGAATGCACTGTTTCACCATATTTTTTTTGTTTACGAGAACGTGTTAAAGAAAAAAATAGGTGTCAACTGTTTTTGTTTATCTGACAGAATTTTAATATATAAAAATTTTGAGAATTTTACTATGTTTCTGATCACATTACAAAATACCTGTGACAATCAAGTTCACATTACAGATTAATATATAATTAACTACTTAACTCCAAATCTATAACTTTGTTTCTAAATGCTAAATAATTGAAATGCACACTTCACTACTAATTCTTAATTAGTTGTGGTAATTAAACCAAATGAGAGTGACGTAACTCCGTTTTAAAACGACGTGATTACGAAATCGTCTGGCGGAGGAAATTACTTAACTAAATAAAATAACGTTTTAAAGACTCCTTCTTTGCTAAAACGGAGTCTTTGTTGGATAAAGCCTTTTCTGGTAAAGTGCAATGCTTTACTTGGATGTAAAGCAAGGAGGTGAAGCGGGTACTTGAAAGTTTCTACAAATAGGCAAGAGGCGACAATGCGACAAAGATTTTTCAAAGAAACTGTTCCCAAAAGTCTTAGTTTTTATATGAAAACGTGTAAGGAACCTTAGTTAGTTAAGAGTTAAAAAATCCGAGGTACCGCTACAAAATCCTAAAAAAACCGGCCAAGTGCGAGTCAGACTCGCGCATAAAGGGTTCCATTATCTATAAAAACGGCAAAATAATAACATTTGTTGTATGGGAGCACACCTTAAATATTCATTATTTTTTATTTGTTGTTATAGCGGCAACAGAAATACATAATCTGTGCCAATTTCAACTGTCTAGCTATCACGGTTTATGAGATACAGCCTGGTGACAGACAGACAGACAGAGGAGCCTTAGTAATAGGGTCCTGTTTTTACCTTTTGGGTACGGAACCCTAAAATCACACCCTAAAATCAGAATTAATTACATAATTCAATAATACGAGAAGTTGTTTAATATGTCACCCCATTTATTCTAAAATCATTTATATATACCTATATTTTAAACGCAAAACGTAGGCCAAATAGTTATTGATTTGAAAAGATTTTCTAGAGCGAACGAGTGGGTTTTTAGATGCTGTGACAAAAATTTAATAAGATACGGCCGATATGGAGGACTACAGTAACAAAAATACTTTTTAGTTTTATTGAAACATAAAACCTCGGTTAGATAGTATTTTTTGGTCCAATGTCACGTACAATATTGAAGTATTTTGTGAAGATAGAGATCATACGGACCCAGGTGTCATTGACCTTTCAACACTAAAGGAATCTGTAATATACATATCGGGGGCGTATAAAGAAATGTTGTAAGCAGTCCGAAGTTACCTTTAAAAATAAATTTAGTGCACTTGGTAACGGTATAAATTCCTACATTTTAATGAAAACCTTTTTCGGAGTATCTACTTAAAACGTTTTAAAACGAAAACTTTTAAATTTGTATTTGGATTTTTGCTAAAAGATTCCAACACTGCCGCTTGACCTATTACTTAAAATAATTAATTCACGATTGGTCACAGAGGGGACCGCTAACGAATTCATTGAAGTGGACAAATTCCACGTTGGGGATCGGGAAGCAATCTAAATACTTAACAGAGTACTGGCATGAAATAGACAGGTAAAGGCAGAAGGTTGACTCCAAAAGACAACATATCTTTACATTTACGCGGTTAACATGCTGCGAAGGCAAGCTCACTCGTGACTGTCATTTGCTTGAGATCTCCATATACAGGATGGCCCGTTTACAGTGGTCCAAAGATTTTTTCAGCTTGAGAGCATCATAAGTGATCATTTAAAACATACTTTAGTTAAGCGAAAACTTATGGTTTAGAAATTATGTTTTATTTTTTAAATTACCCGAAATTTCAATATTTTTGACACAAAACCACTCTGTTATGAACAGTACTGGACCGAATCGAATGAAATTTGGTATAAGCATAGTGCAATAATGTACCTATCGCGCTATAGGCTCATCTTTATTATTAAAAAAAAAACATAATTTCGAAACCATAAGTTTTCGCTTAACTAAAGTATGTTTTAAATGATCACTTATGATGCTCTCAAGCTGAAAAATCTTTGGACCACTGTAAACCAGCCAACCTGTATAAACTTCGAATTATAGAGAAGATGAGAGAGACTATAGAAAGACGAATATCGGCTTAAAGATTCTTTATTTATTCTACGGAATATGTATCGTTCACTTAGCGAAAGAATACATATCTAAGAGAAATGTTAGTACAGTAGCTAAACAGTTACGTTTTCTTAATTTAGGTAGGTACAAAGTCGATATATTATTACTGTAGGACTAGCTTATTCCCATAACTTATGTGAGTTTTGTGTTGTTATAATGACGTACTGCTTGAGTTCAGCTTTAAATATGTTAAATTATAGTAGAAATTATACGAAAATAAAGACCTGGAGTAACATGGGACAAAGGCTAAAACATGACGAATTTGAATTTAACGTACTTATTTAAGTATACGTACGATATAATTGGTTGTCGTACTTCTGCACACCTATCTATTCAGTGGCAGTGAGATAAATTATCACACTATGTGTACATTTGTTGTCCCAGGATTTCCTTGATTACAGTTTGTGTTGTCTGAATTCATTACCGTTTTTGTGGGCAAGTTTAATGTTTGATGTGAGTGTTCTTGATGGGTTGTGGGGTAGTTTATAGACACGAGATTTAGTGAATAGCCGAGTGCAGTATAATGTTTGTTTTAATTAGCTCAGACTCTTGTTTGTGGTCCTTGCGGGGCAATACCATCTACAGGAATTAATCTATCTACAGGAGGTAGAACTCATAAAAGTTGACCTAGACAAAACCTATTCCGCTAGATTGAATGCCAGTTCGAGAGCTGGCAAACAGCCACTAAACTACTAACTAGTGTTCTGGTATCAATATTTAACCCTCTGTGTTTATGCCAAATTGTTTCAAGTACAGCTTTGGCAACAAAAGCAGCTAACAGATATTAAATACTTTATTAATCATAACCTTGTTGTTATGGTTACTGATGTTTTAGTAAATTATCTCCACCAATAAGAAATCCTTGTAGAGGGATTCGTCTGCTACTTTTAAATTCCCGACACAAAGTCACTGCAAAAACATATATAAACAAAATTCTAAAATATACAGTAGGTATGTCCAAATCTCCTTTAAAATAAACGCTCCTCTTAATCGTTAGTTCAAACATCTTAAAACGACATTTATCACAGAATTTAATTTACGAATGCAAAAGTTCAAAGACGGTACAGAGTGAGATTCGAGATTTTTCATTAGTAAACTAGAGAGCATTGCCCGCACTAGACGTTTGTGTTTACCACCCCAAGATCCAATCTAGCTATTTGCTTGTACCAGACTGTCGCTGCATTACGAACAACAAATTAACATCTTAGTACTAGTTCCGTGAAGTCTTAAAGACGTATACGGAATACTGATTGCCTTTTTATAGGTAACGTGAAAGTTGCAGTCTTTCCTATAGGTATGTATATCTTCATCCTGGACTTTAACAAACTTCCGAAGTATGTAAAGTAATATAAACCGGACTTTTTCATTTTCGAACCGAAAATAAATGAGAACATTTCAATTCCGGAAAGTTGGTGGTCCCATCTTTTACTAGGAACGAATTGGCGCAAGAAAACCTCTAGGTGAAATATTCTTTGGTGTTGAACTCTTTATTGGTACGGAGATGCGAGTTATGTGACGGTGTAGAGACGTTACGGGTCGCCAGTGAGAATAATGCAAAATAATAAAAAAGTATGACGAGTTTGTGTGTTTGTGACGTTATGCGGTTAATGTGAATTTATATGGGAATAAAAACTTTTTACCAAAAAATTAAACCGACTCCCAAAAAACACTGCAAAGTGAAAAATAACTTTAATTTCGGTAGTCGGTGTCTTTAGTTTTGTTTTTTCGTTTATGGCACCGACTTCCGAAATTAAAGTTATTTTTCACTTTGCAGTGTTTTTTGGGAGTCGGTTTAATTTTTTGGTAAAAAGTTTTTATTTCACTCTTTTTAGTTGGATGATTTTTAATTTACCTAGTTACAAGAGCCTAAATGTCGACTACTTATAACCTTTTACAAAATATTGCTTTTCCCAATGCTGGGCCGTTAATTGTTGAGGAGTTCTCCTGGTACTTCACCATCAGCTCTACATCACCATATGCATTGTGACGAGCATAAAGTGCTTAACATCCATATTCAAGTAATCGAATCGCAATCCACTCAATACTTATTATTGAGTAGTTTCGGCGGCCATCTGTGGTCTTCATCATCAGTTCCACTTCCCCAAATGGTACTTTTTGAGAGCAACTGCACAAGTTACTATAAGAAATACCCAAAACGCCATAGGTGTGCCTATAATATTTGAAGAGTTCCCTCGATTTCTCCAAGATCCCATCATCAGATCCTGACTTTGGTGATAATGGTACCAATTTCGAAGTATACCCATTCGAACAAAAAAAGAATTTTCCAAATCGGTTCAGCCGTCTTCGAGTACTCGATGATCATACATAAAAAAAAAAAAAAAAAATATACGCGTCGAATTGATAACCTCCTCTTTTGGTCGTCGGTTGAAAATATAATTGCTTTAAATACAAGCGTGAAGTGTGTGTTTACGTAGGTGCGATTTTATTTACCTAATTTACCTTGCAAATGTATAAAATAAACTTATTATAGCAAGCATTTCAGGCATTCAATTGTGATATCGAGAGGCAAATACGTTTTTTTTTTAAAGCACCTATATCTTATTTCTTTTGTATTTAAGCTACCAACACCAAATAGGTTTGTTACAATAGACTACAATTTACGCATTTAGCATTTGCTGATGGAATGTGTCCGGAATAAAGATGAACGCGACTCGCTGCTGAACGATTTTAAGTTAAACATACTGGATGTAGGACTTGTTCAAAGCATTTTGGCAAACCCAAAATCGAAGGAAGCAAAAGGACTATGTAGTTTAGTTTTAATCGTTCAGCAGTGAGGAGCTAGTATTTTAGTTTTTTAGTGTTGCTTTTTATTATTACTTAGCGGATTAATTTTGTTATAAGGTACGATGGGGTTGACATATCCTTATTGGACAAAAGCCCCAAATTAAAAATATAAAGATATAAAAAAAAGTATGACTTACCGTTCGTGGAAGAGGGAATGAGGTGATCCTCATTCCCTCTTCCACGAACGGTAAGTCATCATGTAATTAGCTTTTTGCTAACTATGTTAGGGTCGGCTTCGAGTGTATCTGACCTCTACAATCCAGTAGCTTGGCAATACGATACGCCGTGGCAAGACCACTGTCAGTTTCTCTAGCTTCTAACTACCTGTAACGACTGTCAGACGTGTTCAAATGACAGCCAGGACCAATGGCTTAACATCCTTATTAATTATATTTAATATTTACCATATGATATTGAATAAACATTTTATTTTTAACACGCTTTTATTAGGTCGACCTGTATGTAACTAACTATGTAATGAAATCTAAGGTAACTAATTTAACCATCTTCCAAGGGTCGTAGCGTAATGAAAATTGGCAGCTGTATGTAGTTCTGATGACAATACAATAATATGGTACTGTCGAACTGATCTGATGATGGCGCCGGAAGATATGAACTGGAACTTCATGATGGAAAATCGTATCATAGCTGTTTTGGATTTTTTAGAAAAGTCTTGTAATTAACTTTGACCACGATTAGGTTTCAAGGTCTGATGATGAAGCCGGAAGATGGGCACTGGTATTCCATGATGGAATATCGTATCATAGTCGTGTTTGCACTTGTGAGAAAGGCCACGTAATGGACTTTGAACACGATCAAGTTTCAAGGTTATAACAAACGTAAAGAAAATCTGTTATCGGTTTTCTTAACCTTTTTGAATTACCGCGTAATCTTCACTTTCAAATCCTCTGGGGGATTGTTCACTACTCGTAGGAATAATATGGCAAAAACTACAAAAAAAAGAAACAGCAACACAAAGAAAACGAAGACTACAAAAAAAAGGAAAAGCGCGAACAATTTGTTTTGTTATTACGTGCATTTATAAAAGCGTGTTTTTCTAGTGAGTTTTAAACTATTAATTTATTTATTATTATTTATCCTTTCCGAGACACGTAGGAATCTCGGTATGTTATAATGGTCACTCATCCACAGACCGGCCTGGGCAAGCGTTGCTTAACCTCCGACACGTGCGGCTATTATTACCTATTAAACCACGAGCTACTCTGACGGTAAGTATGGAAATCTAAGTCGAACAAAAACCGTTCCGAATGCGTCGAGCAGGTTACTACATCTATAACTTTCACGAGTCAACAGAGCGGTTGCCATGGTAACAGTAAGAGAAAGGAAAGCCACAAATCATGCGGCCGCGCAAGTTAGCAGACACGACGCAAATGGAGATAGAATAGAAATTGATCTTTCCATCTGGTCTTTGTGTTTTCAATGCAAATTTACTTAAAGAGACTTGCATTATTTGTTAGAAACATGGATCTGATTTTAAAATTAGGTCCACCTACCCGCATTAGACCCGCGTGGTGAATTACAGCCCATTCCCTCTCATAGAGACGAGACCTGTTTCCCAGCAGTAGGAAGGGGGTAGGGTAGGTAGGGTAGGCAGCAGGTTGATTATGTTATGTAATCTACAGATAAACATCATCACAATCCATGCAGTAATTTCCGACCATTCCAGAAACGGTGTGACATTGACATTGTCTGACGCTTGCAGTTATAGATAAGAAATCTACGCAAATAGAACAAACAGTGAATAGGCGACTGCAATCATTATATTACAATAACTATAATGATATCATTATCTTCTTAGAGTAAAGATTTCCTTTGACTGTTGACTCGCGGAAGGATGACTGGATTTCTGTAAATAATTAATATTTAATGCTTTGCTGACGTCAGAATGACGCAGAACGAAGTACCTTCTATACTTGAAGCGTTCCCATCATTAGGGCAAATATTTGCTACTCGTGTGGTCTCAGATGTAGGGTCTTAATGTGTGAACGTATGAGCTGCGTTATGATTATCAAGTTTTCTAATGACCCGGCACTCATTTGCCCTTAATTTATTTAGTTGTTTAGAAACGACGAAAAATGTCTTCTTACATAATAGCTACTTCATTATTTGTTGTCATGTCAGCAGTCACCATGGTTTTAGACATATCTTGGTACTTTACGTATGACCTAGTTTTTCTGTCATACCTACTTTCAATTCAATTCATTTATTCTCAAGTATCACAGACTCATATAAATTATTAATTACACGTCAGTCACAATTAAAAAACAATAAGGGAAAACAATTATTAATTAAAGAAATCATAATTGATGTATCTCTGGTTGGGATGGAGCGGAAGGCAGTGTCAGACTCCTACTGACTAACAACCCACACTATTCCTTAATTCGCCTATATGTTCCAGGGCAGTGGTATTTCGTTAGAACATTCCCGCATCACCAGTAGGCAAAAACAGGCAACTCCAGAAACAGCCCAAGTCCTGAGTACCTGCGTCGGGGGCTGCGTTTGCGTACGAGGGAACACGGGGTGGTTTTAGTCACTATGAGTCTGACAGACCCCTTCGCCCGCCCCAGGGCGGATATTTATTATTAAATATTACTGATAGGCCCACTCTTGACCTCGATCTCGCCTGATGGTAAGCGATAGATGAGGTCTAAGATGGGACGAGCGAGACCAGAAGATGCCTCTTTACTCGTGTTTTAAAGGCTGAAAGGTCATAAGTGGCAGGGAACACAGAAGGCGGCAGAGAATTCCACAGCTTGGCTGTGCGCACAATAAATGTGGAGGAGAAGCGGTTGGTGCGACAAGACGGTGTATCAACCAAGTATGGGTGGTACCCAGCCGTGCGTCTGGTAGACCGGTAGTGAAAGGGAGATGGAGGAATCAGGTCATGGAGCTCCTGCGCACACTCCCCGAAGTACAATCTGTAGAAAACCGACAGGCAAGCAACGGTTCGCCGATGAGCCAGGCTATGAAGCTTGTCCACCAGCACCTCGTCGCCTATAAGCCTTTTAGCTCTGCGCTCGATCGAGTCCAATGCAGCAAGTTGGTACTTTACAGAGCCATCCCACAAGTGGCTGCAATACTCCACGCAGGAACGGACCTGTGCTTTATACAGATTTAGAAGCTGTCCAGGCGTGAAGTACCGCCTCACCTTGTGTAGGAATCCCAGCTTTTTTGCTACAGTCTGTGCTCTGGACTCAAAGGTTGAGCCGAAATTGAGGTCTGACGTCAACTCCATGCCCAAAAGGTCCAGACGATTGGTAACTGGCACAGATGTACTTTGGAAAGTAGGGGTCAATTCAAAAGGGCTCCTTTTAGCGCTGACAAGACAAGCCTGTGTTTTCAGAGCGTTGAATTTGACCAGATTGTCGTCACCCCATTGGGATACGAGATTGAAGGTCAAATTCATGCGCTCTACCATGGCCTTTCTGAGAGTCGTAATTTCGTCCCATTCCAATCCATGAAGATTTCCACCTCGGAAAAAAAGGTGGAAGGTGAGAACGCCGTGGTGTCTCTCCAGCCACTACTCAAAGAGGAGACTGCCCAGCACACGGTTCTAATCTCATAGCTTAGTTACCTATTTAATTTAAAAATCTTAAAGGTTTGCCGTTTTATCGTCAAGAGCTTATTTTCACGCGTAAGCCGAAATCATTCTTAGTGATTTAGATAAACGTCCTACAGACTAATAATTATAATTATCGTTACTATGAAATGAAATTGAACGATTACTTGTCCATTTGTTCATTAGATTAACCGCACCGACACAATACACTCCAGCGGGCCTAGACAAAATCCATTTTCTGTAAGCGTTAACGCCAACGGAAAAATTAAATTGTATGGAGTTGACATTTACTAACACGTGACAATCACGTGACATGTGGTTAGCAAATGTCAACTCCATACAATTTAATTTTTCCGTTGGCGTTAACGCTTACAGAAAATGGATTTTGTCTAGGCCCGCAGGTCAATATGACACGAAATAGCGAACACGCGACAATAATGACTCTTTTATCCAATTAACGTATAAATGGAATTCAATCATCTGTTCATAACGTTACACAATAGCATTTAATACTATTGTTAATTTTAACTTTTTTTTTCCATAGGTACAAGCGTGTAATTGAAACGAAACATAGTAATGAGAATGAAAGTTTTGGTGCGTTTTTGCAATGTTCAATAAGCAATTGGACCACCCGTTTCGTTACTTCGATTCGTTTCCGATAATTAATTAAGCAGACGCTGCATCTAATTATGGATAGTAGCCGTCAGCAATGTGCCACTATACAAGCAAGCGGTTTAAATTATATGCGAAAGACCAATGAATTACTGGTATTAAATACTTTCCTATAATTCGTACCCTACTTGGATACGAACAAAAAATGTCTCTATTTTTGGGGTTCTCGTAATAGCTGAGAGCAAAACAAATATCCAGCTATAGATAAAATGATAAGTTACATAATTAATACCTCTATACGTTTATTTTTTTTAAACGTAAGCTTATAAGTAAGTAAGTTTATGTAAGTTTTATGTCAGTGGTGCTCTTTTGAGTTGAGAAACTGATTTGCAATCAGTTATCGCGCAATTCAACTTAGAACTTTCAGTAGCTCGAATGATTTGACGAACAATACCAAACTAAAGACATTTGGGTAGGCCGCATAAAGAACCTATTCAGTCGGTTAAATAATATTTTTTATTATTCCACATAGGCCATCCAAATTGTGCCTGATGTAGTTTTTTAAAGTAAGAACCACATAAGGTATTTTTAAATTTGTTGATCGAAGTTTTAAATATCACATTTCGAAGGGCAAACAGATTTTAATTGTTTGTAAATCAATTTAAAATTAGTTTTGAGGTTAATGACCGGTCATTTGGGTTGATTGATGTTTGGTTGATAACTAATTTAATATAATTATTATACATATACATATATATATATATATATTCAGTAAGCTAGGATTTCTTGGGTCTATGTAATATGCTTTATTAGCTTTTTCCGATAGCAAAATTATCAAATGTCTCCTCCCGCTACGGGCGAAGCGGAAGGGAGTGTCAGACTTCTACTGACTAAAAACCCACCCTGTTCCTTCAATTGCCCCTAGGTTCAGGGGCCACGGTATCTCGTTAAAACATTCCTGCAACCCCGCCAAGCAATGGCTTTGTCGGTCCCCGTCAATGCTGCTGACTTTGAGGCGCGTGGAACACGATTAACTTGAATACGCACTAGCCTTCCTATTTGTAGTTTTCACACCTAAGTGCCCAATCCATTTCGTCTTTATTACGTAAAAACTGGTCAGGTGTGTGTAGACCCAGGCGCAGTATAGGGTTCCTTAGTTACTCGAATAAATTAATAATAAATGAAAACTATTTTCTGGCATCCTTACGACATTACTTTTTTTATCGATAGTCGACTAGTACCTACTCTTTTCCTTCGTTAATATTACGTAGTGAAAACAGTGTTTTTTACCGGACTGCAAAGGAAGGGTTATGTTTTTCGCGCGTATCGTAATATTTTTTATTACCTCATATCTCCAGAACCACTGAACTTATTTACATAATTGAAGTATCGTTAATTTGTCTTAGCAGCCCAAGTGTTCTTAGGTGACGTTAAAAAAAATTAAACATGGCGCTGTGCGACGCCATTGAATTAAGTAAAATAGTGAAAAAAAAAATTATTTTTTTCGGACACTACAATATGGGTACCAAATTAAAGGGCTCAACACAAGGATTTCAAACAGGTATATTATCATGATTATCATAACGGTAATACTAATAAAAGTAATACAATGAGAAATTTTAATAATATGGACTTCGCTCTTTCACTTTCTGAATCCGGTGGGGTGCCAATGTGATACAACCGGGGAAACTAAAAAATTGTTAATTAATATTTAAACTAAAACGATGAAAAAAAAAGTTATTTAAAAATCTAAAAAACCCGACTGCTCAACAAGCAGACGGGACCCAATTGAACATAAGATTTTTTTTTTAATGGGATGGGTCTCGCCTGCTTCTCTTTTTAAAATAAAAGTGTGCTTGTTTCTTGAATTTCAGTTGAGCAGTCGGGTTTTTTAGATGTCTAAATAACTTCCTTTTTCAGCTTTTTCGTTTAAATATTGAATAACGATTTTTTTCACTAAGTTCGTTATATTTTAGAACATCGAGATACATAAAAATACCGGTTTTGTTGGTATGATATGCATGTTGACACTTGACTAAGAAAATATACCACGTTTAAAATAAATATTTCAGAATCAGATAAATCTCAGAATCGAAAACCAACCTTTAATATTTACTAAAAATATATGCAGACCTGGTATAGACGATTAAAATAAAAACAATAAATTTGTAGGCGTGGATAATATGAATAATAGCATTATGGCATCCATAACGTGCAAAAAACCGCGGACGGACAGACAGACATGGCAAATTTAAAAGGTTTCTATGTTTACATAACAAAACTAAACTGTAAAGCCGGGTCCGCTGCGACGTGTTTGCGTGTTTGCATTGTTGTTGTTGTTTGCTAACAGAATATAGGCGGGGCCTAACAGTTTTGTTAGCAAAAACACAATAACATGTTTGCCGAGACGAATGGATAACATCCCCCGCGTTCGCCTGCGGGGAGGGGGAAAGTGACGCAATTTGTGTTCGCGCTCACTATCCCTATTTTTTAATCTCAGAGACAGCATTGCCACACCTAATCTCATGTCAGGAGGAATCACATCGTTCCTTCACGTTGTTTTCTTCTCTATATCTGGTAAAATTAATGATAACAGCTCTTGATAATCACTTTCTGAACATCTAAAACTACACAAAAACATTACAACAATAGGTGCAGCGGACGGCCGGTTTTACTAACATGTTTTGATAACATGTTTTGATAACATGTTTTGTTAGAAAATTGGCGCAGCGGACCCGGCTTTAGGCCACGCCTATATTCTGTTAGCAAACAATGTTATACTGTTTGCAAACACGAAAACACGTCGCAGCGGACCCGGCTTAAGAATCGGGCATTTAAAACGTTTTTGTGTTGTAATAAGTCTGTAATTGCTTTTACCATGAAGACCTTATAATTTTCTTTTTGGTTAGCATTCAATTCCTCTTTTCCTCTGCTAAAGTACACTTGAAGCTGGTGAAGTGGCCTCTTCCTCATTTGATCAGTCCGCCGAGCAATCTTACTGCTCATCTCTAATTTGTGAGTGAGGAACGTTAGCGAACGAATCTGCTTTAATCATTGCCTAATAGGTGGTAGTAGAATAAACGTCAACTTTTAAAGCTATTATAATAAATACAACATTAGTGAGAACTTGTTAATGGGCCTGTTTTGCATATTGTTGCTTTATATTTAAATGCTGTGAGTTTTCCTCAATTAATTAAAATAAATAAATAATAATCATCAGCGGGATATGAAAAGTCAGTCTACACAGTAGGTACCTACTATAGCTTTATGAAGAAAAAAAAAAGAAAAACAAATCGCTCACAACACAAAAAACATATTCAGGCTTTATAATTATTCTTTCGTTGAACGTAAGACAGAACTGTTTCTTCATCTAAGTTTAACACATTGTTTTACGCTGGATATCAAATATTACTACTAACTACAAATAAAGACATAGATCACAATGCATACACTGCTAATAGTGACGAAGCAGACGATCGACTTTCAAGGCAACCTTGGTCAAACTAGATAATAAATTATCATAATAATTTCACATCATTTCTGTTATCAGCCAGTCAATTAATTCAACAAACAATGAATAATTTGTTGATATATCCAAAGCAATAGACAAGAAATAGTCAGTCAATAGAATTGTTTATATATTAATAACAAAACAGCAATACGACCCTGAACTCGAATAGGTCGGGTCATGCAAATGAAATCCGGTGCAGATTGGCTGCTATTGGTTTAAATTGGCGTCGCTGACATGTACGGGACCTTGCAGCACAAATAAACCAATGGACCGTGGTTGCTAAGTGCCTACAACGAATAGACGTACACGTTAAATCGATTTTTCCGAAGGTTTCCTTAGATTTCCTGGTAGATAGTTACTGGCTGTAATCATTGATGCATGAAAATGAAAACGTTGAATCGGATACTGTTGTTATATTCGAAAGGCATGACCGTTGTCCATTGTTCTGTATTTACTTGCCGCTACCTTGGATGTATTAATTTTCTTTGAACATCGTATATATGCGTCGACGAACATATCATTTGAAAAGATTTATATGGTTGTATAATAACAATGGGATGGTTAATTATTTTAATACCGAGACTTTTTTATGGAATCTTTTAACCCGATTTCGGACCCAACGGGATTTCAAAATTCGGCATTTTGAAAAACCCTATTGTTTAATCCGGACTATGTCCATGCCTAATTTAATTGAAATCGTAGAAAAAAAAAATGAAAATGAAAATGAAAAATGTTTTATTCGATAACAAAATTTGTCTTAACAATGAGGAAGACACACAGAAAGTCTTTCACACTTATAATATTAGTATGTTTTGATGATCAAATTATTAAAGGCCTATATCTGCAATACCTTTAGAAAGTAATCTATGAACAGCACAAACTTTATAATCTAACCTACCTTCACTGTCTACTAACGACATCGTACAACTCATAACTCAAAGGCAGCCTATTTCACACCTTATGTATTTCCACGTTCATATTAGTCACAGAAGGCATCATGAGAATGTCTCACAGACGGATGGACGTGACGGAATTATACGGAATTCCTAATAGGCGCGGGGCCCTAAAGAAGGGTTCTTTTCGTAGTTCGGTCCAGTTACACGGTATGTTTTCGCTCTATATAGGTAGATTTAGTTAGGTACATTCCATTCGGTTGTTGAGGGGTCACCGTCCAGGTTTTGCGTAAGATTTCCATAGCGCAGAATGTTATTTCGTTTCTAAGATGAAAACTCAGTTCATAGTACGGACGACGATGTAAAGATAACGGCATTTACATGCGGAGTAGTACGTCCTATTTCTCCTAGAAATACAGACGAGATGTTAAACTAGTATTCATAATAATCTCGTCACGTTAACATGATTAAGTATGCAAGTGCTTGTAATCGTGTTACAAAGATATACAATTGCTAGAGCCGTCGTGACAGATGTTCGTTGCAAGCACACCGCCTCAATGTTTGCTTAGCAATTTGTAAGTAATTAACAGTATGCAAATAAATAAATAAAGTAGGTACTCGTAAATGGTTTGGTGTGCAGACAAGGCATGTGTCACTTATTTTGTCGTTTCTCTCATGAAGTTGCGATTGAATTTGTGATATAATATGTCGTGATATTTTTTGTTGATATTATACGGCGCTGGCGCTTAGATGATATTGCTGTTTTAGTTCACATAGTTGGCTGGTGGTGCCGCTTAGGTGGTTTTTCTTTTTCAGTTTATGCATAGATCGTATCATTGGTTTAGCTTACATGGTGGTTACGCTTTTTTTTCGGAGATTATCATCAAATGAATCTGTCCACTCTGGGTGGAACGGAAAGGCGTGTCAGATTTCTACTGACTAAAAACACACCCTTTTCCATTATTTCCCATGATTTCCGGGTCTGCGGGATCTAGAAAGATTTCCCGTTTTCCCATTCCCGCAACATGCCAGGCAGTAGCCCTATCAGGCCCCGTCCCACTAGCAATTAACAAGAAAACAAATTAATACAATTTAACCACAATTTTTTTTCACATCATCTAACAAAACTAAATAGATCTATAGATCAAATAGATTTCCAATTAAATCCCACAATGACATTGCCAACGGATTAAAAACATTGCCAAAAGATTAATAACGTACTAAAGTAAAAACTTGTTTACAGCGAATACAATATTGGTCGCAGAAGCCTCAAGCCGCAATCTCGACGGTAATTAAAAACTCGCCCCAAAGGAACAAACTATGAGAAATTGGCACACGACAAGCGACAGAAAGGCTATAAAAGGCTCTAAACTTGTCTTAAGAACTCGTGAAATCGTAGATTTGGTTCTCATTCTTAACTGTCTGGCTCACTTGTTTAACTGAGTCTCTGCCGGTGATGTGCAATTTGTCAGACTTATGGGTAATATAATTAGGTTAATGATGTTATAAATTAGTCTGACCTACGTATTAAGGCATTTGTGGTCATTGTGCCTTAAACAGAGGTGTAAACATGAAGGGAAATACAAAAAACGTACGCAGGGCAGACATAGCTTTTTAAAGAAAATACGACACACTTTAGCACGTCGAACGACGGGACGAACTGGATACATTCCGTCAGAACTAGAGAGAGGACGCGCGGGCTCAAGAGAAGTGGAAGGAGAGGAGGCCTTTGCCCAGGCGTGGGTAAAATAGTTTCGCTTATAGTGAAGAGCAAGCATTAAGTAGAACGAGTATAAAGAAAAAAAAAGCGAGGTCCAAGCTCCGAGGAAGTTAAAATGAGTTGTAAATGTTAGTGAAGACTCAGTTACCAACAGGTGATAATGAAAAAGTTAACTGTTACTGAGAACTTGACGGGCTTTACAACAAACAACTAGCAAGTGTTGAGAAAAGGGTACAATAAGATTTCGACGACTGATGTTTTAGTTTCTTATTCTGTCGCCCTGGCAGCTATTCCTTGAAAATGTAACTGTTATTTACTTTAATTTACTTAATACGAAAGAATGACCAGTATAATAACATGGAAAAAAATTGGAATGGTACGAAAGAGAAAGAAAGGAGAAAGACCACAGGAAAGCCGAAGTGTATGAAAGAAGTTATTTCTTTGATGATTGTTTCAATATTTTTTTAGGGCTCCGTAGCCGAATAGCAATAAACGGAACCCTTATAGATTCGTTATGACGTCTTTCTGTCCGTAGCGTTTCTAAAAAATTTCTTCTCAAAGTTAGTCGTTTGAAAGATACACTGCCAAAGTGGTAAAATGTGTACCGCCCCTCTTCCTTTAACTTTTAAAATTAGAGAGGAAAAAATATTTACCCTCAATGAACGAAATTATAGAACTAAATATGGATATCAATGAATACGTATCGGAAATTGGTTTGAACGAGATATAGTCAGCAGTTTTTGACACATTGCACATTTTCAAAAACCGCAGGAACCGCAAAGTAATTTTGCGTAGCTACTTCAGCCTGCGCCGAGTAAAATAACTCAAAACGGTCTTCACAACTAAAGGAATATAACCTATAATAGTACTTTAATTACCATACAAAAATATGTAATGAACACTAGAATAAATGTGTTAGCAAACATAGTTGGCAAAATTTAAAAATATTTTATAGTTTATTAAACAAAAATACATAAAGTTGGACAAAAAACCTTACAAAACATGCTCGTGCGTCGCTGAATTTTGATAGTAAACTGTTGAATTTTTTCATAACCTTTAATTCATATTATTCTCTAATTATCATACTATCATTTACAGCTTTAACATTTCAAAAATGTCGCTTGGTTGTTTTAATTTTAATTTTTTATTCTAATTTGCGCGCTATTTTGAACCATACGCAACGTACACCGGTCGAAAATTCAGTCGTCCACGGGAGCTCAGAGAGGGGTCACGTCTCATCGTGGAGCGTTTCGCCGGTAACGATAATTCGCGATCTATTGTGTACGTATGTATTGCAGCAATCCGTTGAATAACATAAGTCATATTTTTTGTTTTTTTGAGTACGATTTATTATGCATACCCAACAATTACTTTTTATTGTTCAATATATATTTCTTTAACATTTTTTTTCAATATTTGTTTTATTATGGGAAAATGTAAAAAAAAATATTATTAGAAGAAAGTTGGCGCAAATTTTCGAAAAAAAAAGCCATTCTCATAAAAAGTACGTATTTCTATTTTGTGATGTTATTATTGCTTTTTAACCGACTTCAAAAAAAAGGAGAAGGTTCTCAGTTCGTCTTAAACTTTTTTTTAAGTATGTAACCTCAAACTCGAAGACGGCTGGACCGATTTGGAATTTTTTTTTCGTTTGAAAGGGTATACTTTCTAGTTGGTTCCATTGTTATGAAATCAGGATCTGATGATGGGATCCTGGAGAAAGCGAGGGAACTCTTTAAATATTATAGGCACACCTATAGCGTTTTGGGTATATCTAATAGTACCTTGTGCAGTTGCTCCCGAAAAGCACCATTTGAGGAAGTGAAAGTGATGATGAAGACTTTTTCAAACATTCGATATGGGTATCGTGTAGTGGGTTTTTGGGGGTGGTGATTGCAAATCTGGAATTTATTTTTAAATTCAAGATGGCGTATGCAACTTTTTCTCACAAATTCGATATGGGTACCGTGTAATGGGTTTTTGGGGGTGGTGATTGCAAATTTGACATTCATTTTAAAATCCAAGATGGCGGATGCAACTTTTTCTCAAACATTCGATATGGGTATCGTGTAATGGTTTTTTGGGGGTGGTGATTGCAAATCTGGCATTCTTTTTAAAATCCAAGATGGCGGGTGCAACTACTTCTCAAACATTCGATATAGGTATCGTGTAATGGGTTTTTGGGGGTGGTGATTGCAAATCTGGCATTCATTTTAAAATCCAAGATGGCGGATGCAACTTTTTCTCAAACATTCGATATGGGTATCGTGTAGTGGGTTTTTGGGGGTGGTGATTGCAAATCTGGCATTCATTTTAAAATCCAAGATGGCGGATGCAACTTTTTCTCAAACATTTGATATGGGTACCGTGTAATGAGTTTTTGGGGGTGGTGATTGCAAATCTGGCATTCATTTTAAAATCCAAGATGGCGGATGCAACTTTTTCTCACACATTCGATATGGGTATCGTGTAATGGGTTTTTGGGGGTGGTGATTGCAAATCTGGCTTTCATTTTGAAATCCAATTTAAAGCACATATGATATCCATATTGAATGTTGGAGAAAAAGTTGCATCCTTGGTGGATGCAACTTTTTCTCCAACATTCAATATGGATATCGTGTGTGTCTACTAAGTTAAATACACTGATAACCTTCAAGGGTTTATTGCTAAGTATAATTAACAAAGTAACGTAAGGGCTAAAATTATCGCTAAATGATGAAAATGAGTGCACCCGGTTACTGTTCGAAATACACTAAGCTCGCGGCGAACTTAGTGCGACCGCATTATATCGCTTGCTCAGCAAACGTGGTCGATTGCAAAATATTGCATCAAACATCGTGTAATAGGTTTTTGGGCATACCGATTGCAATCCTGACATTCATTTTAGAATTTACGACGAAAGTTCATTGGCTACTTTGTTAGCTTACAATTTACACTGGGTTATTGACAATTTAACTGATCCTAGGTTAAGTGACTATTCAGTATTATCTAGGGTATCTAACAATACTGAAATTAATTGTTTAAACCCTTAGATGTGACAAAGGAGAGTTATAATAACACAATTTTACTATATCATCAGAATATAAATCGTTTCTCCGGCAAAATATTAGATGAGGAAATGTTAATAGATAAATATGATATAGATATCTTATGTTTTTGTGAAACCTGGCTAAAACCAGATAGAATGTTGTTTAAAATTAATATTTTTCTGTTACTAGTGCATACAACAGGTCCTCAGTAGAAGGTGGTACTTTAATATTACGTAGTAATTCTCTTAGATATAAGGAACAAAAATATATCACCGCTTGCTCTGTTGATTGCTTGTGTGAGGTAGCATGTACAGAAGTTGAAGGCCAAACTTTCTTAAGTGTTTATAGACCACCAGCATCAAACTTGTCATCATTCTTAATGATAATGGGAGAAATTTTAAGTACCTAAGCTTATAAGAGATAATAAATTAGTTTTCGTTTGTGGTCACCTAAATATTGATTTGTTAGTAAATTCACTTGAACACTGCAAGCTTACTTCATTGTTCGGTTCATTTAACTTAAAATGCACATACAAGGAAGCAACAAGAATAACAGCAACATTAGCTCAATGCATAGATAATATTTATACTAATTGTGCCATAAAATACTCGTCTCAAATTAGTGGAGTTAGGTCTGACCATACAGGTCAACTAGTATCCTTTGAGTTGGTTAAAAAGCGGCAATTAAATAAGACTATTAAGTTTAGGCCACTAACTAAAAAGAAATTAATGTTTTTAATGATAACATGTTAAGTAATCTTTCAATGACCAATTTTGACTCCCATGACCCCAATGAAAATTACAGGATATTATTTTCTTCACTATGCCACGAATTTAGTAAGGCATGTCCAGTTAAAAAATTTCAAATGAGTAATAAATCTAAATTTAATGAATGGGCCACTGCTTGATTTTTTTTTTGGAAAATTTTTCTTTGCAAAATACACGGATTTACCAAAGTCAGCCGTCACCATTCAAAAACATGTCATGAATTACAGTGAAAAAATCAGAAAGCAAGTAACTGCAGAATTGAAACATTTGAAAAGTGCAGGTGAAAGATTTAGTATTTCTTTCGACAAGTGGACTTCAACATCCAATAAACCCTACATGGCTGTCAACGTTCATTCATATAAAAAAAAATTGGAATTTAGGACTTGTTCCTATTTATGGAAGTATGAAAGTATGGCTGAAAATTGTCTTCGTATATTGAAAGAGCGTCTAAGTATATTTGATATTTCCCTGGATACTGGCTTTAAGAAAAACATAATTATTTGCAAGACAGCTCTACCTCAGATGATACTATAAATGAACCACCTGTGGCTGTTGATCATATGGACGACATCCATGATGATGAATATTTAGAAGACTTAGACAGTCCAGAATCAGACTTAATCTTAATGTCACAAAATGACCTTGCGCTATAACACATACCAGAGTTAACACAAGATGAAAACATTAATGAGCTGATAAAGAAAATCCGCAAAGTTGTAGAGTGTATTTCAAAAGGTCACCATTGAAAAATGAAACAGTACTTCAAAAATAAATGAAAATTGAACATGGAAAAGAGCTGTCACTTAACAATGCTGGAGCGATTTTATCTTTTAAAAACCTTCATTCAAAAAGCTCTTATAGATCTCAATCATCCAATTCGTTTAGAAGAAGTTCATTTTGAATTGGTAAATAAAATTGTTGATGTGCTGACCCCAATTAAATTGACAGTAGAAGCAATCTGTCGGCGAGATGCTAATTTATGCACAGCTGATTCCGATTTGAATTTTCTTATAAAACAGCTATCTAGCATAATCATTTTTTGGCAAGTGCTGACACTTGCCAAAAAAATTAAAACATCCTTAGTGGAACGTATGAAGCAACGACGAAGTGATGATTTGACTGGTGTGTTGAATTAATTACAAAATCCATGAAAAGATGATGAAAATCAGTTATTATCGGATTTGAAATGGCATGACTTATTTCCAGTTTCTACACAGGCTTTAGTTTGGAAGCAAATAAAGTGTATTGTTAAAAAACTTAAAAGTCGAGATGACACGGAAGAAGAAGAAGGAAGATCAGGATCACAAACAGATGATGAGTTAAGGCCACAAACCTCCCAATCCCAACCCCAATTGACACTAAAGGAAAAGTTATAGCTGGAAATTGATAAGAGTATGAAATCCCCAGATCGTGAAGTACAAATACAAAATTAATCGGGGTTGGCAAAATATAGTATTAGACGTGAAATAAGCCTGTTTTAAAATGGAGGAATTAGTGGATATAACTTAGAAACAGCATATAAGTATCTATTGTCTATTCCTCCAACCAGTGTAAAACCTAAACGAGCGTTTTCAGCTGCTGCTTATGTTGGTAATAAACGAAGCAGGCTTGGAAGTCAAACCTTGGATGCATTGATATTTCTACGATTGTATTTTCAAAATTCGAAATAAGTTTTATTGTCTTTTTATTTCTTACAAAGTATAGTATCTTTTTGTCATTTTTTCTTTTCTTACTATACTGTGATATGAATAGTGTACCAAAATTAAAAATATATATTTTAAGAAATTACTCGTTTTTTAGAGTTCAGTTGCCGAATGGCAAAAAACGGAACCCTTATAGTTTCGTCATGTCTGTCCGTCTGTCTGTCTGTCTGTCCGTCCGTCCGTATGTCACAGCTATTTTATTCTATTAGTTACTACGGAACCCTTCATGGGCGAGTCTGACTCGCACTTAGCCTATTTTTGTAAAATGTTATAATAAGCAATATAACATTAGATTTATAGATTTCTTTTATTTATTTTTTTTCTTTTAAATTAAGTTACACTTGATACATATATTGTTATGAAATAAATTACGCTTATATTTTCTGCGAAGTAAGTTCGCTAGACAGCATTAATGAAAAAATGTTTTTTTGGTATGGCCCCACGTATATATAGTAAAGTACCGAATGTTATTAAAAATATGACAGTACATCAGAATTTAAACGAGCACTAAATGAACTTTTAATAAACAAAACTTATTTCAGTCTGGTTTTATTATGACATTACATAATTATATTTTTTTTTATTTCATACTGGTTTTATTATTCAAATAAGTACTGCATACCCATCTACCCTAAATTGCTACTTACCCAGTTTCGAAGCGTCAATAGCCTAATGGATAAGGTGTCGGACTTGTGATCGAGAGGTCGCAGGTTCGAACCCCACCCATTACACTATTGACGTAAACCCACTCCAGACACAAGCATATTTAGCTTAGTTGAAGGGGTTAACAAGATTGGTAGTAATGTGAAATGTACCCACATTGCTAGTATTCTTTAAAAAAAAATCTGAGGAGTTTAATATATAAAATCAAAGTTTTATTGCAATAGGATGAATAGTGAGGGAACGGATAATGTATTACTACAGTAAAAACAAACGTTAATTTTTATATAATAGGTATAATTTATTAAATTTATTTTTGTGATTTATTTACGTACCTACTTGCTTCATTTAGATCCATCCAGCCGTTTGAGCGTGAAGAAGTAACAAACATGCAAACAGACACATTCATTCACAAACTTTCGCCTTTATAATATTAGTGTGATAAATAAAATCATCTAAATAATTAATATTCGTTTTTCAAGTTTATTCAACATAACGACAAAAAATTAAAAAATGCAAAGTTAGCAAACTTCGTCGTGCAACGGCAAGCGGGCCTCGAGCGAACTTGTCATTGTGTGTGTGACAACGCACACGACTAGCCCGCTGCAGTAAATACCTATTTTCCGCGCGTCTCGTAGGCTTCAAGGTAACCCTTCAAGGTTGAGTCCGAATCGCACTTGGCCGAACTTTTTTATATTTTAATTTATTTCTTGATACGACAAACGTGAAACAACAAACTGAATCCGGTACTTACTAGAATTTGGCTGGTAAGTTGCGGATGAAACAATTTTTCAAATGATTGCGCAGTGCGCGCTTATGTCTTCGTGCAGACAATTTAGAGAGATTTTATCATCAAGAAATAAAGCATTATGAATCTTATGAATCCAGTCCAAACAAGACATTATTAGTTACAGAATAAGATTGTATTTTCTACAAAGCATATTTCCCAGCCTAAGCAAAATGCACGGTTAAAGAAGCCATCCAACTACTTCGTTACAGACTTGTAGGTTGCAAGGCAGGTTGCACCACGTGTTCTAACCTGCTAAACATACAAATATTAAACTGGCGTTAAATGTATTAGCATTGTCAGTGTCGTATAGTAAACGCTAACAACATGTTTTGAACACGAGCATGCAATAATCCGTAGTTGAACGCAAAACGGTGCACTCAACCGCTCACAGACTTGGAAGCGTGAAACCTAAAATTGGTTGCCTGCCTTGTTAGAATTTACGAAGCATGCATGTCATCAGTATATTATATTGATTTCTGCGTAGATACAAAGTGAAATGTGGTGAAAAGTGGTAATAGTAAATCTTTTTTGCAGTTACTAAGCTCCAGTGCTAGTGTACTCTAGCTAGGCCAGATCACGTGATATCTATAAAGTTTGTTTGCTTAAACGCGCTAATCTTCGAAAGTGATGGGTGAATTTGTATGAAATTTGATACCCGACTGTAAAAGAAGGTGGGTTATGCTTTTATCTTGATAAAATCCACCGGCTGCTAATTTAGACATAAACGACCTAAAAATTTATTTATGTTCTTTTTTTATTAAAACGAAAATAAAACACCTAAATCCGCTTCCCTCTGGCCTTTGAACCGATTAAAACTCGATACAGATTCCGATACTCTACGTCATTTCCGTTTTCTCCCTTACCTGTAACAAACAAAACACACGTTAATACAAACAAATAGAAGGAAAACAAGATGGCGTCCAGTCAATCGAGGTCTCAGGTAAACAGTGGTAGCTTTAGAAATTATAGTCTGAGAAAACAATAGAATTAGGGTTGCCAGATTTGAATGACATGATCGATTTACAAACTTGTTTAAGCGTATAATAAAAATCGTCTTTTGTTTTAATAAAGGGAAACGACGGACCAGTTTGTGTATTTAGTCTAGAGGAGAGTCTGACACTCCCTTCTATTCCACAGAAAGCGGGGAAGTCATTTGGTGATTTTTGTTTTGAAAATAAAATGATTGAAATTAAAATTTTCAATAAAGAATGTAATAAAGAAACATCCGTAGGTACCCTAAGCTGGGCAACCCTAAACGGAGATCTCAATAAATTGGTGGATTCGTCTGGCGTAAGTCAAATGAAGCGTACTTTAATTCTTTGGGTAAACATGGCTCCTGTTTTTGTACCCCACTATAATTAAGATAAGTTTTCGAATTGGGTATGTGTTTCTTGGGTCAATACGTGTACCTAGTTCGATGATCTACCTTTTACCTTGTAATATATGGACGGAATAGTTTTCGATTATGGTTTGTTTATATATCAAATATAAGAAAGAAAATATCTGTGTGCGCTCAGGTTTAGGTACATTTTCGCAAATGAACACCCGAGACACAGAATAAAGATGGACAGTATAGAAACTAAGCCTAGTTGACGACATAATTACCTACGCTCCATTGAAGCGTTAGGGTTTTTCACATTTTTATTCTGTAGTGATCAATC
Source organism: Tholera decimalis (assembly GCA_943138885.2). NCBI lineage: Eukaryota > Metazoa > Arthropoda > Insecta > Lepidoptera > Noctuidae > Tholera > Tholera decimalis. Next base: position 33,939,921 of record OW964551.2, read on the forward strand.
CATTGAATTTAAATAACTACCTAGCTTATAAATACAATTTAATTAGGTAATCTCATGGCGACGGTTAATCTCAGTAAAAGACGATAGTTTAAACACCAAAAACAATTTAATATTAACACACAATAACTTATAGAACTATAGATCTGTAACTTTCGTCATTACGGTGGCGTAACCTTTGTAAGTTTTAGCGGGAGCGTACGCGAGCCGAGGTTGGACGAAAACCCTCGATACCATGAAAACGACACCCATGACAAAAAATTGATACCTGTTACAGCCGCTATCTTGGATTCACGTTTTGACAGCACTATCGTTTTTAGCACCCTCGAATACCATGAAAACGACACCCGTGACGAAAACATTGATACCTGTTGCAGCCGCCATCTTGGATTCACGTTTTGACAGCACTACCGTTTTTAGCACCCTCTAATACCATGAAAACGACACCCATGACGAAAAAATTGATACCTGTTGCAGCCGCCATCTTGGATTCACGTTTTGACAGCACTATCGTTTTTAGCACCCTCGAATACCATGAAAACGACACCCATGAAGAAAAAAATTGATGTGTTGCAGCCGCCATCTTGGATTCACGTTTTGACAGCGCTATCGTTTTTAGCACCCCCGAATACCATGAAAACGACACCCATGACGAAAAAGTTGATACCTGTTACAGCCGCCATCTTAAATTCACATTTTGACAGCACTATCGTTTTTAGCACCCTCGAATACCATGAAAACGACACCCATGACGAAAAAACTGATACCTATTGCGGCCGCCATCTTCGATTTACATTTTGTTACAACTATTGCACTATCGGCTTTAAATATCCTCATAACCGCCGCATTCTGGATTTATAAGTAATAAGATCACGAATTAATTATAATCGTGGGCTTATAATTCGATAACGATTATAAGTATAAAAATAAGAATAAATAAATCATTCTTATCTTTCAAAATCAGCAGGAAGTTTGAAATACGATAGCTCCAGTTTTGTTGAAGCCGAGTTCAAACAGCTGTACACAACGCAATACGTTCGTGGCATTTTCGGAGGTAAATAAAATTTAAACGTGTTGCCGCGGCACGCACTACTGAGAGCACTGTTACCTTCGCTTAAGCCCGATTTACACTTCAACAAGTACAGTAGCGAGTTAAGGCGCTCCAGACGCGAAAATAGGTTTAAACGCGAGTTTTATAATGCGTTAAAGTATATGATTCACTGCAGTTAACACAATCAGAAAAATATATGATATTCTTCAGGATATAATCTAGTTAAGTAGTGTGTTGAAAACATAATACAACAAATTTTAATTCATAGAAAAAAATCACAAAGATACCTCTAAAAAAATCTTTTAACGAATAAAAACCATATTAAAATACATACGATCATTCTGATTTTTTGACAAATTATTCAACAAGAAACATACTAACGAAATAGTGTTTTATTTTTTTAATCCAATCAATACATTTTCTGTAAATCGCGTATTATTATTTCGCAATATAATACGTACGCATGTGTGCGTAAACGCCTGTGTACCGACAGTGCCGGCCAACGCCTGTTGCTATATGGACGTGTCGCTTTTCTCGCCGATTTATTTCGACTCGGAATTGTTTGTAGTTATTGTAAAGTTTCGTCTGTAAATTCATTATTTTATTTATAAAATTCATTTTTTATATCAATTTTCTATAAATAATCTTCTTTCTTGTAAATATAAAATACTTCAGGTTAAAATAGCGTAACTTGATTTCAATTTTATTTTATAAATATGGGAAATAAAGTGAAGCCAGTTAAAAGGACTAAAAAACGTTCATATAAATCAAACGCCGTACATATGAACGATGTTAAAAGGTAAGAATATTTTAGATTACTAAATTATTTCTAAAATATTATGACACATTATTGGAACCATCTCAGTATTGAGCACTTTATTTTACTCGAATACGGTCAGTTATTTCATCACAATTCCTAAGTTCTATTAGCGTGTATAGTAGTGAATCGGATTGGCAACCGCCAGTGTCCTGGATCAAACCTAGGGTCTTATTTTGTCTTTTTGTCACTTCTATTTTATTGAAAGTACTTTTATATTATATTTAGATATTTTTGTAAATATTTTGTTGAATAAAAAAATAAATGCTTTCATTTTTTTTTATAGGAGAAAGAAAGTCGAAAATGTCAACGCCGAAGTTATTTTCAATGAGTAAGTATCGACACATTATCTAGGCTATAATAAAGAATAAAACAAAGTAAGAAACATTTTGTTTCAAGACCGCGGTTTATTGATATGGGCAGTAATGTGCATGACAAAATATCTGATTGATCTGAAAATTCAGATGTTGCTTATTCTCATACATAACTAAGTAAGAGAATAGGTATGTACCTAACTATGAATGTTAGTTGCCTAATCTTTTATTTGTAGCTCAACAATTTTACGAAATGAATACAAAAAATTGGCCAAGTGCGAGTCAGACTCGCCCATGAAGGGTTCCGTAGTAACTATAATAATATAATATAATATAATATGTATATTTATTTGAAGAATGAAAAAAACCTTAAAAATTTCTTAAAACTAGCTTATTTACATTTTTATAACTACGCTAAATAACTTTGTTTTTCATAGTGTTTGTATGAATTACAAAGTTATATTTGCGGTTTTAGAAAATATGCTGTATCTCAAAAACTGCTGAACCGATTTCGTTCAAACCAATTTTGGTTGAAAGTTTACATTAAGATCTATAGACATATTTTTTTTTTTAATTTTTCACTCCATTATTATAGAAGTTAGAGGGGGAGACACACATTTTACCACTTTGGAAGCTTATATCTTTTAAACGATTGACTTTATGAAAAAGCGGTCTTAGAAACCCTCATATCATTTTTAAAGACCTGTCCATAGATACCACACACACATAGGTTTCATAAAAAAAAATATTTTCATTTCTAGTTCCATGTATGGGGTATTTTATTTAGTTTTTTTCTTAATATCGGAAAGCGGTTTACAGAATACATCTACCTACTAAGTTTCACATGTATAGTCTTAATAGTTTCGGAATAAAATGGCTGTGACATACGGACGGACGGACAGACAGACAGACAGACAGACAGACGGACAGACATATCGAAACTATAAGGGTTCCGTTTTTTGCCATTCAGCTACGGAACCCTAAAAAATGAAATCTAAAATGTACCAACTTCTGAACCACAGAACTAGAAAATTTAGAATTGATATTTTCACGCAGTTTTAAAATTGACATGGTCACTAAATCTGTCTTAAAACGGGATATTTACTACTATATTTTGGCACAAGTAATATACAGGGTGGCAGGGACATCGACGCACAAACGCTTACCAGGGATTTGGTACATGATTCTGGACCCCCTGCGTTGGAATCTTTCGTCGTTTTTTTTTAATTTTTCAGGATTTTTCAGTATTTTTTACTGAAAACTGTATAAAATCATTGTTAATTAAAATATAAAATTCACTTGTTTCACTTGAAACAGCAATGTAAATAAAATTCGAAAGAGCTACCTGATCAGCTGTTTTGCTAGGGTTAATTTGCGAGATCAACATAAATTTAAAAAAAATTAAAAAATTAAAAAAAAACGACGAAAGATTCCAACGCAGGGGGCGTTGGAATCTTTCGTCGTTTTTTTTTAATTTTTCAGGATTTTTCAGTATTTTTTACTGAAAACTGTATAAAATCATTGTTAATTAAAATATAAAATTCACTTGTTTCACTTGAAACAGCAATGTAAATAAAATTCGAAAGAGCTACCTGATCAGCTGTTTTGCTAGGGTTAATTTGCGAGATCAACATAAATAATCAGGTAGCCTTTTCGAGTTTTGTTTACATTACTGTTTGAAATAAGTGAATTTACTGTTTTTTTATTGCGTCGGATTTTTCGTAATTTTATGAAATTAAGAAAAAGCCGACGAAAACTATCCACGCAGGGGGTCCAGAATCATGTACTGAATCCATGGTAAGCGGTTGCGCGTAGATGTCCCTGCCACCCTGTATTTGTTGTTTATAGTTTCATCATGTCTGTCTGTCTGTCTATCTGTTTCTGTCTGTCCGTCCGTCCGTCTTCCGATAAACCGCTTTCCGACTTTGAGAAAAAAAAAAAAAATATTAAAATACATGGAACCTCCCCATACATGGAAGGCTCCCCATATATGGAACTAAAAACTGAAAATATTTCTTTACATGAAACCTATGCGTGTGTGATATCTATAGACAGGTCTTTAAAAAATGAGATTGAAGTTTCTAAAACCATTTTTTCATAAAGTAAATCGTTTCCAAAGTGGTAAAATTTGTCTCTCCCTCCCCCCCCCCCCCTCTAACTTCTATAACAATGGAGTGAAAAATCTAAAAAAATATATGTCTGTAGATATACACTTTCAACCAAAATCGGTTTGAACGAGATCGGGTAAGCAGTTTTTGTATTACAGCATATTTTCTAAAACCGCAAATAGAACTTTGTGATTCATACAAACACTATGAAAAACAAAGTTATTTGGCGTAGTTGTAAAAGTGTAAATAAGCTAGTTTTAAGGAATTTGTAAGGTCTTTTTTTTTGTCAAATTAATATACATGTTATATTATATTATTATAGTTACTACGGAACCCTTCATGGGTGAGTCTGACATGCACTTGGCCAATTTTTTTCAGTTGTTTCACAATCGAAACTCGAAACAAATAACAAACATGGTAAATAATGTCCCGCTTTATTTTGTAATGAATTTCATTACCACAAACTTTTTGTATTTTTAGATTGGAAACTGTGGCATCACAGAATGATCACGGTCGTGAAGTTATTGATAAAAGTACATATTCATCTGAGCAAGTACTAAAAGAAACCTTTAATACACAGGTAACTTCAACCGCACGTTACAGTAACATAATTTTGCGAGTTGTGTAGAATTAGTTTTATAAATAAAAATGGTATAATTCAATTTTAGGTGGCTAGTGCTACTGAAGAAAGTCATTGTGATGTCCAACCTGAAAACCAAGAAACTGATGGGTTAAATTATAGTGCAGAAGTAAGTTATTCCGTGAAAACATACTTATTTAAAATTATTTTAAGTTAAAATAATGTTTTATGGTAAAAAAATATTCATTTATTTTTACAGACGGAAAACTATACTCCTAAAAAGAACATACAAATTGGACGCAGGATTATTAATGTTTCCTATTTTTTTTTAAAGTTGTGTGAGATCTCAAATCACGGACCATTAGACTGCGGGCTATCTTCTCTTGAGTTAGTTGGTGAAAAGCTTCACGGCTTATCTTCCAAATTTACTTTTTTATGTAAAATGTGTAAACAACAATTTGTTATCATTAACGACAATGATAATTGTTTATCAATAAATACATGTGCTGTAGCTGGTGCAATTTCTATTGGTTGTGGTCATTCTCAGCTACAAGAATTTTCATCAGCCATGAATTTGCCAATGATTTCCCAAAAAACATACCAAAAGAACCACAAATTACTGTCGGAAAACTGGCAGCAACTGACACAACAGTCCATGGATCAAGCAGCTGAGGAAGAGAAAATTATGGCTATAGCAGAAGGCAGGGTCACAAAGAATGGTACGCCTATCATAGATGTGATAGCAGATGGTGTGTACGGTAAAAGGTCGTACAAAAAAAATATTCAGCTTTATCCGGCGCTGCTGCAATCATAGGTAGAAAAACAGGCAAACTTTTATATTTGGGAGTCCGAAATAAATATTGCTACCATTGTGATCGTGCCGAAAAGAAAAAAAAACAACAGTGCCTGAACATTTATGTTCGAAAAACTATTCCGGTCCGTCCACAGGAATGGAGAGCGAAATTATAGTGGAAGGTATTAAGCAGTCATTAGCTACCCACGGTTTGATTTACGGACGACTAATATCTGATGGTGACTCAAGTACTTATTCCAAAATTTTGCAGGCAAGACCTTACCTTGATATTACCGTCGAAAAAGTAGAATGCAGAAATCATTTACTGAGGAATTTTTGTAACAAAATGATGACATTGCAAACTGAAACCAAATATTTAAAAAGTCACAGAAAATTATTGACCATATCGCGAGTTTTGAGCATGAGATCCTGCATAACCAAAGCAATACAAAAAAATAAAAATGATCCCTGCCCAGAAGAGCAAAAATTATTTGAGGACATTTTACAAGCACATCATCACGCTTTTGGAAACCACCTTGAATGCAAAACACATTTCTGCAAAAAAACGGGAGATTTGGAGCAAAATGATGTTCCAAGTGACTTTCAGCTAAGTTCTTTGTGGCAGAGAATTAGTATAATGATACAAAGTATTGCTGGCCATGCTCGAAGTTTACTTCATGACGTGGACAGTAACGTTGTAGAACGCTATCATACATAGCATAATAGCAAAATATGTAGGAGGAAAAAGAGTTAATTTTTCCCTCAAAAACTCATATCAGACGCGATGCATTGCGTCAGCAGTGTCGTTCAATGAAGAAAATGCACTTTCGAAGCTTTATAAAAAAATTACCAATAAGAGCCCAAGAGGCAAACTGAATAAATGAATTTGAATTTGAATTTGAAACTGTGGGAAGAAAGAAAGAAGAAACAAAAACTCCCTAGTAAAAGATATATAAAAAGAAAAAGAAGGCTTGTTTTCAGTAAAAAACAAGACGATAAGGATTATGGCCAGTCCTGTGAAAAGCCCGATATGCTGGTAGAAATACTGGATAAACTGAAAAACGAGTTTATGAAAAAAATTAAAAAGTCTGATTTGGAACGAGCAACAATTGAAAGAAAAACTGTTTTACAAAGTGATAGTGGAGAATGGCTAGAGATGAGAAGATCGTTATTGACTGCATCCAATTTCGGCAGAGTTATAAAAAGGCGTATTAATACACCATGTGCTAATTTAGTCAAAGATATTCTTTATCGAAACAAAATTGACCACGTGGAATCTATTAGACATGGCCAATTGAATGAAAAAATCGCACTTGCACAATTGGCTGTACAAGAGCGCAAAACGATTAGACCCTGTGGTTTATTTATAGACCAAGAACTATGTTTCTTGGGTGCAACGCCTGATGGATTAATTGGAGAAAATACTGTTGTTGAAGTAAAGTGTCCTTTGACAGCCCACAAAATGGGCCTAGCAGCAGCAATTGAAAATAAAAAAGTAAACTTCTGGCAAAAAACAAAAACTACTGAACTAGCCATCAACAAAAAACATGCTTGGTATTACCAAGTTCAAGGACAGCTACACGTAACCCAAAAAAAATATTGTTTGTTTGCCGTATGGGAGAATGAAAAAGAAAAGCTGAAGACGGAAATCATTCAAAGAGATGATACATTTTGGGAAAGAGAAATGAAAGAAAAATTGAAAAAGTTCTATTTAGACTGTATTTTACCTGAGATACTTGATCTCCAAATTTCAAGAAATATGAAAATTCGTGAACCATACGTAAAAAATAGAGATGAAAATACAGATAGAGATAAAAGTGACAAAAAAGACAAAAGCGAAATGGAATGAAAGCAAACTGTTCCGGTGCAGCAGTTTGTTTTTTCTCTGCACGAGCACATACAAGGCAGTATTTGTTTTGGATGCCTAAAAACAAAACTTGTTGTAGTAGAAAACTAAATTTTGAAGATTTGTGAAATGAGTAATTTTTTTCCAAAGTTTGTGTATTAACATTGCGCTCCGTATGCGTAAATACGTCAAAAAATCACAAAATAAAATTATAATAATTAGCTTGTTTAATTTTTATGTATCCTTCCTGTTCGTTCACCTGTCCATCCATCCACCCAGTCCGTATCCCACCCTTTCATTCGTCTCTCCTCGCATCCGTAGGTATGTTCACTTCACACGCTGTATTCTTATAAACCGTATATTGCGAAAATAAAAATAACGAAAATAAACTGCTATTTTATACAAAAAGTTTATTCCCTTGGAAAAAAATAATTGAAACAGCTGTTTTAATTGCGATTTCAGAGCTGGTGCCATAGTAAAACTTGTTCATAATTATGAGTACAATAACCTCCTTTGGTATTACTTAAACTCTTTTGTAACACCCTGTATATTATTTTTCTTCAGAATCCACCATCAAACTTTTTGGATGTTTTCTTTTTCATTATATTATTCTTGATTCTGAAATAAAATATCTATAGGAATAAAAATTATTGTTTTTAACCGACTTCAAAAAAAAAAGGAGGAGGTTCTCAATTCGTCTTGAACTTTTTTTTATGTATGTTACCTCATAACTCGGAGACGGCTGGACCGGTTTGAAAAATTCTTTTTGCGTTTGAAAGGGTATACGTTCTAGTTGGTCCCATTGTTACGAAATCATGATCTGATGTTGAGATCCTGGAGAAATCGAGGGAACTCTTCAAATTTTTTTCTTCTTATAGTACCTTGAGCAGTTGCTTTTGAAAATTACCATTTGGGGAAGTTGAACTAATGATGAAGACCACAGATGGCCACTGAAACTACTCAATAATAAGTATTTCGTGGATTGCGATTCGATTACTTGAGTACGGATGTTAAGCACTTTATGCTCATCACAATGCATATGGTGATGTAGAGCTGATGGTGATGTACCAGGAGAACTCCTCAAAAATTAACAGCTCTGCACCAGGAAAAGCAATATTTTGTAAAAGGTGATAAGTAGTTGACATTTTGGCTTTTGTAACTAGATAAATTACAAACAGTCCCACTAAAAAGCGTGAAAAATTTTTTTTTGCAAAAAAATAGAACCGACTTCCATATAAAAACACTACAAAGGCAAAAATAACTTTAATTTCGGAAGGCGGTGTCAAAAATATAAAAGAAACTACAAAACAAATGATACCGACTACCGAAATTAAAGTTATTTTTGCCTTTGTAGTGTTTTATATGGAAGTCGGTTCTATTTTTTTGCTAAAAATTTTTTTGATAACCTAATTTATTAAATAAAAAATAAGAGAACAAAACTATGCACATATTTTAAAATAATAACAACACGAAAATATGTAAATATCTATAAATACATAATATTTAATAAATAAGACAACAAAAAGCTATACCGCGAATGAGATTCGATCTTGGTGATCGCCGCGGAAACGCGGCGCGAAATCCGAACGGGGACAGACTGGACCGCTCGAGCTCTGTTAACTAGCCGCGAAATTACGATGTTAAATGTAATGAAAAACACGCATCGACGAAATTCGCGCGGTGCACCCCGCAGTAGGCGGGACTACTCGTGTCCCACTTCATCTGCTTCACCCCCTCAAATGAGGGGGTGCGCGGGGCATTCTCTGTGATGTGTCTGTGTGCGCCCGTTTGAGCAAGGTCAACGGGATTATATTGCGTCTTAACTTGCGTCATTGGGAGTTAAGTTGTTAATGTACTACTACTTAACTCGCTTTTGCCGTTCAAACTACAATAACAACTTAACTCGCCGATGACGCAAGTTAACTCGCTACTGTACTTGTTGAAGTGTAAATCGGGCTTTAGGAGTCTCGTCGGTGCGCATGTTTGTGTGAGTGTGCTGTTTCGAGCGTTTGTAGGCAGATTCCGTACTTCCGTATTCTGTCTGTCTACTATTTTTATACTGTGCCCGAGACCTTGTTTTTTAAAGAGACCATAAGAGATCGTATTTCATTTGTAAATTAGACCTTTTAAGGGAAAAGTTATTCTATTTTCAGTAAATCATTAAATGATACAATTGAAATAATTACTTGATTATTTTTAAGTAAATAGTCGTCTTATTTTTTCTTGGAAAGTAGTGAAATAAAAAAGAATAAAAAGAATAAGTACATTATTATTTTAATAACTTTTTTATTTTTTAGTTTAAGTAAGAACAAAAAAATATGTACATATACTCAACCAAAAAATAACTTAATAAGTAAGTAACAATAAAGTCATCGAAGAAGACAAATCGATACATTATAAATTACCAATAGCACCAAAATAGCCATTCGCGCTGACCCGATAACCTAGATACGGCAGTTAATCTGAGATCTGTCCGCCCATTGCCGAATAAGTATTATGGCATTAATAGTTAAATGTTTCCCACCTTCCTATTATAATTTGTGCCAGTTATTTATTTTAATTGGCTTAAGCCAAGATCCTTTTTCATCGACATGAAAGTAGCTTTTGTCCTTCTCCAAGGTCTAATTTAACTTTGTGCTGAATTTCTCGGTAAAAACTGGGTAAAGTGATCTCGACGTAAAAGTGTAACAGACATACAGACCTTTTCTACTCCAGATGAGCCTGCTCGCATCGAACACTGTTAGTCACTTTCGCAATATATTTTTCAGGCCTGTTGGTATAGTGGTCAGTGGTCCTGACTGCTATGCGCAAGGTCGTGGGTTCGATTCCCACCTAGGACAAATGTTTGTGTGATGAGCACGGTCATTTGTTCTTTGTCTGGGTGTAATTTATCTATAATACGTATGTATTTAGAAATATATATGTATGTTTATCAGTTGTCTAGTATCCATATCACAAGCTCTGCTTAGTTTGGGACTAGATGGCGTTGTGTGAAAAGTTGTGGAATATTATATTATTATTGTGGAATATTATGATATTAGTAAGGATGTAGGGGAAGAAGAGGTAGAACTAATAGCGATATTTTCCGAAGTTTATATCCGACTGTCCCAAAACGATCAGCATAACTTTTGTATCAATTTTTTTGTTCTTTCTACTTATCCGTCAACATTAATTGTTACATAAACATAACTTAATAAACTTACGACAAGACGAGATTTCAAATACATAATTATATTATTACAAATAAATATACAAATTTCATACTTTCGTCTGCGTAGATTTCGCAAAAAGGGGTACAAGTACAACGCTGTTGGTATTGAAGTATTAAAAAAATATAAAGTTGGTACTAGATCTAGAGCGACTGTAGACTTTATTTTTAAATTGAAGTAGACATTTTTAAGTAGCAGACGAAAGCAGTGTTGCTGACAGTTATGTATATAGGGTACATATGCATTATGTGTCTAGCGAATGAGTTAGTGGGTTACAGAATATGTCTTCCAGAGGCTATAAATGAACGTTTGTAACTCTCTTTGAAGGCGATGGTCTGATTTCAAAGAGAACCGAAGCTATAGGTTCAGCTGGATGCTAAAAATGTTGTCGGATTCTGGCAATGGTGAAACGGTGTATACTTGACTTGGGAACCAATTTCAATCATGTATAGAACACAGTTCTCATTTCTGGGATGGATCTGCCAGATACCAGGTTGTTGAGCTTCAGTCGATTGACAAAGGAACATAGAAGCTCACTGGAAATGTTAAAATTGTCGAAGAACTTGTATTGTTTGCACAACTAAAGAAGTGGTGTAGCTACTTGGAGCCTGTGTAGTCAAGATACTATTACTCTTACGAGATGGATAATATATACAATCGTTGACTTTTTGAGAGCTCTTTTGAAGATATACAATTCCGTAATACAATATTTTAATCATTCTTGTAAGGTTTAGCCAACGTTTGCAATGTATTCGCATTTTATGACATCACATTACAAATGTTTGTTATTCTAAGCTTTTCTCTACTACATGTATTATACATATACCCCTTCCTATTGAATCACTTTGTCTATTGATGAAATCCGCAGTAACATCTGTTGCGTAGTTTGAAAGATCTAAGCGTACTGACGGCGGGAAGCGACTTAATTTAATACTATGCAGAAAAGATACAGTGCATTCGATACGTCAAAAGAACGACTTTAACTTTTCTATCAAATCCCTGTTTGATATAACATATATCAAACAGCGTTTGCATTAAAAGAAAAGAAAACACATACACACGACTTGGAAGAAAGAGAAGCAATAAAATACCGGAAAACAACATGTTCTCAACATCATCTCTAACTCCCGAAAGATAACAATCAGAAAGTTTATGCCCAAAAAATAAACAAAAAAAAAATACAAGAAAGACAACCATTACTCGAAAAGCAATCAAAACTATCGAGTGATCCAATTCGAAAATCGCGTTGTTTTTCGGCGCGAAATCGCCGCGGGCGCCAATCGTGAGCTCCCTGTAATTTCCGCGCACTAACAACTATCGAGAGCGCCATTGTTTCCAATCTTTTTCACGATTTAGCAATTTCGCAACATGCTTCGCCGGATCCCAACTCTCGAGTATTCTTTTACGCTCCGAAATTCCTAAAAACACTGCATTTAATCAACATTAAGAGGAATTTCAGGAAAAAATGTTTGAAAAAAGCTAACCTTACACCCGATGTTCGTTTTCTCTTTGCACCTTAGCTGTAAAAAGCTACAGCATAATAAAGATAATTAAATATTAAAAGTGAAGAAGAGTTTTGCATGCTAACGCGCAAAAAATTAACAAATATGTAGATGCAGCAGAAATGAATTCATTTAGCGTGGTTTCAGTTACATAAGAGTAGTCTTTGTGCATAAGTTTAATGTATTACGGTATTAGGTAAAAAGGCTGTAATCAGTGTCTAAAAGAGCGAATATTCAAGTAATAACTAAATGGAAAACAAAAGTAGTCGACACAATAAAAAATCGTGTGCGACATAAATTGTACTTTTATTAGAGACGAGCCACGCGGAAGACATAACGAGACATAAAAATGGTCATACGATCGACTAGCTAATCTACAGATCCCGGCCGAGATAATCGGAACGACAAGGGTACAGGCCTGATCGTGACAGCGATCTTCGGATAAATTTATTGCTCAAGAGAAACAGTTTATTTTTATAACACAAAAACTTTGTGTATCTTATTCGCAAGCTGACAAAATTTCCCAATTGTTATTCGGATCACACGTGTCTTCTAAAACCATTGGCCTCTAAACCTTCACAGGAAAGGGGACACTAGTGTTGCCCAAAATCTGTCTTGGTCTTGCAGTCTTGGTCTTGTTCTTGCATTTTTGCAAGACCAAGACCGCCTAATTTTAGCAAGACCAAGACTTACCCTGCAAGATTTAAGCAAGAACAAGACTCTTGCAACTAACTGCAAGACTTACGTCTTGCAGTTAGTTCAGTGTCGTTTTCTTTGTGTTATTATTATTAAAATGAGAAAACTTACATTGCAAAAACACAGGGGAAGGGCGGTAAACAGTGAAACTTAGGCAGCTCTGAAAATAACTATTTATGTGTTCTTCGAGTTTGGATCGTTGTCCAGAGCCGGATTATTCGATGAGAACGTTAATGCGCTGGCTCTGACGAAGGTGCTGCTTAAAGTTACTACCATCAACATTGATACAGGTCCGGCAACATCGCACAAAATTAGCACACACATAATATTCGATCCATGGTTTTTTAAAATAAGAAATCAGCAGAAAACGATAGTTCCGAGTGTTTTTGTGAGACAGTTGTCATTGGATTTTAAAACAAAATGTTTTTATTTTTTGTCGTGTCGTATTACCGTGATTAGTTAATACTTGTGTGTATTATTTGTATGATATCGGCTTACATTATATACACATGTACATTATATTAATTATTTATTATAATCTATAATCCGTAATGGTCAAAACTAGTTACTTGTTACTTGTGTGTAAAAATTGTCCACAATACTAATCAAATGAGTGACTTCACGTCGCGCGTTTTGTATTTTAAAATCACACACATCCGAAAATTGAGATTAGCATTGTCGGTTTATTAACTTCTATCGTACTCTAGTAGTTATTAAGTACTTAGATAAGTACAGTAGGTAGCGGTACTTGGGCAAATTTTATTTAGTTATTGTAGATTAATTCCATCATAGGAAGAACATAATACACAGAATATTTTTTGCACAATATCTACATTTTATTGTTACGTAGGCACACTATACCTATCTGGTAACGCATCTGTTTTATTAATCAAAAAAACATTATTTTGATCAAAGAATGCCATCCTTTATCGGTATTTCGGCGTGTGCTTATAAATAGGAGTATTTATTTAAATTTTAGTAATTCCGAATTGAACTTCGCTTCGACTTTAATGTAATAATTGTTTTTTACTCTAATCCTTGTTATTCTCGGAGTGATAAGTTTACAATTTGACATGAGTGACGAATATTCAAAAACAGTCAAGTTAATGTTAAACTTGTAAACGGTCTTGCTACAGGAGTTACCTTTGGAGGTGTTGATAAGGAACCTTGCGTAGCATGTATAGAGGGTTAACAAGTCAGAAAACTTTTTAAGCCACTTTTGTACAAGAAAGCTTCTTCAATATTGGAATTGGTGCACTGTGATTTGAGCGGTCCCATGTCTTCGGCCTCTTTTCAAGGTAATGTTTATGTTTTGTATCTTATAGATGATTTTTCGAGATATATTTTTATTTACTTTGTTAAAACAAAGACTGAAGTAAAACGCAAGATTTGTGATTTTCTAGCTTTGGTTAAAAGACAGACTCAAAAACAGGTAAAAACGTTACGTACTGACAATGGTTCAGAGTTTGTAAATAAGGAGCTTTCAGATTACCTGCTGTCTAAAGGTATTGCTCATCAAACTATTGTTCCATATTGTCAACAGCAAAATGGAGTAGCAGAAAGGACGGGTCGCTCTCTCATGGAAAAAGCTCGTGCCTTACTTTCTCAAGCCTCTCTGCCAAAGACATACTGGCAAGATGCTGTTGAATGTTCAGTCTACCTGAAGAATAGATCTCCACATCGAGCTTTAGATGGAACAACCCCTTTTGAGGTGTGGTATGGTGAGAAACCAGATCTGAGTCATTTAAGAGTCTTTGGTTGTAGAGCTCTAGTACATGTACCTACCTAGCTACGTACAAAGCTGGAAGCCAAAGCAAAAGAGCACTTGTTTGTGGGGTATACAGAAGATCCCCACACATATCTTGTTCGGGAATGTGAAAATCCTAGAAAATCATCTAAGGCAAGAGATATAACATTTTTTGAGGATTGTTTTACTGATTTAAAAACTAAGAAGAACGATAACAACTTAGTTCCGTTATTGTTATCAACTGATGAACAACCAAGTTGCTCTTATTCAAATCGTGATCTGGATACTGATGATCAGATACCGGCTGCCCCTATTATTTCTTCCACTTCAGATGAAGAGTATGATACACCGGATACGTTCATTGAGAGTGACGCTGAAGATGTAAGTCACACTAGAAGGTATCCACAGCGTGAACATAAGAGACCTGACTATTTAAGTTTTGATGCTTGGATGGCTGAATCTGTGAAGGTTTTATCAAACGAACCAACAACGTATTTAGAAGCTTTGAACTCTGAAGACGGGAGGAAGTGGATTTCAGCTATGAAAGAAGAGTATCAATCCTTGCATTCGAAAGAAACATGGGTGCTGGTAAATAGACCCAATAATAAAAGAGTTGTTCGTTGCAAGTGGGTGTTTAGACTGAAAAGAGATGCTGATGGGAATGTTATAAGATACAAGGCCAGACTGGTGGCAAAGGGATTTGCTTAAGTAGCAGGCATAGACTATAAAGAAACCTTTGCACCAGTAGTACGAAACTCGTCACTTCGTACGCTGTTTGCTTTAGCTGCTGAAAATGAGCTAAACATGCATCATCTTGATGTCGATACGGCCTTTCTAAATGGCGTTCTACAAGAGGAAGTCTATATGGAACAACCAGAAGGTTTTCTCAGCAAAAGTGAAGAAAATAAGGTCTGCCTGCTGAAGAAGTCTCTATATGGCCTAAAACAGTCTCCAAGAGCGTGGAATATTAAATTAAATGAATCATTGAATTCTATAGGTTTCATGCGAACTCCTTCGGAACCTTGTGTCTATACCAAAAAGTTTGGTAATGACACCGTCATACTGGCATGTTTTGTCGATGACGTTATAGTTTTCTATAAAGACATGTGTCATTTCAACTCCGTGAAATCTGACCTGGAAAGTCATTTCACTCTTAAAGATTTAGGTCCTCTAAAATATTATTTATGAATGAATATTGCGATAGAAAAAGGTGTGATTTCCTTGTCTGAACATAGTTATATACAAGATTTACTGAAAAAGTGTAACTTGCAAGATTGCAAAACTGTTGATACTCCGTTAGTGGATAAACTGGAAGATTCTACTGAAATGTGTGACCAAAAAGAGTATCAAACTTTGATTGGATGTTTGATGTTTCTGGCAATAAATTCAAGACCTGATATAGCGTATGCAGTGTCATACTTGAGTCAGTTTAACTCAAACCCTGGGAAAGCCCATTGGTTAGCGGCGAAACGAATCCTAAGATATCTAAAAGGTACCTTGCATTTTTCTATTTTTTTATTTTGCGGATGGTACGATTAAACTTAATTTTGTTCCTACGGCCGATTTACCTGCAGATGTATTTACAAAACCTCTGCAAAGAGTAAAATTTAAAAGATGCTTAAGTCGGCTAGATTTACCTAATGTAGTTTAAGCTTTTGTAGTTTATTTTTTATGTAGATTAAGGGGGCGTGTTGTAGTACTGGCTGTTTAGAGTAATCTATATAAAAAAATTGAATTTATGATAATTACTTCTGTCAATAAACGTCTAACAAGTTACACGTATTTTTCCTTTACTAAAACTAATATTTAGTAAAAACATATAGACGCAAGACCAAGACCAAGACTGGCTAAGTCTCGTCTTGGTCTTGCATTTGGGCATCACTAGGGGACACTAAAGGCGTAGACCGCTGAAAGGGGTTCGGTAATGTGTCTAAAAGCACTTCAGTTGAGGTGCGTGATCTGGCTGAAGAAGCTCATTTTATCAGCTAAAGTTTGATGGATACCGTTATTAAACAATACAAAAGATAGGTACTAGAAATCTGAAGGACTGATGTTGTAAATTTTTAATGAATTTACTCCTGATCGCTTACCAATAAACTAGAAATACTTAAGCAATTCAATTAATTCACAAAAACGAATAAAATTACAACCGTTAATGCGGTGTCACGAAAATAAATAAACGAGTCGATCAAAAACACGACATCGACACCGCGACATCTCCGAATCGTTTCCAATTGAATTTATCTGCATTAACGTACAAATTTTCAAACACTCAAGTAATTTGTAAACCGTGCTATGAGATTTTGGGCAAATCCCTTTCAACTGGGTAGAATAAGAGGTAGACTCGTCGCCGGATCGATCGGTAGAGACCGGCCTGTATAGATGGCACTGTGACCCATTTCCGAAAAGAGAGCACCCGAGTCGACGCATTCTGACTATTTTTGCAAATGTACCTACTATGTATATACGGTGTTTCTAGTACCTTTACCTCAAGGGTTTTGAGGATAGCTTCGTTTTATGAAAGAGCAAGTTAAAAGGTGGAAAGCTGCTGCTTCTAATCTAGATTATGCATGCTACTTGCATTCAAAGTGTCTAAAAGCTTCTATGTCCAGTATAAACTAAAATGTTTAAATTAGGCGTTTCCTTTTGGGTAGCTTAACGTTTTTCCTATATTATAAGCGTATTTGCTATCTCCCGGTTCTTTTTAGGTAACCCATAAATTGAATTATCTACACATAATACCGTTGTTGGCTGTCGAGTTAAGTGTCGGTCAGTTAAGAGGAAAAGTTATGGTCCTTTTTTTCAAATACCAAACCAATACAAAGTTGATATTATATATATTTCAGCATAAGAGCTAAATAAAGTTCTTGTTAACTGTAACCCAAACTAATATTTTCATTCCTAAAGTAGAAAAATATAATATATCATGCTGAGATTTTGACACAAGCAAATCGTGTCGGCTTTTCCGCATACAAAGCGATCTACGGAACCAGAGAACTACTCGGGAGACTTATCATATGTTATGCCTTATCCTCGTGCTGTTTCTTTATTTTTATGGTTTTTAGGGTTCCGTAGCCGAATGGCAAAAAACGGAACCCTTATAGTTTCGACATGTCTGTCCATCTGTCTGTCTGTCCGTCCGTCCGTATGTCACAGCCATTTTATTCCGAAACTATTAGGACTACACATGTAAAACTTCGTAGGTAGATGTATTCTGTGAACCGCTTTCCGATTTTAAGAGAAAATTTAAAAAATATTTAAAATAAAGGGGGCTCCCCACACATGGAACTGAAACTAAAAATATTTTCTTTCATGAAATCTATACGTGTGTGGTATCTATAGACAGGTCTTTAAAAATGACATTAAGGTTTCTAAAATGACTTTTTCATAAAGTTAATCGTTTAAAAGATATACGCTTCCAAAGTGGTAAAATGTGTGTCCCCCCCTCTAACTTCTATAATAATGAAGTGAAAAATCTAAATAAACCATATTTTGTAGATCTTAATGTAAACTTTCAACCAAAATTGGTTTGAACGAGATCGAGGCAGCAGTTAGTGAGATACAGTATATTTTCTAAAACCGCAAATATAACTTTGTAATTCATACAAATACTATGAAAAACAAAGTTATTTGGCGTAGTTGTAAAAATTGTAAATAAGCTAGTTTTAAGAAATTTACAAGGTTTTTTTTTTTTTTCAAATATATATATTAAGTATATTATATTTATTATACTTACTACGGAACCCTTCATGGGCGAGTCCGACTCGCACTTGGCCAATTTTTGTATTTTACTTAATGATTAAACGAACTTACCTGTACGTGAAGTTCTATCATAATTATACAAAGTGCATCGTCCGAAGAGATTAGTAACCTGAAAACGTTGAAATATATGTAGTAACACGCTAGTGACACCACTCTTACACTGTATGTTTAGAGTACTGCGCTCTTTTTTTTTTTTTTTCTTTTGTTGGCAACCCCAGCGTCTCGGTCTTTCATTAAGTTTAGAGTTTGAAGCCACCATGTTCAGCTTTGACATTTCTGCAGCAAACTGGGAGACAATTTGGGTTGGGTGGGTGTTACTAATCTCTTCGGACGATGCACTTTGTATAATTATGATAGAACTTCACGTACAGGTAAGTTCGTTTAATCATTAATTATACTCGTGCATCGTCCTCGAGATTAGTAACCTGAAAACGTTGAAATATATGTAGACCTTGAGAGATAGCTGAGGAAATGTCAACTACCAAAAAATACCTGTGTATTAAATCAATTGGTTTATTTCTAAAACTACTTAATTAGTATCACATTTTTTTTTTGTTTTAGTTATAATTCAATTTTGTTCTCCTTAAAAATCTAGTTTTATATCTAAGGGTAATGAACTAATTATAAATCAGTTAGCACTATCGTGGCAGTTACGTTTCGTTAGAGTTAATCATTGCTCTGTTATAGAATTTTCCAAAACGTTAGAGCTTCCGCTCTAGCTTGCCCTGTCGCGGATAAGATCGATGAGAAGTCGCATTGGTTAGGTTTAGACGTAGCAGCGTGCCTTGTGTCGTGTGCACTCAGAGGTGTCAATCCCGCTATCTTTAAGGACGGCTATAATCCACCGACGGACGTAAGGATTGTATTTTTACCGTTTATGCGGTTTCTTAAAACCATTGAACGGCTTTATGTGTTTCCCACAAAAAGACCTGGCTTGGTTTTGTACTAATATTAAAAAGTAAGGTTTTGGGCACATTTCCATTTTCGTCTCAAAGAATGGTTGGCTCAAGATTGGTTGTTTTGAGCCCGCCCTGGAAGTTTTAAAATCGTCACTGGTCGGGTATGTTTATTATTTATTTATTTAAAAGCAATTTATTTATTTTATAATAATTTTTGTATACGTTATCATCATTTTAAGTTAATTTTTAACGGAAAATTTTCCTTTGGAATTTCTAGTACAAGCGAAGTATACCACGTGGTATTATATTTAGGCCGTGGTTGAGCCGATAAGCTCTCCTGAAAAAGCCTTGTAATGAGAACCTACATGAATTCAAGGTACTGCCGTACTGGTTTCTCTGATTGAGTAAACCTGTGAGAAAATATAAAATGTTTGGGATTGACGCTTCATATAACTCAAAATTATATTGTTCTGAGCACAAAATTTAATTTTTCAAGTGCTAGGTACGTCATATTGCTGGTAAGGATTTTCCGACAACGAGCCTATCATGGTGTCCGCTGTGGATGATTGATACCCTGCGTCGCCGCAGCGCACAATGATCCGGCAACCAGTTTGAGGTTATCTTGTAAAAATAATAATGTTGTTAGGTTAAAGTTGGAATATGAGCAACCACGGTTGTATGGGCTATTTAGGAACCACCATGATTGCCTTGCCTTCTTAGTAATAATTTTTCTCAAGGTTTTTAACATTATTATGAAAGGACCAAGGGGCCTAAAAAATAATTGTTGTCCATTTGATTATGAATGCATTAACTGCCAAAGTGTTTGGATTGTATTTACTCTACTTGTGAAGAGGTCCGCCGGCCGAATCCAATCCAGCCAGTATCCAATCTATATCTGGGTGTACTCGACGAGAGTCTGCATCCGCAATTTTGTTATCTGTAATATATGAAATATATAAAAAAATAGATGTAGGTATTGGATGCTCCCCTTGCGGTTTATGTAAGTAATGGCTATGGAGTTATCTATGTGAAGAAGAATTCACATATTCTGAGGTTTTAGGCAAATACTTTAAGGCCAAAATAAGCTACCAGCAGCTCGAGATGATTTATATGGATTTATCTCTCATCTGAAGACCATCTTCCGCTGGCTCGTTCACCCCCACATGTGGCTACTCCCCCCCATAGTTGAGGCGTCAGTCTATATTTCTTAGCAGTATGCGTCTCATCATTTAAAAGAATCTTGCATAGAGTTGGGTCTATTCATGTATTTACTCTTTCTTAAGTGTAAAGTATCTCATATTCATCCATGCAAGTAGTCCAAAGAATTCCGCAAATTTTACACCTTATGCAATACATCATATTAGTTCAGACTTTGTTTGACAGTTTTTCGTTAGGTAATCTAATTAGGTTTCTTTTTTTTTCTTAATTTTAGTTTATATCCATTAAACCTATGACAATATAGTTTGATCTTCATTGATTAGAGATCGTGAAGCATAAAAAAGGAAATAATTGCCAGTTTATACACATTAAACTCATGACAACATAGTTTAGTCTTCGGTGTTTAGAAGCCATTGAGCATAAAAAGAAAAACATTGCTAGTTTATACACGTTAACTTATGACAACATAGTTTGGTCTTCGGTGATTACCGACCATTGTATTTTACCGTATTTATCGGCGATGGTTGCAGTTCGACGGACGTCACGATGCTTTCGCGGCGACTTGATGCGACTGTCTCACGCTGAGGGACCCGGCACCGGCGGGGGAAATGTTTCACAACCTCGTTGTACTCCTGCGCACTAGGACCCTTTTTCTCCACCTTAAATTGTTCTTAACTTGTTATTGAGTTGAGGAAAAAGTTTTGGGTTCTGTTTTTGCTAGGTTTTCACTATTTGTAACTTTTTGTGTCATTCAGATGTTTGTTTATGGAGAATATGGTGAAGTTTCGCTTAGCGACTGACTCTGCATGTTGTGTGTCACACAAGATCCAGTACACATCCATGAGTTGTTTGAGGCCCTCTTTGTTTTTGTTTTTGTTCTCATGTTCTTGGGTGAGGACTCGCTAGCCCAGAAATTGCCATTGTGAGCTGGCTTTGGCGCTCTTTGATGCCCTTGTCTCGCTTTAATACGGTTTCTGTTACAGCTGCTTTTATTTCCACATTTAGTAGGGTGCTCCAATCAAGATACTGTTAGCTGGGATGAGGTACCATTCTGTAAGCTCTTCGCGGGTTTCCTTACTATGTCCCAGAGTATCTATGTGTTGCAGTCTTGTTGCTAAAACTTTGTGTATGTCAATCCCATAGTTAACAACCGCAGAGGGATCAGTTCCCATAATATCCAGCACTTCTGGATTCCTGTGTTCAAGAGCGGGATATTTTGGGTCAGCTAGTTCTTCATTATGGTTTACTTCCAAGACTTTTTCCTTAACCAACGTCTGCTGCGGTAAGTTTTCTGAGGTGGATGGCTGTGTGACCTCTTCAATAGGTTTGACGCACTTATTTGACGGTAAAACCTCTATAAGTTGTATAGTCCGTGGGCTGTCCAATGACACCCCAACTGAAACCAGATTATCCTAGTAAGGAATTTTTATTACATCAGTTATGGTGTAGTTTCAGCAACTACCCATATGATATGCCAATGCAGTCCCAAGAAATAAACTGTAGTTATTGTCTGTGAATTAGTGTGGTATAGTAAGCAACCTGGCGATACATCCCCAGGAGCTGCTCTGATGGGTGTTTGTTACCATGATTGTATGTCAGTAGACAAATGAGGCAGGTGTTAGTAACACCATTCTAAGGTTTTACTGATGCACTATGAAAATTGAGCCAATGAAACCATCCCAAAACCTAATCTATATTGGTCTCACAACCGTCTTGAATAAGTTACCCTGAGGCAAACTGACAGCCCAAAGTCGCTCTAATAGGTGTTGGGTACTTTAGTAAACTTATTTTGTGTAACCTGGCGATACAGCCCCATAGGCTGCTCTGATATGTGTGGTTACTTCAGTATACTTATTTTGTGTTACCTGGCGATACGGCCCCATAAGCCGCTCTGATAGGTGTTGGTTATTTTAGTATGTAACTTATTTTGTGTAACCTGGCGATACGGCCCCAAAAACCGCTCTGATAGGTGACAGGTGTTGGTTACTTCAGTATACTTATTTTGTATTATCTGGCGATACAGCCCCATAAGCCGCTCTGATAAGTATTGGTTATTTCAGTATACTTATTTTGTGTAACCTGGCGATACGGCCCCCAAAAACCGCTTTGATAGGTGTTGGTTATTTCAGTATGTAACTTATTTTGTGTAACCTGGCGATACGGCCCCAAAAACCGCTCTGATAGAGTACATATTACCTCAATGTCTGATAGGTGACAGGTGTTGGTTACTTCAGTATACTTATTTTGTGTTACCTGGCGATACGGCCCCATAAGCCGCTCTGATAGGTATTGGTTATTTCCGTATACTTATTTTGTGAAACCTGGCGATACGGCCCCAAAAACCACTCTGATAGGTGACAGGTGTTGGTTACTTCAATATACTTATTTTGTGTTACCTGGCGATACGGTCCCATAAGCCGCTCTAATAGGTGTTGGTTATTTCAGTATACTTATTTTGTGTAACCTGGCGATACGGCCCCAAAAGCCGCTCTGATAGGTATTAGGTGTTGGTTATTACAGTACACTTATTTTGTTTTACCTGGCGATACGGCCCCAGAAGCCGCACTGATCGGTAATAACTTTAGTTAGGGTAAATCTATCGGTATGTAGGCAGTTGCTTGTTTTTTATTTGTTTTCCAGAAATACTGATCATAATGCCATGTAAAATATATAATTATTAGCGTCTATCAACTTTACGTACAAGTTCGTGTGTTTGCAGCAAGGATCTTGTATAAATATCTTTTGCAGCAATTCGTTTTGACAGATTAGATTGCACACAATTTCGTGGAATATGTTTTGCACACAATTTCGTGGAAAATGTTTTGCACGAAGGCAAACATACGAGGTTATTTTGGTAAATTTACTAATAAGGGCTTGTTTTTGTTATAATAATAGCACTTGATCACTTTACTATTATATTATAATAAATATATTATATATGTACCTTGATCTTTATCATCCTTTTCCGAAATAGTCCCTGTAGAATTGGCGGTCGATTGGCGCCGACGGCGTGCCGCTTTTTTGTTTGTTATTGTTTCTTTTTCAATTTTTTGATCTTCCACATTATGTACTCTATTTCGAATTTCCTTTTTGGCATTTTTGCTTGCGTATTTTCACTATAAAACTTATCACTTTTGTTTTTTCCTAAAATAAAACGTGCGAGTGGTGGCGCACTGTGACGTGAATGAAAGACCGAGACGCTGGGGTTGCCAACAAAAGAAAAAAAAAAAAAAAAAGAGCGCAGTACTCTAAACATACAGTGTAAGAGTGGTGTCACTAGCGTGTTACTACATATATTTCAACGTTTTCAGGTTACTAATCTCGAGGACGATGCACGAGTATAATTCCGTTGAAGCTTCGAATGCGTTATAATAATCGGCATGGTTCAGATAATATATTAGTGAATTTAGCTTCAAATAAGTCAATAAATTCATGCTATTTATTCGTTATGCATGGATGTGTTTGTTTTCATATATT
The DNA here is from genome assembly GCA_943138885.2 of Tholera decimalis. Lineage (NCBI taxonomy): Eukaryota > Metazoa > Arthropoda > Insecta > Lepidoptera > Noctuidae > Tholera > Tholera decimalis. The sequence continues at coordinate 33,963,877 of OW964551.2, forward strand.
TAACAATTTCTTTACTAACTAGGGTTTTTCTTATAACAAAAACCTATTATAAACTACTAAACTATTTGTAAAAGAATGGAAATAGTCATGAAAACAGTTTGTCTCACGGATGATAAATTTACAATTAAAAGTAAAAATGTCAAACAGGAACTCATGGCAAAGGGTTTGCCACATTTCATAGGATTAGATGTCTTTAATAATATTAAGTTTCACCAGTTTGAGCAGTCCCCGATGAATAATCGCATAATATTTCTTACCAACAGTAACAGTCATGGAAAAATATATGAATTTAAGATTACACTATTTGACAAAAAAATGCAACCCCAGTAACATCAAAGCGTCAAGTGCTATACAAATACCTCCACTTCACAGGTCAGTGAGTAAACTTAAAGTTAAAGAGTACTTACTACTACAATTACTATAATTAGGTTATGTTATGTTCTTAATAATATGTTTATTTTTATTCTAATATTTTCTGGACATGCCTTTTTAATTTTCAGGAGCCCAAAAAAATTTGTGCAATAATAATAAATGGAAGAATCGATAACTTTCCGATTTAGTCAATCACTAGCGTATATGTAAAATAAATTGCTTTTGCACAGCACAACGATAGCGACCGATGTTTTTGTGTGGGTAAGTTCTACGGTGCATGGTAAATACACACTGTGTTTGATGGAATAAGGTTTATTATTGATTGTATAGTACGTTCTGATTTAAGAAATGCGGATGTGTGCGCGAGTGAGTATCTATTGATTTTATTAAACTGCATGTATAGTTGTTGCCCCGCCCAGCTTATCTATGGGTATTTTATAAGTTTTCTCATGTGAATTGTTCGAAAGAGTTACCGCGGCCTCGGAACACAGATGGGTTTTAGTCAGTAAAAATCTGACACACCCTCCTGCTTGGCCCAGTTCGGGATGGAGTGATTGATTTCCCATACTTACTAAAAAAAAGTACAGCACAGCTTTGCAGAACATTGTAGCGAAATCGTTGCTGCGTTTATAAAGAGGTGGTTTAAAGAGTTTGGCCTAGTAACGTAACCATGAGAGCTGATTCAAGATGGTCGCGAAGAAGAATATTTAAAGACTGGCAGTTCTTGGTACAAAAAAAAATTGTTGATTGGTCAATGGTGTGAATTATTTACCTGATTATTAATAAATGAAAAATGTTGAAACATTGTGAAGCTGGTCTCACCCGCAGAACTGAAATTAAATGCCGACGACTACCACCCTGACAAGAGTATAACGGCTAAGAAGAAGATTTATGACTAGCATCAGTGACAGCCTGAGAGATATTGAAGCAGTCAGGAAAGCTCTCTGAATTACATGTGCACAGCTGGTATATCAAAGCGGCGATTTACATATACATATATCACAAATGTAGTAAGTGAAAGGAGGTGGACTCATGTGGATGTATCTATTCCAAGTAGTAACATTCTGAGAAAGCTGGAACTAAGCATTTGTCTTAATAAATAACTAGCTATTGCCCGCGACTCCGTCCGCGTGGAATAGTTACTTTGGGCTAACGTTAAATTTAACCCCGATTTTGAAGCATTATTCATTGGCGCTCCGCTCCTATTGGCCTTAGCGTAATGATATATAGCCTATAGCCTTTCTCTATAAATTGACTATTTAATTAAAAAATAATTTTTCAATTCGAACCAGTAGTTCCTGAGATTATCGCCTTCAAACAAACAAACAAACTCTTCAGCCTTATATTATTAGCATAGATAGCTTGCCCGCGACTTCGACCACGTTTCCGTCGTTTTTCGTAAAAAAGTAGCCTATGTTCTTCCTCACGGTTCAGTGATTTTGATGTAACAGACAGATTAACTTTCGTAATTTAGTAGGGAAATATAATATGTCAATCTATAATACTGTTGAAAAATATCGCAATACCGAACCGCACAATGTTATTGTTAATATATGTGCCCGCGACTCCGTCAGCGTGTAACTCCTTGTGTGTTATTAAGTTAATGTATTGGTAATATTGTTTAGATCACGTTCACATGAGCTTAAGTACCCATAGAACGAAAATACTTCAGCGCAAAGCTTCCGGGTGAACTATGTTGAAAGTTGACCCGTCCGGCACGTAAACGTAAAGATTTCTAGAACTGCTAACCCGGGAAAGAGCGACGTACAACTGACCATGCGAGAAACAACTGACACCGAGATCTACTCCAGCAACACGAAAAGTCTGCCCTTGAGCCTTATTAATTGTCATTGCATAACACACCGATACGCGAATTGCGTTCTTTTAAATTGGAATGGAAAATTATTTGGTATTATGGGAATTCTGGGAATAAAGACGGTTTCTCCTGCACCGCAACCTGTTAAAATTTGAGCCTCGATTATATTTTGTTGCAACTGGGTTACTTTTAGCCAAGTTCCATTGCAAAGTTGTGGTGGTTTTAAATTTCGGAGCAGCTTCGAACTGCTAAGCTATCGGGAGTTACACGTGTTATTGTGAGTCAACCATAAAAGATAGACATATGCTGTCGTGGGATATTTTTTATATAATTTTAAGGAAAACATTTCCGTCATGAATGATTTCTGTGTAGCTTTAACCATTAAGGTGGCACACGCGACGGAAGCTTAAAAAATGGAGTAACTTCTCCCGTTTTCCCAACATTTCCCTTCACTGCTCTGCTCCTATTGATTGTAGCGTGATGAAAAGTATACTATAACCAGCTCAGGAGTATGAAAAATAAAACTACCAAGTTTCGTTAAAATCCGTTAAGTAGTTTTTGTTTCTATAACGGTTATACAGACAGACAGACAAAAATTTTACTGATTGCATTTTTGGCATCAGTATCGATCCCTAATCACTCCCTGATAGTTATTTTGTAAATATATTTCTTGTACAGAATTGACCTCTCTACAAATTTATTATAAGTATAGATTAATTGTTTTTACCCGACTACGGCAAAGCCAAAGGAGGGTTATGATTTTGACAGGCTATTTATTGTATGTGTGTATGTTCATCTGTTCCCTCATAGCTCAAAAGCTACTTATCGGAACTCGACAAATGAGGTATCGTTAGAACTGTCTTGACCGTCCGCTGAACATAGGCTACGTGACGTGTCACAAAACCCAATGTGGCGCCCTCTAGCGCCCAAAAAGTGTTGTGTAAAAAAATAAAAATAAGATAAACACATCGTTTTTGATATCATTTGAAAGGGCGTCACATACACATTTCCAAAACATTGCTTAAATTTAAAGTGGCGCCCTCTAGCGGACAAAAAGTCATGTGTAAAAATAAAAATGAGATAGATACACCGTGTTTGGTATCATTTGAAAGGGCTTCACTTGTACTTATAAAAAATATTGCTTAAATTTAACGTGGTGCCCTCTAGCGGTCAAAAAGTCATGTGTAAAAAATAAAAGTAAGATAGATACACCGTGTTTGGTATCATTTGAAAGGGCTTCACTTGAACTTATAAAAAATAAAGTAAATAGTATAGAAGCACAGTGATTTAACACCAAAATAGTTTAAATAATAAAAAGTAAAAAACTAAAACCCAGCTACGACTAAAAAATCCACGCTGAAAAAGTATGAAACAAGATTTTCAGGATGCTGAAATAAACAAGGTTACTGGCAAAACAAGAACAGAACAAAAATAAAAGCCGCAGTCACACGTTATATAGGATATCAACTGTAACAAAACAATTAATAACGTGTGACTGCGGCTTTTATTTTTGTTCTGTTCTTGTTTTGCCAGTAATATCCCTAATAATTACTATGAATCATTTTAAGCGTCAATAGCCTAATGGTAAGTTGTCAGACTTGTGATCGAGAGGTCGGAGGTACGAACCCCACCCATTACATTATTACCGTGAAATACTGTGGACCCACTCCAGATACAAGCATATTTAGCTTAGTTGAAGGGGTTAATAATATTGCTAGTAATGTGAATTAAACCCACATTGCTAGTGCTCTTGAAAACAAAAGACGGTCGTTTATACTTTTCCACTACACACACTTACTCAATACGGACGTCCTGCTGGAAGCAGCATTAGAAACGCGTGTGACGCCAGTCACGAACGTCACTCATTCCAGACAGATTGCTCGGAAAAGACAGCAGACAAGGTTGGTTGAAAATATATTTTAGAGGCCTTTGCCCAGCAGTTGGGGAAAGGAGGCTAACAAAAAAAATGGGATACTGTAACCTAAATACAAGTAAAACGAAACGCTGTCATCATCTCATCATAATTTTGGCTGAAATACGTCTAGTTACAGCTGCGCTACAAGACACTAATTGCTGACGTTGCTAAAGAGATCGCTAAGTTGAAGTGGGCCTGGGATGGCCATGTCTGCCGCATACCCAATCAGTTTTGGGCCAAAATCACCACTTTCTGTAGCCCAGAGGCCACAGCCAGAAGGCATCGCGATAGAACTCGTAGAAGATGGCGGGATGAGCTGGATCAAACTAACGACCCGTGGTTTTATTTGGCCTTGGATAGAACCACGAGGAATCTCTGATTTGATTATCAAGCAACACATTATTCGACTCGTATTCAACAAATTGATTCGATGAAACCACAGAAATCTTAATAATAAGGCAATTCTGTGGATGAAACCCATCGAGTCGGGCTTTCCACAAGCAGTTATTGTTTCATAGTGTGGCGAAAAGCTCTGCGCTATCCGAACGTAAACAACGGACGTGTAAAATTAATAATGGACGAACTTGATAATCACATAGGATATTAGAGTATTCATCAAGAATTATTGGGAAACACCTCATTATAAGTAATTGCTGAATATACGCACCCTGAAAATATTTAACTAGGTGGGTATGTTTCATAGTTTATATTCCCATTGCATAAACGTTCCAAATCTTTTATCTCCAGCAAAACCAAAAGTTGAACTTAAGGCTCCGTTAACAAAATACTAAGCAGCATATTTTTAAGCTCATAATAATACAGCATAACAATACGCAGATTCCTGCTCTCCTATGTTTTGTTAAAGATGTAGTACGAGGCAGTACAAAATGAGAATTAAGTTACTTATTTTAGTCACTCGCTTACTAGCCGCATTATCGTGGTAGCCAGTTCCTACTCGATGTAATACTGACATTCCCCTGCATATGACTAGACTGAATACTGGAATAGTAAAGAAAACAAAAGTTAGGTAGATTGGTTGATGTGTAGTTGAATGCCGGCAGCGCTGCGCCCGGCTAGTCCGTCGTGTGGGGTGGTGACATTGCGCGACCTTGATGCTCAACCGCGGCCAATCGATACTGCGACACTGGCACAGCACTACACGCTACTAATCGGAAAACAGCTGAACAGTGCAGGTTCTTCCGTTTGGAAATATTTAGTGGAATACATCTATTCGAGCCAGTTGCACTTCTTTCGGATGCGTGTGCCATGTCCTCTTCACTACTAGGTAACCTTATCGATTACAACAGCACCCAAATGTATGATGCAAACGACTTTACGACGACACCACGATAGTTGAAATACTGTACAAAAAGATAGGATTTACGCACGGCTCAGATCTCAAGTGTAGATGCGACGCGTCTCCATAGACAATGGTCCATCTTCTATCTTGCTCCGCATCCCCTGTCACCTGTACACTTTACGACGTAATATCTGCATCATTAAATAAATGACTGACTTATTATTGTTTTTAGTTTTTTAGTGCAATTAATTTTATTTTATATTTCTAATTATTATAACTGTCATTCGATCTGTCGCCTTTATGTTTAGAATTATGCATGTTAATAATATTGATTTCTAACCTTAAGTGATGCATGTGGTGTTAGCCTGTAATTAATTGTTAAACTTATAAATGTAATATTACTGTTTCATACAAATGTATAGTGTAAACAATAGGGTATTTGCCTGTAGTAGGTAGTAAAAAAAACGATGTTTTGCATATAATTAGTTTAGATGCCAGGAAATTTAAACAACATTTTTATTTCTAAAAATAATTCCACATTTTTATATTTTCATAAAATAAAAATTATATTTTTTTATCTGTGTGTCACGTGACCGCAAACGCTAATCACGAAGTGTGAGTAGTGTGACGTAATTTTTCTCAAAGCTGTCAAACGTGTCGACTTGTCAAACAACGTAAGACAACAGAAATAATAACCTCAAAAACACTTTGTTGTTTGAGAAAAATGACGTCATGCGACTTCGTGACATCGATGGGTTTTTGGGCGGGAACATATTTAATTTGAATTTTATTTTAAAGTTTTACCAATGTTACCTAGTTCTTGAAAAACATTTTTTGTAGCTTAAAATTGAGCAATAATTAAATCTAAACTACTTTTGAAAAATAGGAAAATACCCTATTATTATTGTAGGTCAACCTAAATAAATAATCAGTAACCGGAGTTAGCTGATTTTTGGATCAAGCGTATCTGAAATATTTGCCATCGACACGCTAAGAAAAAGACAATAAAAAGATAATCTCTGAACTTTGAAAACTCTGGAATTTGCTACCCTTGACATCAAGAAGGCTGAGTCAAAATTTTCTTCGTCATAATTATTATGAGCTCTCTTAATCAGAATGAATATTATAAAGCACCGTATTTATTCGTTTGTCATTCTAGCATATGTGTGTATTAGTATGATATTTATTAGTATTAAATATATTATTCCATTCCATTTTCTCGTACACCTACCACAATGTGTTTTTTTAACCCAAAGGTTGACTGGTAGAGAATGGCTTGCTGCATTAAGTCCGCCAATGTAACACAATTGTACATAAAGTTTAAATAAATAAATAATATTACAAGGGTTTCTGAATTAAGTATCTTTGGATGAGAACGTGTCAAATCCTACTTTAATGCCATAGTATGATAGGTTGTCGGTCTTAATCCTGAGAAATACTCCATTTCAAATGCAAATATATTTCGTCTTAACAAGAACGATCGTAACTACTTAGATTTATGGGTAGTTTAATAAATAAATATGTGTGAAACACATTCAAGGTTAAGCATAATTATCTGAAATCTTACTAAGTAGTCCTCGTTCTACAAAAAATACACTGCAATATTATCTTTATTTAAAAAAAACACTGTCTACATTTTCTTTGGTTTATTTCCTAAGACATGTATTATGAAAAAAACATTACTCCTATATCTTTGAAAATCCTTGTTATGTTCTTACATTTATTACGTATTTCATTTTGTAAACTGAATAAATTTTGTCATATATCTATTTGAGTAACAAATTACTTAGGAACAGTTATTTTGTTTTAATTGTATTGAATACCTTATTTTAATATTACAAACAGTATAGACACATAAGTTATAAATGAAAACGGGATTTTAACCATGTATATTGATTGTTTCGAGCACTGTTGCTAACGCCTAAGACGCTTGCAACAGTGCCGAAATAACCGTGGAAATAACTGTACCTGGCACTCGTAAATATCCCCTTTTAAATTCTAATGATACGACTAGTATCGATACTCCATTAAATGGTTGAAATGTACATATAATATAAATAAATTAAAATTTTCATGATAAACTAAAATAAGGAATAATTCTAGCACTACACGTTAATGTAACCGATGTCTTATCAGTTATCATCCGGAACGTAGTCAGTGTCATTTGGCATTCAAAACAAAGGAAACATGAAATATTGCGGATATCCCTGCCTTCGATGTTAATTAATCGTAACTGTGTACGACTCGTAACGCATAAAAAAACTATTGAAAGCCTCCTTTTCCGACAACTCACCAAAATAAATACCAATTAAATATCGCAATACATTTTGGTGGGTTATCAAAATAAGGTTTTTTGGCGAATTATAAATCCACCACATTTAAGATCCCAGAAATTGTTGAATGACATCGCGGCAAATCCTGGCGTACTTACTGTAAGCTAACACTTGCAGGATAGGACCGGATTACTCTTGACCAAAAAAGGGAGGAACGGAATAAAAATAAACAACACAAGCTAAAATATTTTTTTACTGAACCCATGAATCTATCAACACAATGAACATTCCTCAATATTTCAAGTATTTCAGATTAATAAAGTAAGTATATTTTGTGTTGTGCTTTCTGATGAAAAGACAAAATCTTTTAATCTGCTGGTAGTCTCCTGAGCCCAAACCCCAGTGTTTTTGATTAACATTGAAGCCAAATTAATCGGAGGTGCCTGGTCACGTTTGACGGATCGAATCCGGACAAATCAACGTTAATTGAGGTTGGCAGCCCTGCGTTAAGACCGATTTTCACAAGCAGGTTAGATTACGCAAGTTGACGTCTGAAACCGTTTCGCACCGTGGACACATTCTCGCATTCTTGCTTTGGGATTAACAAACTATCTCTGACAATAATATGCCGTAAGAAGGACTTATGTTTTGAATGTGTTTGTTAAATACACACATCAAAAGTGTCTAGGGATCAAGATATATTTTTGCAATAACTTTTCTCCTGATTGATATTAATTAAAATTTTCTTTAAGGATTCATAAAATAAAGTGTTTTCGTTTGTCACAGTAACGATAAACCAAGTCACCTTTGCATTAATAAAGAAATTTGCCATTTTCCTAATAAAGGGATTTTTGACATTTGAACCACTAACATTAAAGTTCGAAAAAAAGACTGAAATAACAGTTTTCTTTAAAATTTTATTGGGTAACTTAAACAATTAATAATCCGTGTTTCTACCGCGAACACTAACAACACAAGAACATCGGTTTGGCATACTCAAAATGAGTTCATCCAAATCACGCTGTGGAATGGCCGCCCATGTTCGTTGCAACAACAAAAAAAGGTCTTCTTGCGACTGGATACCCTCCATATTCGGCAGAGCTCTTCTCTGTAGCATATCCCATGCATGCTCAATCGGGTTCAAGTCTGGCGACTGAGCAGGCCAGAGCAGGACATTGATGTTAGCTGCGGCGAGAGTCTGTCTTACAACTCTTGCGGTATGCGGTCGTGCATTATCATGCATTAACTGAAATAAGGGACCGATTTGCACTTGTAGAGGAACGATGACGTCAGATACAATCGTCTCAGCATAAATTTGAGCATTGAGGTTGCCTCTGATCCAAATCAACTCAGTTCTTCCGCCGATCCAAATACCCGCCCATACCATGATGGTTCCACCACTATAAGGATGGACTTCCTGGCAGGATTTTAATCGCTGTTGGCGTCCAGGGGTTCTCCAGTGTCGTATACGTCTTGTATCCGGTCTCATACCAAAACGAGACTCATCAGAAAAGCACACGAAACGCCATTGTTCTTCTGCCCAATTTCTGTGTTCAAGAGCCCATTGATATCGAATCCTACGATTGTGCATTGCTATAGGTGGTACCCGTAGCGGTCTTCGGGAATGAAGGTTCACTTCATGCAAGCGGTTTCTGACTGTTTGGTCGCTAATTAAGTTCCCTGAAGAGTGATGAAGCCTCACGGCTAACATCATGGCGGTTATTGTTGGAGCTCTTCGAGTTAAGATTTGAATGTATCGGTCTTGTCTCCGTGTGGTGCAGCGATACCGTCCTCCATGGCGCTCAGCCACGGTACCAGTGCTTCGGTAACGTGTCCAAAGTCGACTGATAACACTCTGACTTGTATTCAGAGCTAAAGCCACAGTACGTTGCCGGGAACCAGCTTCTATCATTCCCACGGCTCTGAGCATTTCTTCCCTGCTTAAATGACGTCGCCGCTCCATAATAACGTTGGTTTTAATCAGTAGTAGGGAAACAGTAGCACTAATAATGTCTTCAATGCGTTGTATGTTTTTATAGGGAAAATATTGACAGCTGATTTTCATCTTTTACTCGAATTTGATTAACAGTTCCTGATTCAAATTATGAAATGCACCAAAAAGGATCCATATAAATTTATAAAATCATAAATTTATTACAAAGCCACATCTCAATCTCAAGAAATCCGCATAAAAATGCTTGATCCCTAGACACTTTTGATGTGTGTAGTTGATCATGTATGTGAGTATAACCTTACAGCTAATATTGCATCGGATCGCGATCAATATTACAAAATGATGGATGGTCCTTGACAGGGCGGTTCAAATATACCAAATCCTTGGTGAAATTCAGCCTAAGTTTGAATAGTGTGAAGAAAAAGGCGTCGAGCCGCAATTAGTATGAAGCGACCTTCAAGACTCATCTCTCTCATAAGCAAAGAAAAACTAGTATGAATATCGGCATAATTCTGTTAAAAAAATCTTCACACCCGCTTTAATTGACCATCTCTGCATGTGATGCTCGGACAACTTCGATTTCGTTTTACATTTTATTCGAATTTCTCAATTAGAAAAACCAAAGACAAATCACGCATAGAGCATAATTTCACATTTTTAGCTCCTATTTTTCTACTGACTCAAAACGGAAGGTACTTAATTTGAATACGCTCAAACATCAAACTTTACCAAGTATCCTCACTTAAACGCTGAGCTATAAAATATGGTGTGATCGACGAAGCGGGCAGGGGACACGTCTTTCGCCCCAATTTGGCTCAAAGGGCTGCGCAGGCCAAGTAACATGTTCCACCCACTTTGATTCAATCCATACAGATTGAAGGGTCACGATTTATATGGTATCTTTTCAAAGCATATTTATTGTCATTCATATGTTGAGTGTCAAGTTTCCTATTCATCTCAAGCTTGACACACTTCGCTTAACTAATACAAGGCCTATAATGCTTGGACACAGATTCTATTTATGTTGAGTACTCATGTGATTTTGTTGGTAATTAACATTATAATGAAACATTGTTAAGTGGTGTTAGAATTAGTGAAATGAATTAGTTCATAGTAATAATATTGGTACCTACAGTTTAATATTAATAATTGAGTGTCTTTGAAGTGTTTATGCTATGGGTTGATATGGAACGTATGTTTTATAAGATTGCCATAGAAACCTTTTGAAAAGAGTAACCTTGGGAGTTTTCCGGTTCTTCTCCATAGGAAACGGCCTATCCAAACCGTGCACTACCTTCTGAAGTTTTATGTATAAATGCCCATGTAGGCCGATAGGAAATAAAATGTTTTAGATGTTTTCATTTTGAGAGAATTAAGTATTCGTTCAGAAATGGGCTTAATGTACCCGTAGCCAATTATGACGAACTACCAACCTTGTATCAGTTCATATTATTAGGGATAATATAATTCTATATAGGTACTGTAATTTCCATAAACATTGAACCAGCCGTACATGCCAAAACTGTTCCGAGTAAACAGTACTTTGGCACGACTTCTAACAATGCCTAAGCTATTAGTAATAATAAGTGTGATGTTATTTATGTATGTATGTTAAATTATGGCACACATCCAATCAAAAGCTTTCATGTTGTATCGTGAGAGAAAGAACAACAGAAGGGTGCCGTCCTTATTTTCCTTGTGTGGAACTTTACAGGACAATTAATGGGAAAAAGCTACTTAACATGTTTGTTTTCTTTGATGTTTTGTTAAAAAACCTCTTGAATTATCCTAACGAATGCAAAGATAGAAACCTGCTATTATAAACGAAAAAAATGTGTGAATCGAATCATCATAATGAATTTTTTAACTGGATTTTTCAAAAGTTACGAAAGAAGATTTTTACTTTACTTTTACCTATAGTTTATAATAACTCTATATAGAAATAACATGTAGTTTTCAGCCAGCAGCGTAGTCCTAAAAAGAACTAGTGTACAGTAATGGTATCTAACCTGGACTTGAATAAAGTTCAGGTACCTGAACCAGTTGATTAAATAGCTCAACCTCATCTTCAGAGAACATGACGCAACTACCCATTATCCTCAAAAACTCAGTCCTTATTACAAGCTCCATAAACCAAAAATGTAATAACATATTCCAAAATCTTTGCAAAGCACTAGATTATTATATCATCCGCGTAAATAGAAAATTAATCCCAAACATGGAACTTTAGCAATATTCAGCGTCAGTAATATTTGATGTTGATTGCGCGCGATATTTGATAAGTATGCCAAGTTAATTGCATCAGCCGAACGGGAACCTTATACGAGTGAAGTATAAGGACGCTATTACGAAAGATAATAAGGATATACAAGATCGGCAAGTGAATGTAATGGACGTCAAACTAATCCGTTTAGATATTTGGTATAAGATAATGAATGAAAGGTTGAAATGAAGAGGAGTATAGAATATTTCTTATATCATCATCATAACCATGCTATAATGTCATCACAGCTGGGACCCAGCCTCCTCATTCCAAACCACCATGCGGGCTCTCCTCAGTCGTATCACTCTTACCAGAGTGGTCGTGGTCAACATGCATTAAATGCTGGAGTGGCCGATGTAGCTCGCCTCAAGATGTCCCGCCATTTCTCCCTATTTGCCGACATTTTAGTGGCCTCTTGCAAAGGGCCGCCAACCACGGTCTTTACTTGGTCGGTCCAACGCATCGGCAATCGTCCGCGCGGTCTGGTGCCCTATGTCTTGGCTTGATGGAGTCGTTGTTACGCTTTGAGATGTTGTTTTTTTTTATTATTATTCGGGATGAGCTCACTTTCGCCTGATGTGTCCGAATAGTAAAATGCGAGTTTGTTAATACATTTGATAGACACTGTTTAATTCCGAATTCTTGCAGTATGGAGACATTAGTTCTAAAATCCGTTCCAGATATACCATGCGGGAAAGTGCATACGCCCATGCGGTCTCAGTGCGGTGAATTTTGCATGTCTCGGATTTTTTAGTTCAAGAACATGCGGGTTTCCTCACGATGATTTCCTTCGCCATTTTTAGAACAGTGGTGATGATGACAATTACACAAAGTAGGCCTATTCGAGTTAGAATCTTTTTTTTTTTTTTTTTTTTTAGCGTGGTAAAATTATCAAATAAGTCCTCCCACTCCGGGCAGGGTGGGAGGGACTGTCAGACTTTTACTGACTAAAATCCACGGTGTTCCTTCAATAACCCTTTACATACCGGGGCCACGGTAACGGGATGAGTCCCACGACCCCGGCAGGCTTCGGCCCTCTGCAGAGGGGGCCTCGTCATGTTGCTGACGCTCTTTTGGAACACGACGCGCCGTCGACCCGGGCATGGTCCATGGTCGGACAGCGAGTTGCCCTTTACTCGCTGTCCGCATGCCCGCGCCTACGGTGGCCGGAGATCGTCGGCCGACGTCCGACGCCGTGGGCGTCTACCACTGCGGCTGGGCTGGAGGGAGGACGCCATCCTCTCCCTCACGCGGCCCGCCTCCTCCTTCGCAAGCATGACTGCTTCGCAGAAGGAGGCGACCGCTTCCCACTCCCTCTCGCCCCGCAGCATGGCCTCGACCAAGGCCGGGCGCGAGAGGTCTCCGCCTATTGTCGCCGTGAGGACACGTCGGTGCTCTGCCCAAGCTGGGCAGTCCTGCACCGTGTGCTCGACTGTGTCCTCAGGGCGACTCTCGCAGTGGTGACACCCAGGCGTCTCTTCCTTACCCATCAGACACAGGTACCTCCCGAAACTTCCGTGTCCGGTGAGGACCTGCGTCATGCGGTAGGTCAGGACGCCGTGACGCCGATCTAGCCACTCCTCAAAGAGGGGTCTTACCGCCGCAATTGCGGCGTGCCCGGCCGTCGGTTGCGACAGTCGTTCCCTCCATACTGCCCTGAGATCGCGCCGGAGCTCTTCCCGCCGCGCCTCGACTTCTCGAGGCAGCGGGGATACGCCCCGGCGCTGCGCCTCCACGCGCCATTCATAGACGCGCTGGAGGGCAGTCGCCTCCAGATCCCAGGGCAGCAATCCGGCAAGGAGGTTGGCCGATTCGCCGGCGATCGTGCGGTATCCCCGGATCATTCGGATAGCCATGACCCTCTGGCATGCGACCAACTTTAGTGGTCGCGTCCGGATGCACAGGGCCCACACTGGGGACCCGTAGAGGGCCATGGACCGCACGACGCCGGCGTACAGCCTTCGGCAGGAGGCGTTTGGCCCGCTGAGATTAGGCAGGAGTCGCCTGAAGGCGGCTGCTGCCCGGTTCAGCTTTGGGGCCAAACTCAGGAAGTGCTCCCTGAAGTTCCACCGGCTGTCGAGGACGAGTCCCAGGTACTTCATCGTCCTCCCGACGCCGATGCGAACCCCCTCCACCGTTATGTGGGACTCGGACCGTGGCGCGTTCCGACCGCCATGGAAGCACATGGCCTCGGTCTTGTGCAGCGCCACGTCGAGTCCCAACTGCCGGATCCTACGAACGACTGTCGCAACCGCTTGCGTCGCCAGGTCGGCCGCCGCCTGGTGCGACTCTCCCTACGCCAGGACGAGCGTGTCGTCAGCGTAACATACTACGCTGACGCCGTTAGAATCTACGACCAATTACTTGGCCAATAGTAAGTCGTGCCTTTAACCTCTGGACCACCACTGCTTCGTCAAAATATCAATAATCAGAGAATCAAAAAGTGCAAACAAACACCGCTAATAAATTATACACGTCCGAAATGTCACATGATCTGCTACATTTCACACTTCATCCGTATCGATTCTTACACTTCCGCAGTGCACAATCGTACGGGTATACAAAACGCGTAGAGTGCAGAGTCTATAGAGAGTGTGGAGAGAGTAAACAACCTTTGGTGCGCGCCAAGGTTGCAACTAGGGGCGCTGTTTGCGAATCTACCACCTTTGCAGTGCGTTGCTTGCAGCTACGATGGATCTTTGAATGGAAGCTTTTCTTTGAGGAATGTTCTGATTGAATTGGTAATAGATAATGCGCAGGAAGGATCAACCTTTTCTTTAATTATTCGCACTACTATTCATAATTTCATAGCAAGGAGGAGGTTAACCTTAAAACGCTGGCCAGTGCGTCTCAACGAGTTTTTCGCAGAGCCTCGTTCGTCATTCAGTAGGGACACAAGCGAAGAGAGGCGTATACTCAGCAGCGAGTGACGTCAGGCTGTGGATGATGATGATACATATTAATCCTGTTAGTTTCCATAAAGCAAGAACAACCACATAAACCACCAGAATATACAGTCTTAAATTGTCGCTGAATTCATGAATCCATTTTGTATACTTATCATAATTTTCAAATTCAAACTTTCGAGCAGAAACTGTATTGCAAAAAGGATTTCGGAGTTATGATAAATTGGTTTTGGTTATTATAATCTACTTTGTGGAGCCCTAGGGGACTGCAATGCTGAGGATTAAACTTGAGTTTGCACCAAATTAATGGCAGATGTTTTGCTGCAGAATTACAGTAACTTATCAAATCTACAACCAGGCCTAGCAGAAAAGTGTCTTAGAAGCGTATCTAGCTGTGCCTGCAAAAATCGCGATCCAGTGGGAATTCCGACGTGAAAAGTAGCCAATATTTTGCTCTATGTTGTTTTTTTCGGGACAAATAGAATGACAGGCCACAAAACTAAATAAAAATGTTTGTGTTTCAGTATCGTGTGAATATTAGCACTTGAGAAAACATATTTATTTTGAAACCACAGGCAGATACTAAAAGTTTATTTATTTGTATAGAATTGTAGATGTAATTAGATAACTTCATCATTCTCTGTAAGTAATAAAAACATTCTTACTATGTAGCGAAAAAGCAAACACACAAACGCATACGAATCTAATTTTCAACTTCCAGATGAGTTTTTTACCCGTGTTTACAGATTCGGCCACGTAGCAATTCCCGGTCGTAATTAATGCATTTCTCGTTCCCAAGTGTCCCGGTGCCCGCCTGTTCAGTATTCATGAGAGGGCCTACCGCTAGCACATTACACCCCGATCTGCTTGCAAGTAGTTTCGGATTAGGCTGCCCTACTCACGATTGCGTTTCACTTAGAATTAAGTAGTTTCAAGTCCTCGTGAGCAATTTGTAAGCGTTGCTTCAAGGAAGTTAGGTAAGTTTGACTTGTGAGTTCCTTCGGTTACATTAGTGAACGCGGTTCTTGTGTTAATTTGACTCATTTACTATCAGTACAGCAAAAAAATGTGCATTTTTTTTGTAATTTGTTTCCACAACTCAAATTCAAATAGAATGAATAAATAAAATATTTTTTATACGGACAACTTTGATGTATATTCATCACAATACAGTAATATACTACAAACAATTAATAAACTAGCGTAATGGCCAAGGTGTCGGACTTATGATCGAGAGGTCATGGATTCGAACTCCACGCATTACACTATTTCCATGAACCAACTCCAGACACAAGCATATTTATCTTAGTTGGATGGGTTAACAAGATTGTTAGAAATATGAATTCTACCCATATTGCTAATTCTCTTTATTAAAAAAAAAACTATGAATAAGGCCGTGCGCGCACTGCGGTGAGTCTACCGGTGCGGTAGAACTACCGGAATTGCGGCCACCGCAAGGCAGTGCGCGCACGGCCTAACAGCGACTTAGTATTACGTATCAGTTTCTTGACTACCAACTTCTGTCGGCGGCTTCGCTTACGTTAATGTTGTTTCAGCGAAAAATGTATGTCTATGCCACTAACAAATAATTTCGCTTTCTATAGGTGAAATAATCTTCAAAATCAGTTCAGTAGATCTAGAGATACACACCCACAAACTTACAAACTTTACTTCTATATAATATTATCTAGTATACATAGAACAGTCAGATTTATATGCTATAACATGCAGAATGCATGAGTCCACGAAACTGACGGAGGAGAGATGCGCTCTTTATGCGTGCGTATCTATACTAATATGATAAAGCGGAAAAGTTTGTACGTTTGTATTAAGGCGCTTATCTTCGAAAGCACTGGGCGGATTGGGATATGGCCAATTTTACTATGGACGTCGGCATAGTTATCGAATTTAGTGTACACCAATGATTTTTGATGTTTTATATTCGTGAATACTGACTCATTAAATTGCTATAAATAAAAAACTCAGAAATCTTGTCATTACACCAGACTAGACCAAAAGCAGTTACAGTAAACCTTTTAATCAAATCGCTAGCAATAAGGTGTTTAGATTATAATTTCGTTATTAAAACTTTAAGGTGCTTTAAAATAGTGAACAGTTGTGAATTATTAAGTATAACTGATATAGTTTTAGTATTAAACCAATAAACAAAGTAATGACCACATAAAATATGAAGGATTTTAAACTGAATATTGACTAACATTTATTAAACTGGGTAATAGTCTCAAAAAATGTGACAATAATAACAAACATTAACATAACATCGCGCCTGTATTCCCCGAAGGGTTGGGCAGAGGTGTGTGTACCTATAGTACACCCAGATTTCACCAGTTATTTGGAGTACCATTTAATAGGGGGCGAGTCTGTTTCTCAACCAGGCACAAATCTAGACTCCGGGCTGCTACTGAGAAATTCCTGATGAATAAACCCAATATCACTTTGCTCGACCTGGGAATCGAACTCAGGACGTCATGCTCAGCAGTAGCGCTTGCGACCATTAGACCAACGAGGGAAACAGAATAAAACAAAGGAGTAAAAATTATTATTTATTTACTTATTCGAGAAAATAAATAAAAATATTTTGACATATTATAATTATTATATCTTAAATGCTTACGAAGATAATATACATTAGAGCAATGCAGCGATAGTGTTAATAAAGAGACCTAGGGAGGTCAATCAACCAGCTTGGATAGAACAGAGCATTTTTATTTCACCAATACACTAACCTGGATTAAGTGTAAATATAGGGCTTCAGTAATTACATAAATAACTGCATTAAACATAACCAGATTTCTTAAAAAAAATACAATCATAGATTTATTTATTATTATTTTACAATTGTGATTAATGTTCCGTGAGAGAATTTCTGAGACATTTTCAAAGTTCAAAATATTAGCTTTTGACTTCATAATATTAATTAGGTCTTCTATATGGATAGCACTAAATGTAGAATGTGTCTCATACATTTGAGGCTTAGAATAACAACGCATAGAAGAGGCGTCTAGAACAAAACACGAGCGATTTCGTGTGTCCATTTTATTTTCTTTGTGTGCGTGAGCCGAATGTGTCTACGTTCTTCAAACGCACACAAATATAGCTTTCAGTGATACCATTACCAGTACCATTACCACAAAAATGGGAAAACGCACTATTATGTTGCTGGATCAAATCAAGTATTTTATGTTATGAAACTAAATAAGATGATGTTTTTTCATGTAATATGACTTATATGACATATATTTACGGAAGGTAAACGAAATGAGATATCGTTTACTGCGTTTAGAATGTGTTATAATGATATTATAGAAAAGTATTAATTGCTTGAAAAATCTCGTTTGATATCAATTAAAAGTATGTGTTGTATTTATGAAATAGTAAAATATTATTGAGAACATTACTTAAATGAAAAAAATCTTAATCAATAAAATTGTCATCTTTATGATGCCACTCTTCGAACTAACAGTAACTTTTAGTTATAAAACACTGTAGGTAGTACCTGTAAATAAATATAGTTTAGTTTGACGCATACATAATTGCCGCCAAAACTATATTTTTTTAAACAAAAATAAGCACAAAAGAAATCAATATGGGTATTTTTTCCTCACGGATAGCAACATTGAATTGTGATAAGTTAGGTTATTAGAATTTTTGTTTGATGGTCGATTTACTTAAATATAATGTATAAAATGTAAGTATTTACTTGTGAAATGTAATTTGATTACACGTTTTTTGTTTTCCTGAAGGACTATGACATCCCTTTACGCTACAAACGGTCGTTTTAAATTATTTACTCGCGAGCTCTGTTCGGCAGAATGTGACCTTGAATACTGACGGCTCGTCGAGCAAAGTTAGCCAAAAATGGCTAAGTTTTAGTTGCCTCACTTTTTGCACTCGTACTATCCTTCTATGCGTTGTTATTCTAAGATTTGAGGTAATAAATGCCATTGATCGCTGTACAAATGTGTTTCACACACTCTACAGCTGCGAGGAACATAGAAACTATGTTCTTGCAAAAGCAGTCTTTTAAGGAATTGCGGGACCAAATGTACATGCATTGTTGAAATATACTGTGAACAGATGTGATCGAAGCTCGCTTGTAATTAGGTAATGATATGGTATTACTTTCCCATGGCCCTCTTTGAACAGGCGGCAACGGTGGTGGTTCTGGTGGGCTAACAACTTGGCTAACATTAGGGGCTGCTGCATCATTATCCAAAGCCAATTCTTGCATGTCTCGTGATGAGTCATGCACTGCCTGTCTATTTGCTCGCATCCAACACACATGGCAAACACAGTTGTTTCTTGAAGGCTGAAAATAAACCACAGTTAGAATAAACACAATAATAAATTAATTCAATCATTAGATAATTCTTATGTTTATATAATTTTTAGTAACAAGGGTATCTTTTTAAATATCGCTTTATGTTTTCAAGTACTATGTTATAGTAAGATGAGCAGTACTATGTTACACATGCCTACTTTAGGCAAGTATATTATGTTAAAATACATAAAACACAGATATAACAATCATACATACATAGTATGAAAGCTCATTTTTTATAGATTAATACAACTAGGTATTTATCATTATGAAAAACAAAATGCTTACCACATAATTAGTATTTTGTGATAATAGAACAGCCAGCAACGGACACTCCATACTGACATTATGGTGTCTTATTTTCCTCACTGATTTGCCACAACCGCAGCACAAGCCGTTTGTTATGCCCCAGTAGTCTCTCTTGTTCACCAGCTTCGGTGTTTAATAATAATAAGCATGGATGACAAATAAATGTATCAAGAGGCAACTGAAAATAAGATGCACTGTAAGATTTCGCATACCAGAACTACATAAAAATAAATCAGGTTAAGTTTTTTCTAGTTCAACTTCTTACCTAGGTTTGGGCATTGGTATTGGCAACGCGAAAGTCTTGTTTGATTGTGTGCAGAAAGCGAGGATATGAGATGCCTCTGCAACCTTTGCATGGCTATTCCGCAGTTGATGCACCTCATATTGATCCACAAAACAAATCCACAACGCGATGTAAATCAGAGTCCAGTATTAATAGCAAGGTAATCGGGTGGTAGAAGGTATCAGTACGTTGAAATAAGCAGGGGTCAAAAATATTAGAAAATAATCGCAAAAACAAACACAGGACGCAATGTAGAATCTGCAATAACATAACATTGACATTTGACATAGACAATGACACATTGTCAAACAAGTAACGCGTTCCGTTTTCCGAATTTTTTTCGTGTGAAATATAAAAAAAAAACTATCTTACGCATCAACATTATGAAAAGATAATTTTATTAAATGCCAAAAATACCAACGAAAACAGTTTCGTATAAATAAAATGTTTTAATAATAGCGTTTTGTCGTCCATATCAAACGTCTATGTGATAAACGCAAGTAGTATGCTTGATGTGGAACACCCATTATTATATTTATCTTACTCTATGGTCCATTATGGCGGACGTTGACAAATGGTACTTTGAATTCATCTTGATTACTAATTATTTTGAAATAAACACTGACGAGATCAGAGAGGTTAAAAACTACGCATTAAATCATTTTTCTATTTTTAATATACAATATTATTTACTATGTGTGTGTACATGGAATGTACTTTTTTGTCCATGTCAGTAGCTTAAAGTTTGAGGAAGCTTAAGGCTACTTTTGTTACTCGACTGCAAAAAATGAGGGTTATGTTTTTACCATGACTAAGCCCATGGGAGCAAAGCACCGCGTACGGACCACGGACAGCTAGAAAAATAAAAAAGTGTGTGTGCGCTAACTTATAGGCTTATAATATAGGCACTGAAGTGTAGCTAAACCTTGTTGTTTCTAATAATATTATATACCAGACCTAACCATAAATTACTGGAAAATCTAGAAACCACCTGTATCGATCCTAATTAATGTAATCAAGAGTAAAACGTGACGACATTGAAAGTTCCAGACAAGGTATAGAATATCCGAAATACCTACCTACAGAAACGATGTTCGATAAAATTAACTCACAGAATTTAGGAATGCAAATGAAGTAAAAGGTAAACTTGAGTTCCAGACAAAGAAACATACTTACGATTTGTACTGCCTTTTTCATGTACAATTTGTCAGTAAATACCTATCTATACCTTTTTTTTCGGGTGGGAAATTCATCGAATGACTTCTCTCACACTGGGAGCCTGGGAGCGGAAGGAAGTGTCAGACTGCTACTGATTTAAACTCGCCCTGTTCCTTCAGCTGCCCTTAAGTTCCGCGGCCGCGGTATCTAAAGAGATACCGCGGCCGCGGAACTTTCCCGTGAGGAAGAGAGTTGTCTCTCCCTCGCGCGTTCAGCCTCCTCCTTCGCTAGCATACACGTA
The DNA here is from genome assembly GCA_943138885.2 of Tholera decimalis. NCBI lineage: Eukaryota > Metazoa > Arthropoda > Insecta > Lepidoptera > Noctuidae > Tholera > Tholera decimalis. The sequence goes on from OW964551.2 coordinate 33,985,069, forward strand.
ACTGCTTCGCAGAAGTAGTCGACTGCCTGCTATCCATACCTACTAATAGTATAAAGGAGCAATATTTTTGAGCGAGGTTTTCTTTATTGCTAAATAATATGCTCGCGCTTTACCACAATCTTGCCTGATGGTAAGCGATGATGTAGTCGAAGATGAAGCAACCTATTTACTCTTCACTTAAAGACCCCCCGGTTATAGCTATCAGGAAACAGCCTCCATCATGCGACGAGCGAAGCCGAGAGCAAAAGCTAGTCTTCAATAAAACGCCACGATATCAAGAACTTAGAACAAGTAAACTACATGGAACTAGAGAAGAACATGGTTGACTGGTAGAGAACGCCTAGGGCATTAAGTCCGCCATTGTACCTTTACGTGTTGCATAAAGTTTTAAATTAATAAATAAACTTCTATATTCTTCAATATAAAATATAATTTGCAAAGGTGTTTAATTCTTCTTCTTTAATAATTGTTCATTTATACTCTATCACAGCATCTGTCGTTTTATGAAAGCAATTCATGGCGTTTCATTTGTTTTTTTTTTAAGTCTATGTGCCGGATTGCGTTACTCAAGTTAATTACAATATTTTTTCTACAAGTTTTGCTTCTTGCCAAACCTGTTTTGACGTGGCCAGTGTTTTTCTTCCTTTTTACTTCGCGGTTTGCACATAAAATTCTGCTGTGAAATTTTAACAAGCTATGATACTGAAATGTGCGTTTTTAAATCCAAAACAAGCCGTTATATTTTGGGATTGCTTTTTAGTCTTGGATAAATGGACCTCAATGGTCTGATTATGCAGTAGGTATTTAGATTGATGATTAGTATTAGGCCATCTCCTTTAAAATTACTTTCTAAAATTGGGTATTTTTATTCAAATAGTATTGGGAACACTACCCGCTCTGTATAATCCCGGTCTTTATTACGACGGGTCCCAATCAGCCCCCTAGATCCGATGCTGGATTACGTAATACCCGCGAAAGTCCTATCAATATTAATGAGCAGACGATCGACGATGAATAGTCGATGAGTATTGGACGTGTCGATATCGTGTCGATATGTCGATCCGCTTTCCATGTTGGACGTCATTAGTTTTCGAAGTAAAAATATGAATTCCGAAATTACATTTCTTCTAAATAATAATTCTCGTCGGAAAGGATAAAATAGGTGTTCAGAATATTTATTTATTTATTGAATTAAAATACAGCCATATCACACACATTATACATCTTTAAACACGGCGCATTATATTATATAACATTAATTTAATTATAACTAATACACGTGTTAAGTAAAGAGTACACTAACGCTCACCACAATAATATAGCTACCTCATTATATAAATACAATAATAACATTGTATCCATCAATGCTAAAAACTTTTACTAGTTCTATATATTGAGCGGTTAGATTCTTTCGTATTATAAACTGACCGCCTTTATATTGCGGACAAAAGTCTGACAGGCAAAACCAACAACCAAAAACCGGTTTCATTACGAGATGAACCCTGTAACATTAGTATGCAAATTTTTCATATCACCCCGCGACGAATGGTCAGACTATCAATTTAAAGCGTCCAGGTGTCGGCCTGTTGTCATGGTAACGATCGCCATTGTTCCGTCACTTTTAACGATGTAACTTGATTTTATTAGGGACGTTCAAGTTTTTGTCCAAGTAACGAATGCGATTTATAACCCTTTTGCAGATGCACAATTGTGTTTAACTAGGCTGTTGAACAGTTAGATAATAAAGACGTATTGAAGCGCGGACATAAATTATAATCATAACGATTGTACATCGTCAAAGATTTGAATGAATGAAACATGTTGACGTTTGAATATCAAATAACAAGGCTAAATTCGACTGCGGAAACCTCATATAACGAGGAACACATTTTTCTAGGTCTGAATTTCAAAGGACAGACGTCCAACGCGGACAGACCAGTTTCATTTTGAAAAAGTTTTTTGACTGACTCACATATACGCTAGAGCCAGTAGCAATTATTATAAAAACGAAGTGTCCGTTTGGCTGTCCGTCCACTAATACCCCCTCGAACCCGATGGAAATCCTACCTCGAAATAGACATCCAGGTCAAGCGAAGTCGTGCAAATTTTAAAACAAATTGACCTAGATTTAGTGTCTCATAAATATTAAATTTTTGTCCCGATTACCCGATAAGCTTTTGTGCCAAAGTTATTCCAGTTCCATATGCAAAATGGGATCGGCATACGAGATTGTTTGTACTGAGAGGATTAATAGCGATTTATTGGAGAAATCCTACATTGACGTGATTTTTTACTAGTTATTAAACTACGTAATTGGCAACGTTTGCATAGGTAAAATTTTTGCGTACTTTTGTCTTCAGTGCCTTTTCTTCATTACACCTATTAAGTACTTACTATCAATATCAAAAGGCATTCCGTTATCGACTGTTTGTATATACAGCTTTATTAAATGCTTTGCTAAATTTAAGGATGAAGTTCTGTATCTGGTCAGGAAATAAATGCCTCCTATTGCATCAGATTGCTTGAAGTGTTTAGATTGGAACTTTTTTTCAAACACCAGTCCTCAGGTCAATCTGAAGTGAAAAGGTTGAATGACGTTACAGGCAGATACTAAGTATAAATGAAATATGTAAAACCATAACCTTCGTGAAACGTCTACGACTTTTCAAATTTAGAACTTCATTCACGATTGCTGGAATACATTACAGCTGGTAATAATCCTACAGAAGGCCATAAAAGAACTTCCCCCAAAGAGCTTAGTACGATATTTATACAGTTGGCCACGAATACTTCAAGAAACCAGCATAGTATATATTTAAAATTCCATTGTGTTACGTCATATTAAAGTGTACCGAATTTACCACAGGCCAACGTTGACGAAATGAAACTAAGCCATTAAGTCGTTTTAAAAATTAATAGCCTATTCGAAACTAAGCTCGCCGGTAGTTATTCACGGTTCGTTTCGGATACGCGTGGAAATCGCTTGTTTCACGACGGGTGACAATTTTTTACGCCATTTTCAAATCAGCTTTCTAACGCTATACTGATTATTTTTACATTTTCTATAGCACAGTTGCTCGGGTTAACAGCACGAATTTTATTTAACACATTTATTATGCAAGTCTCGCTTGCCTAAGTGCGTTTTTATACGCAACAATTTTTGGTCCAAAGATAGAAGCCATAAGAAACTGGATAAAAACAGACGCCAGTGCCACAAGCCTTGCTTTTTGTGCCATTGAATTGATGTCAATGACAAGGCCTCTTAAAATCTAACCATATTGTTCCTAAAAAACATAGTACTCTGGATACTGTTTGAGCGTTCATTGAATCTAGTAATACCCGCTAACAGACCATCCAGCCCTAATCTAAATTTGAATACTCGAACGCAAACTACGCTCGTCCGTACCTACCGCTGAATCGCTTACACACAGCGATGCATCGCTTTAAATCATCATGCTGTAAATGGCAGAAAACATTGTTCAGGGTTTGCGTTGTTCGAAAATTTCGCTGAAGGCACGTTTCAGCGGCGTTGCATTATGCCATGGTTCATTCGGCAACGGCCGCTTTTAAGCGGTTAAGGCTTGATTTACATTACCTATAGTTAACGGCGTGATGAAATATTAATCACTTATACATTTCCATTTTCAAGTTGCGCTTGGAAACTGAGGTAATTTAAATTTTTGTTAAATAATAATGACGCCATTCAGACTTGTGTTGCATTTATTACAAAAAGTTTATCACGCTCCCATTATTCTTAAGTCGTAGGTCGCGTTTTTGCGTAGAATAAGAAGTCATCAGAAGTAAAAATCCAAAGTCATGCGTGCAGTTTGTCAAGCCCGTGTGGATATATCTTGTCTTTAAAATATCTTTGTAATTGAAGCATATCCCTTAGGTCCCTACATCCCATAAGGTCTATCGTAACAAATAACTGACATCGAGAAAGGTTTAAAGACATGGACGTGACAAAGATTCATCACAATCTGATCGTTGGTTTAAGAACGCATATATGTAGAACAAAATGTTTTTATGTAGCCTATACAGGTGTTAATATAAAGACGGTATGATTGATAACCATGTATTCGACGCCTGCACTTACTGTATGGCGCAGCCAAATCTACTTATAACAGTGTACATATTATGTATAAAAAACTTTTTAACAAAAAATAAAACCGACTTCCAATTTCCATATAAAAACACTACAAAGGCAAAAATAACTTAAATTTCGGTGGTCGGTGTCATTTGTTTCGTATTTCCTTTTTTTTTCGACACCGCCTTCCGAAATTTAAGTCTTTTTTGCCTTTGTAGTGTTTTTATATGGAAGTCGGTTTTAGTTTTTGCTAAAAAGTTTTTTTTCACGCTTTTTAGTGGGTCGGTTTTTAATTTATCTAGTTACAAAAGCCAATATGTCAACTACTTATCACCTTTTACAAAATATTGCTTTTCCCAGTGAAGAGCCGTTAATTTTTGAGGAGTTCTCCTGGTACATCACCATCAGCTCTACTTCACCATATGCATTGTGACAAGCATAAAGGCTTAACATCTACATTCAAGTAATCTAATCGCAATCCACGAAATACTTATTATTGAGTAGTTTCGGTGGCCATCTGTGGTCTTCATCATCAATTCAACTTCCCCAAATGGTACTTTTCGAAAGCAACTGCTCAAGATACTATAAGAAATACTGAAAACGTTATAGGTGTGCCTATAATATTTGAAGAGTTCCCTCGATTTCTCCAGGATCCCATCATCAGATCATGATTTCGTAACAATGGGACCAACTAGAACGTATACCCTTTCAAACGCAAAAAGAATTTTTCAAATCGGTCCAGCCGTCTCCGAGTTATGAGGTAACATACATAATAAAAAAAAAAAGTTCAAGACGAATTGTAAACCTCCTTTTTTTGAAGTCGGTTAATAATTATCACATAAATAATATAATTCAACACATTACATTCCCACGGCTGGGACACAGGCCTCTTCTCTAAGGGTGCGTTTCCACCAGAGATGTGCGATGGAAATGTGTCGTGCGAGGATGCGCAAACCTCGCAACATATCCTTCTCAACACACATTCCTCGCAACACATCTCTCGCACACATCCCTCGCTTGTTTTGTATGCGCAAAAATCTAGCTCCGCTGAGCCGTTTCCACCAGAGCTGTGCTGACCGAGGCAAGGTAAATGAAGCGATTCCATTGGTTCTTTACAAACACATCCCTCGCTACGCATCCTCGCACATCTCTGGTGGAAACGCAGCCTAATAGAGGGAATGGGCCATAATCCACCACGCGAGCCCAGTGCGAGTTGGTGGATGTCACATGTCTTCGAATATTTTCGGTTTCTTCGATGAACACGTCGCACGGTGGGCTGAAAAACGGCTTTCATAGACTTAGGCATTTTATTTTGCAAGTGCCAGTTTTTGTGCCGGATATCACTTCTATTTGTTATAACAATATACAAAAATGACACCAGAATTGATTCTGCACAAAAACGAAGGAATTATAATTTTTTTACGAAAATTTTGTATGGAGCTAGTATGAAAAATCGAAATATCTCTGAAACGGCAGCGATAACCGTAATATCCTTATAGGAGGTTTTAGTACTAATTATTTATGATTTTTTGACATACGTTACATAATGGTTGTAGATGCCTTTTTTTTTTTTAAATCGTCAAAATATTTTTATTTATTTTTACATATTAAACGTTCCTTTTAGTGTTTAAGTTGAAGAATTCAGAGCTTTAACAACTCTTAACATAAAATAGCATCACCCCTATAGACCTGAAGGACTAGACAGAGGTGTGTAGTATCTTGTTGATCTTGTAAGATTTCCAACAATACCAAATAGTTGAATATCAGTGTCAAAGTGCCCATGCTGTCGCTTCTTTTAGAAAGTTAGGGGAATGAAATTGTTAATTGATCATACCCTAAAAGTATGATTACAACATAACCGGACACATAATAATATCGACACAAAAGGAATTTTAAAACCTTGCATACGTTCAAAATACAAAATAACATATTGTGTAGTCATCTAATGAGTCTGATGACAAGTAATTAAGTAATTAGAATGATGGTTGTAGTCTTCTGATTCTAATGAGCCTATTAAGTGATTAAATGATTTGAAATATCTCGCAACAATACCAACTAAGAACTGCATTCACCTTTTTATAATTAGTGAGCTAATGTGATTTGCTAATGTTGATTAGTTCTACTATGAGTTCTACGAAATGTTTTTGACGATTATAAATTTTTATTATCATATCTTTTATAACTTTAATGAGGGTAGTTAACTAATTATTGACTTTATACAATAAAAGGGCTATAATTTTGTTCCATAATTTAGATTGTTCACAACCGTGTAACTGCTAACACTAAAACTATTTGCTTTGCGACTACAAAATCTTAGAATGGAAAGACGAACGGCAGATTTCGTACCGCATATTTTTTTCGTTGTTTTCTGGTGCAATTTATACCACTTATTAAGGCAACTTAGCTATTTATTTTCATATAAATATGCTATCTTTAAATAGTGGGATTCATTAATAATGTCAATAAAAAGATTTTATTAATTAAACGTAGCAAAATCGTGAACTAAACGCTCTTATGTTTTTAGAAGTTGCCATTTGTAAAATAAAACAAATATCGAAATGTTAATAAATTATTTAGACATAGAAATAATATTAAATATAGTTAAATACTTATATATTAAACCAAAGAATGCATAATTGTTGCAAACAATCATAATAGTAAAGGATTTAATGATAGGAATGATTTTCGTCATCAATATTTTTCGTGCTTTTGTTCATATGGCAATTATTTATTGACTTTTATTTAGTTTAATGACTACGACTGAAGGACTTGTATCCATGGTTATGAATAAATTAAAAAAAAAACTGACAGGTGACAGTTAAAGAAAATCTGTCTTGCATTGCTGTTGTTTTGGATCGGTGTTTACTTTAATACTTTTTAAGTTTTCACCATCCAAAATACATTGCCAAACAACCTCCTACATTTGATGGTCTATCATTACACACGTGATATTGGCAAAAATGTGGGGGATCCTCCACAAAGACTGCTTAACAAAAGTTGAAGTTGGATTGGTGGTTTTTGACTACATCTGAGCAATTTAGCGGATTATGGGGCTGGTACTACGTTGAGTTGATCATCTCCTTCTCCGTATTCTAGCTCTTGATACCGTAGTCCTAGTGATAAGGCATAAAACTGTTAAAGTAGGTACTTTAATTACCCATTCCAAAGCATATATCTCTATGGAGAAGAACGGGCAGGAGAGTCCATGGTCACACACAAGTCAGAATATTATTACAATACCTTAGTTACATAATAGGTACATCACCATTGCTTTTATTTATTGATTGATAAATAGATAAATAATATTGCCATAAAGTAAATGTTGTAAATTGCTTGGCGTTATCTTGGTAGTTTTTTCCTTACTATTAAGTAGGTAGATTGAGATGAGGTAGGAATGTACCTACTTGGTGAGGTGCGTTACCCGTCTCCAGAAGCGGACTGTAACAGTTTAATTTTAATGTTGATGTTCAGATGGGGTTTTGAGTGTAGATAAAATAAAGAATACTTCCTTTTGTGTAATTACATTTATTTTATTGTATGTATAATGAAATACGAAATAATGATTTTTAATTTGGAAAATACGTTACAAATAACACTTTCACAAGTAATTTTTTTTCATAAATGTAAACTAGATGAGGCCAGTGTTTCCAAAATAGGTATAACATTACTGAACAACCTCCTGCATTTGATGGTCTATCATTATACCCGTGACATTGGCAAAATTGTGGGGGCTCCTCCACAAAAGCCACTTAACATTAATATTGATACCTTATTAATACTTCTTGCCCAGTTTCTTCAGGCACAACATTTCGCTCGGGTTCCATGCATTCTTGGAAAATACAATCCCTTGTTGTTTCAGCCGCTCTTATTATATGTGGCAACACAATATGCTGGGCTCTTTCTTGTCTGTCGTCTGGAACACGTAAGCTCAAATCTTGAATATGCGCCCAGCAAATTCCACAAACTTCATTCATGGATGACATCTGTAAAAAATCATCTTATGAGATAGCTATAATTATCAAAGTAGTATTGTTGAAATATAAATCAAACAAAGTTCAATAGACACCAGTTGAGCCCAACATGCTCAAACAAATAAAATATACACAAAGAAAAACGAAATTCCCGATTGAATTTGACAATAATTGTTTTCCTTCAAAACCTTTACCAAATAGCTATTATGAGTGAATAAGTTTATTGCTCATTGTATTATGCTCGCCCACAGGTTTGCTCGTTGTTCAGTAAAAGTTTCAATTACTCTTTTCAGAGCGTACTGATCTACGTTCTATATGAGTAGCCTTTTTTTACAATAATGCTTTTAGAGTTCTGTTGAGTCATAGAAACTTGTAATAAATAAAATTGAATTAAATTAGAGAAGAAGGGCTCATGACTCATGACAATGGAAGGACCAAAATCCTTTTGTTCTTAGTAGAGCCAACCGCATGAGTGTCACAGAGTTAGCAACATATAATAATAATATACATTTTGCGTGGCAAATATTTTAAGCTGCTATGAATATATTTTCGCATATATATTATATGTACCTGCTGATGCTCCAACCAACGGGAAATGTTGTCGGGGTTCCACTCTTCCTCTGATGTTGTGGTGGATAGATTCTGACCACATACAGCACACATTAAAACAGACTGATCATCATCCACATGATCAGGTGCATGAGGTTGAACGTCTTCAACTAGTAGAGCAATTCTGGTTCTTCTTGCTCTTAGCCAACATGGCACATGCTTGGTACAAGCTTCATCTCCAGAATGAAGCTAAAATAAAAAATGAAAATAAAGAAAAGCTTGAATTCAAACATGCATGGTTATAATTTATATTATTTTATTTCTTAGTTTAAATCAAATAAGGAAAATTAATAATAGTTATAGTAGATACATGATTATTTACATACCTCTTGTGGTTGTATCCAAGTAGCAACTATATCAGCCACTCTTTGTTCTTCATCATTTGCCCCTTCAATCAGAATCCTGCATCGGCTAATTTGCAGTATGGACTAACTGCATGCAATACAAACACTTGTATGTCCAACCCGTCTTCTCGGCATATTATCAGACGAATGTGAATGAGAAGCTATCTGCCAGCATTAATGGCAAATATGGCAGGTGTTATCTGGAAATTAAGATGTGATTTCGAGTACCGTTCAACATTATTTTAAATACTTTTCTTTCCTTGTTATCATACTATCAGATTAATATCTATTCTTATACACATAAGCAAACCAAGTAAGATACATGTAATTACAATTTGTATGTTATACATACTATCATAGTTACACATAACCGTGTTTGTTAGTTTTTCGAATAGTACACTAAAATATGTAAGTCTCCTAAAACTAATCTCATTAGTTTTAGCAGCTATGCATATTTAAGTGTGGTACGATGTAGTTTTTAAATGATAAGGACAACTTTTCAACACGTAAAACTTATCACAGAGATCGTCACTGGCCTACTCATAAAAAATGCAGAATGTCTCTCGTAAACTACTTACCTCTCTAGGATGTGTCCACAGTCGAATAGTATTGACGAGATCTTTGCTCTCATCGGATAAGGCGAGCCTTCTTATTCGGGAGAAGCGAACGTTGCAATTAATACATTGCAAACTCGTCATTTTAATCAAAGCACGTACACCCACGGCACTGTCAATACAGCGTTTTTTCGCGAAACTGGTATCAAGAGATAGAGTACGGAAGAGTAAATGCTCAACTCAATGTAATAACAACAGGATAATCCGCTAAATTGCTCTGATGTAGAGAAAAACCACGATCCAAAACAACAGCATTGCAAGACAACGATAAGATAGATTTTCTTTAGACGTCAATATAATAATTGCCATATGAACAAAAAAGTATGACTACAAAAATCATTCCTATCATTAAATCGTTAACTATTATGATAGTTTGCAACAATTATGCATTTTTAGGTATGATATATTAGTGTTTAATTATTTTTAATATTATTTCTATACCTTAATAATTTATTATCATTTCGATATTTGTGTTATTTTACATACGGCAACTTCTAAACATATAAGAGCGTTTAGTTTACGATTTTGCTACGTTTAATTAATAAAATCTTTTTATTGATATTATTAATGAATCCTACTATTTAGAGATATTACATTTACATGAAAATAAATAGCTAAGTTGCCTTAATAAGTGGTATAAATTCCACCACAAAACAACGAAAACAGTATGCGGTACGAAGTTCCCATACAAGCCTGCCGATTGCCTTTAATCACCAACTTAGATTTGTTTGTTCTTCTAAAAAGTGAGTGTCCTTCATTTAATCATGAAGTATTGTTTAGTGCAATTGTGTCCCGCATAGGCGATTGCCTTTCTGCCGAAGATCAAGTAACTCTCAAAGAATTTTGCCGGAGATTCACGCGAGCTGCTTTAAACAGGTGGCAGAAATCTAAACGATTCTTTGATAAGTTTAGAAATACGTACGGAGAGTGGTTGCAAGCAAATATTGATTGGCCGAGTTGCGTGCAAACTTTAATAAATCAAGAACCAACTGTTGATGAGATACCAAGAGCACGCTCAGTCTCTCCAGAACCTTCGACATCATCGACTGTTGGAACAATGACAAAAAGGTCCCGAAAACCAATCAAAGATCTGGGAAGCAAACAGAAAAAGAGAAGATCTAGTGAGCACATAGGCGAGGATTCCTGTGAATTGGCATATGCAGCTGCAGCACGTTTAAAAGAAGAAGGTTATGAAGATATCGCATCTGTAATCAATTATATGATCAAAAATCCAGAAGCTGCCGTTAAAATCAAGGAAAGCATTAAGAAAACAGTAATATTTACACCAGAGAAAGCACTTGGATTGCTTCTTTCACTTAAGCTTTCAAAGTGGCAATATATTACGTTGCGAGAGACTGCCATTCGGGAAGGTGCTAAGGATATTTACCCATCCTACTATAAACTGCAACAAACTAAGCTTGCATGCTACCCTCCTAATCAATCAGTATCAGTTACGGATTCATCAGCTAGAATTACACTTCAAGCTTTACTTGACATCACGGTGAAGCGGATTCTTCAAAGTCTTTCTGATAATGTGGAAAATAAGCAGTTAAAGCTGATATCGAAGTGGGGATTTGATGGTGCTTCCAATCAAAGCCGATACAAGCAGAAAATGGACGGCGAGCATGATGATTCAAGCATTTTCATGACCTCCTTGGTGCCACTGAAACTGACAGATAGAGATAATACTATATGGACAAACCCGAAACCATGCTCAACTTTTTATTGTCGTCCGGTTCAGTTCACTTTTGTAAAAGAAAGCCATGCAGTTGTCATTGATAACAAAAGAAAAATGGATGAGGAAATTGAGGCCCTTAACCCCACAGAGTGCATTAATAGTAACAGGGTGACTCATAAACTAATGATGACAATGATCGACGTAAAAGTCTGCACGTACCTTTCTGAAGCTAGATCAAATGCATCATGCTACCTGTGCTTAGCAAAACCAACAGAAATGAACCACTTAGATGCTGTAACATCAAAAACTGTGTGTTCTGACATATATGAATTTGGCCTATCATCCCTACATGCCCGTATAAATTGCATGGAATGTCTGTTACACATTGCGTACAGACTTGACTTCAAACAGTGGGCAGCAAGAAGTAATGAGCATAAAGATATGTTACAAAACAGAAAAAAAAACATTCAAAATAAATTTAAAGAGGAGCTCAATCTGTTAATTGATATAGTAAAACAAGGCTCGGGAACTACCAATGACGGGAATACCGCAAGGAAGTTTTTCGAGTTTCCCAATAAAACTGCAGCTATTACTGGGTTGGATCAAAACCTGATAAAAAGATTTGCTGTTATTTTGCAAGCAATAACATCTGGTGAGAAGATCGATGTCATCAAATTTAAAGATTTTGCTCGCAAAACAGCAGAAAAGTACGTGGAATTATACGACTGGTACTACATGTCATCAACCGTACATAAACTATTAATACACGGAGCTGACATAATCGAAAAAAATGATATTGTCCCGATTGGGACTCTCTCGGAAGAAGCCTCAGAGTCTCGAAACAAAGATTTTAGGAGGTTCCGGGAACATCATTCGCGGAAAAGAAGCAGGCTAGATTCTAATCAAGATATCCTAAATATGCTTGTTGTTTCTTCGGATCCTTTTCTAAGTGCACAAAGGCCGAAGTTAGATGCCAAAAGGAAGACAACCTTTTTTGCTGAAACTCTCGACCTAATACAGTTTCCGGAAACTGAGTTCGAGTTTGTAGGTATATCCGATCTGGATTCTGACTCGGAATTGGAGTCCGACAACGAAAGTTGTAAAGAAAATTTGTAAAATTTAATTATTTTTCTTTATGTTCTTTTGTTATTTATGTTAGTTTATTGTACCAATATGTTTAGTTAATAATTTCATAAATTATAGTTTCAAATATGTATTTTGTATAATTGAATTTATTAGATATTATTTTTGTTACTTCTGTTTTATTTAAATTACCCATCAATAAAAAGTTTATATACAGTCTTTTTTTTTCACATATTCTTAATATTTGGGGAAAAAGCATGCTTCCTAACGATGTTCTTAACTTTGACACAGTTCATGGATCGTTTTGAACATTTTCATATGTTAAAATAAATAATGTTAGTACTATAATCCCCTATAAGGATATTATTATTATTATGTGTCCGGTTATGTTGTAATCATACTTTTAGGGTATGATCAATTAACAATTTCATTCCCCTATCTTTCAAAAAGAAGCGACAGCATGGGCACTTTGACACTGATATTCAACTATTTGGTATTGTTGGAAATCTTACAAGATCAACAAGACACTACACACCTCTGTCTAGTCCTTCAGGTCTATAGGGGTGATGCTATTTTATGATAAGAGTTGTTAAAGCTCTGAATTCTTCAACTTAAACACTAAAAGGAACGTTTAAATATGTAAAAATAAATAAAAATATTTTGACGATTTTTTTAAAAAAAGGCATCTACAACCATTATGTAACGTATGTCAAAAAATCATAAATAATTAGTACTATAACCCCCTATAAGGATATTACGGTTATCGCTGCCCTTTTAGAGATATTTCGATTTTTCATACTAGCTCCATACAAAATTTTCGTAAAAAAATTATAATTCCTTCGTTTCTGTGCAGAATCAATTCTGGTGTCATTTTTGTATATTGTTATAACTAATAGAAGTGATATCCGGCAAAAAAACTCGCACTTGCAAAATAAAATGCCTAAGTCTATGAAAGCCGATTTTCAGCCCACCGTGCGTCGTGTGGAAACAGTGATAGAGATATACATTACACAAGTCATGTATAAGTGTATGTATGGCGATAGCTATAACCTAGAGATCAAGTCAAGAGTGAATAGGTTACTTTTAGGTAAGCGTGCTCCATCTTCGACCACATCACTTACCATCAGGTGAGATGATGGTCAAACGCGAGCCTATTATCAATAAAAAAAATTTGCCTGACTTGGTTTGAATCCAAGCATAACAACTTGCAAGTCGGACCCGTAACCACTAGGCCACCACTCCACTTCACATATCACACACAAGTATGATTTTTAATTATACATATAGGTAGCTATGTGGAGCTGAAAACCACCTATCTAACCTGAACGAAACCCCTACATCAGTCAGTGCGCATATCAGTCCTTTGTTTATAAAGCAGGCTACTCACACTGCGATGTTTACGCTACTGAACAATCGCAACCGTTGCATGTTTGCGATTCAGTGAGTTTATTTTCATGACGAGAATATTAGTATATTGTTCACCGAGAGGAGAAAGTGACCGATTACCGTCGAGGGTGTCGTTTGAAGCCCGAGCCGTAGGCGAAGGCTTTAAAACACCCGAGATCGGGAATCGCACTTTCTCTCGAGTGATACATAGTGCTTTATACTACACCTAAGAGGAAAATAAATTCTACGAAAACTGAATCGTCAAACAACACACAAATTGAAAATGGCGCCAATGGCGTCTGCAATTTTCACATGTTCTTTTTCAAATAGTTTATCCTGCCGCCGCAGGGTCGCACTGCCAGCCCGACACCATCCAACACACAGCTAGTGGCCAGTGTCATTTTGCGAACTTGGAGATAAAAACTCACTGTAAAAACTTTTTGGCTTTTGATATTTAGGTTACCGGCGCATAGTCTTAGCCAAAATTAAAAAAGAAAAACCACGTAAGAAATGGATTTTCATACACTTTTCTCTCCCGCTCAGATGCGTTTTCTCCCCGCATATTTGTTCGATATGCAATGACGTACTTTCTACCGTAAATTTGATAAAGTATCAAGGTACTTTCCAAGCAGGTGTAGTAGAAAATATATTTACTGATCAAGGAAAAGAAGGCATCATCTGTTTAGCCATTTCTCAATCATGTTGGGGTCGGGTTCCAGTCCATCTGGAAGCAGCCGATTACTAGTGTTTTACAAGGAGCGACTGCCTCTGACTTTCGCAACCTAGTAACTGAGTAAAACGATACCGCTTGGCTAGACCAGTATCAGATTTTCTGGCTTCTGACTGGCCAGTCCGGACCAATGGCTTAACTTGCTTTCCGAGACAAGGAGGCATCTGATGGTCAGCCATCCACAGAGCGACTGCGGCAAGCGTTGCCTAACCTTGACGATTGACCCGTGCGGCTGTTCTTATTTAGCCACGAAATTCTCAGGGAAAAGAAGACAATACCATTGATTTTTTCTTTTTTAATACACATCACAATAGATCCAAAAGAAAAACAAAGCATGTGACGAACTAACCCATCTGTTTGCTCCGATCAACTTTAACCGAAATAGGAGACACAGATTGTTCGCTATGACCTTTTTTTTTGTGGTGTGGGAAAATCATCGAATGACTTCTTCCGCTCTGGGTCAAGCGGAAGGGTGTGTCAGATTTCTACTGACTAAAAACCCACCCTGTTCCTTAAGCTGCCCTAAATTTCCAGGGCAGCGGTAACTCGGTAGAACTTTCCCGCAAACCCCGGCAGGCAATGGCAATGGCCCTATGAGGCCCCATCACTGGTGTTGACAGCTCTTTGAGGCGCGCGTGGAACACGACGCGCCGCCGACCCGGGCCTGGTCCTTACCGGACGGTGAGCGACCCCTGCTCGCCGTCCGCAGGTCCGCGCCTACGGTGGCCGGAAATCGGCTCGTGATCCCCGACGCCCGGGGCTGTTCGCTATGCCCCGGAGTCGTACCATCGCTCGAACCCAGTCGCACACTCTCCGCGCTCCACGTTCTCTAGGATGCCAAGCCTGATTGTGACGTGTTTGCGGATGAATGAAAGAAGATCTTGTCGAAGAAAGAAGAAGATATGTTTCTTATTATTTAACATTTATTGTCTTTAAGTGATTAATTTGGCCTTCGGCTGTGTTATTTTGGAGTTAATAAATAAATAAATTTGCCACTGAACTATCAATATTTTGTAATACTTTTCTATGGCATTCAGAGTTGATACCGCGTTAATAGTTTCAAAGCACATTTAGAAATGAATAAATACAACGATTCTAGTCATAATACCAACTTAATAGACATGTTAGGCTAGACAGTGGCCTGTCTGAGTAAAATACGAGACGATGAAGGAAACTGATTGAAATGAAATCCAAATTGCTGCCACGCCTTAGGTTTATGAAATCTACGCATTTTCATACGGAGGAAATAATCCGCTTTTGTTAATGCATTCTGTGAATAATTAATAATAATTTTATCTTGTGAAGAAATACAGAACTGGAAGCTGTTAAAATTCTAGTAGGATATTGCAACATTTGCAACAAATAAGTCTTCTATCAATTAATTCACGTTTCTAGTAATAAGTAACCCTGCCCGCGAGAATAATTCCACGATAAAAGGTAACCTTCTGTATGTTCTCTATTATCCAGTGGACCAACATAAAAAAGTGTTAAAAAAATTTATTACAATAAAATTAAAATTTACATATTTTAGTATCGTTTAAATAACTTGTACAAGCTCTTAACAAAACATATTTATTTTAAAACCACTGACAGGCACTTCAAAATTATTAGTATACCTATAGGAATATGTGGAAGATGTTTCATAACATAATCAGTAGTTATTAGTCTCGAAATTCTGACCACAGGTAACAAAGGTAATTTACCGCGGCTAAAGCCTTTGAAAACCGTAATCTGGATAAGATCGGTGAACAAACGACGAAGCCACACATTATATAGCAGGGACCATAATGGAAATCAATAATCGATTAACCTCAGAAGCATGTTGAAAATCGTGACGTCTTGTCACGATGTTGCTTGCTTCAGAGGTAAACTGCGACGGCAATTTTTCATCGCCAATCGCTGGGGACTTAATCGTGTGGAAAATGCAAGAATATCGAGTCGCATCACTATACGTCCGCGTATCGATACGTACGTATCGATAAGTCGAGACATCGACTGGATTATTTTTGCGTCATAACGTTTAAAACTAACTAGTTATTTCCGTTTAAACATGGTTGACGTAAGCGGATATTGACGTTTTTGATTCTGATTTCGAAACAGCTCATACAGGTTTAAAGTAAAAAAAAAAATGAGTGCAATGCGAATAAACGTTTTGCGATTGCATGCCTAGAGCGAAGTGATTTAAAAGCTTGTATTGACGTATTTAATACTGTCGTAATAGCTAATTATTTGCAAGAAAAGCCCATATATACCAGTTATGCATGGTATGCATTTAACGGTCTGTCTAATTCAAACTTGTTTACAAAATTGTATGATGTATCAAGAGATTTTTCTGTTGTTTATTTTGAATAAAGATTAAACGATACAATTTGTCACTATACACATTATTCTATGTTTAACCAAGTTCTCACAATTAAATAGGGTTTTAGTTAAATCAATTTAAAGTTAAATGTTAATTAGCGATCAACACACACATTTTAACGAACTTAAAAAAATGAAAACACATTAAGAAACTTTTAGAAAAGTGATCTACAGGTGTCACTTATAAGTCGACCATCGTTAAAGCAATCAACTAATGGAAAACAGTCACCCCATACTTTTTCTCGCTCCATTTCGAACAACTATTATACTTTAATACGCGATTGCATTTTAA
This sequence comes from Tholera decimalis, assembly GCA_943138885.2. Lineage (NCBI taxonomy): Eukaryota > Metazoa > Arthropoda > Insecta > Lepidoptera > Noctuidae > Tholera > Tholera decimalis. The sequence continues at coordinate 34,002,224 of OW964551.2, forward strand.
ATTGAATCTTATCGCAAGGTGAAAGAATTTGATATTCCATAACATTAAAGCATGCTATATAAAATGGGATTTTTCACCTGTGTAGTGTGTACTAGTTTAACTTGAGTGTCAGTAATGCTGTGAAAGTTGACTTTATGGACTAAATAATAAAACTTCAGATGGGGTGCAAAATACGTGTTGCTTGATGTATTCGTTGATTCGTACAGTACTGTCATTAGTGACATTGACTAAATGTTGTGTTGTCGAAAAAAGTTGATGAAGTACTTTTACCTATTTTTTTAGAAAGTTTTGATGTATGAATGGTTGTTACTGAATCACGATAAATTATAATAATAACTGTCATGAATGTCTTTAGTGACACTCGTAAGGTTAAGACGAATCGATTGACGTAAGAATTATTAAAATAACCCTACGTGCTTAGAATACAGAAAGAACTGTATTCTTTCTGTATTCTAAGCCTACGTGTTTGGCCTCTACAACGCCACATAGGTACAGACACATTACCCTCCTTTGCGTCGCGCAGTCGGGTAATAAATATATTCAACAATTTCAAAACCGTTTACAAATAGATGTTTTTCATTTTGTAAAATAATCTTAATTAGAGCTTGTTTATTTTCGTGTAAACGACTCAGTAGACTGTATATTTCACGAAACAACAACCATAAATTAAAACAATGATAAAACAAAGGTTAAATAAATAAAAGTTAAGTAGTTATTCTTGCATTTAACGTTTAGTGCTGTGCCATTGGCCTGTATACTCTCGAAATTCAAAAAGGAAAAGAATTTAAATGTCAGAGGGGCAGATAAGAAATTCAAAATATGAAAATAAATTATTCTCTGTACAAAGCACACGAAATAATGGAAATTCTAATAAATTACCCATATTTCACCGTCTGAAGTGACTTTATTATCAAGTCGGTGCTCGCCTCAAATCTAATTTCCTTTTAATACTCCGAGCTCCTTGCAAGCGCGTTAACTAAATCTGTTATCCCTGCGAGAATGAAGGTTGAATACTAATACGCGCAATACCGATCATTTTGGGCGCGTATCCGAATAGGGTCGAGTTAAACTTACATTCTCGTAATGGGCGCAGAATATCGAGTTTATAACTGGTAAGGAAGGTGGGACTTACTACTTCTCTATATGTTATGGATTCAGTAGTTTCACAAGGCCGTTGACCGTATACCTGTAAAAGAAAAAACATTCATTAATGAAGTATGACCACGACCGCTGAACTACAAAGCAAAATCTTTTGTGACGTTTTAAAACGAAGCCAATATTAAATAAAAGAGGACAAACAATCACGAAATCTCTCTACCCTCCCTTTAAAACTTCGCAGTCAACGTTTCTTTTATTTACGACTGTTCGTTTGTTTTTGAACCACTATTTCTTTCTGCTGGTGATTACAAATGGGAATATTATACATATCATGCGATGTTAGAATAAGAACAAACATTTCTTTTAAATATAATGCTTTGGCTTACACGCGTACGAGTGATTCATGACTTGATATTGCCCTGTAATACGTTAAGTTGTTGTACTTAGTAAATTGTTTGAATTCAAACATAGCTGTTTATTGAGTCATGTCTATAGGGGTTGCTATGATTCCATGTAACATCATTATCGAACGTCTAAAAGAATATTATACTCGTGCATCGTCCTCGAGATTAGTAACCTGAAAACGTTGAAATATATGTAGTAACACGCTAGTGACACCACTCTTACACTGTATGTTTAAAGTCCTGCGCTCTTTTTTTTTTTTTTTTTTCTTTTGCTGGCAACCCCAGCGTCTCGGTCTTTCATTCACGTCACAGTGCGCCACCACTCGCACGTTTTATTTTAGGAAAAAACAAAAGTGATTAGTTTTATAGTGAAAATACGCAAGCAAAAGTGCCAAAAAGGAAATTCGAAATAGAGTACATAATGTGAAAGATCAAAAAACTGAAAAAGAAACAATAACAAACAAAAAAGCGGCACGCCGTCGGCGCCAACCGACCGCCAATTCTACAGGGACTATTTCGGAAAAGGATGATAAAGATCAAGGTACATATATAATATATTTATTATAATATAAAAGTAAAGTGATCAAGTGCTATTATTATAACAAAAATAAGCCCTTATTAGTAAATTTACCAAAATAACCTCGTATGTTTGCTTTCGTGCAAAACATTTTCCACGAAATTGTGTACAAAACATATTCCACGAAATTGTGTACAATCTGATCTGTCAAAACGAATTGCTGCAAAAGATATTAATACAAGTGTAGTAAAGAATATACCCGTAATATAGGTTTTATTTAACAAAATTCAACATAATTTATACAATGACACAATCAATGCTAACAACTCAGTTTCTTCTTTAAATATGGCGTTCAATATTAACCAAGGAGTTAATAATTATATATCATTACAACAAGATCCTTGCTGCAAACACACGAACTTTTACGTAAAGTTGTTAGACGCTAATAATTATATATTTTACATGGCATTATGATCAGTATTTCTGGAAAACAAATGAAAAACAAGCAACTGCCTACATACCGATAGATTTACCCTAACTAAAGTTATTACCGATCAGTGCGGCTTCTGGGGCCGTATCGCCAGGTAAAACAAATAAAGTGTACTGTAATAACCAACACCTAATACCTATCAGAGCGGCTTTTGGGGCCGTATCGCCAGGTTACACAAAATAAGTATACTGAAATAACCAACACCTATCAGAGCGGCTTATGGGGCCGTATCGCCAGGTAACACAACATAAGTATATTGAAGTAACCAACACCTGTCACCTATCAGAGCGGTTTTTGGGGCCGTATCGCCAGGTTTCACAAAATAAGTATACGGAAATAACCAATACCTATCAGAGCGGCTTATGGGGCCGTATCGCCAGGTAACACAAAATAAGTATACTAAAGTAACCAACATCTGTCACCTATCAGACATTGAGGTAATATGTACTCTATCAGAGCGGTTTTTGGGGCCGTATCGCCAGGTTACACAAAATAAGTTACATACTGAAATAACCAACACCTATCAGAGCGACTTATGGGGCTGTATCGCCATGTTACACAAAATAAGTTACATACTAAAATAACCAACACCTATCAGAGCGGCTTATGGGGCCGTATCGCCAGGTTTCACAAAATAAGTATACGGAAATAACCAATACCTATCAGAGCGGCTTATGGGGCCGTATCGCCAGGTAACACAAAATAGGTATACTAAAGTAACCAACATCTGTCACCTATCAGACATTGAGGTAATATGTACTCCATCAGATCGGTTTTTGGGGCCGTATCGCCAGGTTACACAAAATAAGTTACATACTGAAATAACCAACACCTATCAGAGCGACTTATGGGGCTGTATCGCCATGTTACACAACCAACACCTATCAGAGCGGCTTATGGGGCCATATCGCCAGGTACCACAAAATAAGTTTACTTAAGTACCCAACACCTATTAGAGCGACTTTGGGTTCTCAGTTTGCCTCAGGGTAACTTATTCAAGACGGTTGTGAGACCAATATAGTTTAGTTTTTGGAATGGTTTCACTGGCTCAATTTTCATAGTGCATCAGTAAAACCTTAGAATGGTGTTACTAACACCTGCCTCATTTGTCTACTGACATACAATCATGGTAACAAACACCCATCAGAGCAGCTCCTGGGGATGTATCGCCATGTTGCTTACTATACCACACTAATTCACAGACAATAACTACAGTTTATTTCTCGTGACTGCATTGGCATATCATATGGGTAGTTGCTGAAACTACACCATACTGATGTAATAAAATTCCTTACTAGGATTATCTGGTTTCAGTTGGGGTGTCATAGGACAGCCCACGGACGATACAACTTAGAGAGGTTTTACCGTCAAATAAGTGCGTCAAACCTATTGAAGAGGTCACACAGCCATCCACCTCAGAAAACTTACCGCAGCAGACGTTGGTTAAGGAAAAAGTCTTGGAAGTAAACCATAATGAAGAACTAGCTGACCCGAAATACCCCGCTCTTGAGCACAGGAATCCAGAAGTGCTGGATATTCTGGGAACTGATCCCTCTGCGGTTGTTAACTATGGGATTGACATACACAAAGTTTTAGCAACAAGACTGCAACACATAGACACTCTGGGACATAGCAAGGAAACTCGCGAAGAGCTTACAGAATGGTACCTCATCCCAGCTAACAGTATCTTGATTGGAGCACCCTACTAAATGTGGAAATAAAAGCAGCTGTAACAGAAATCGTATTAAAGCGAGACAAGGGCATCAAAGAGCGCCAAAGCCAGCTCACAATGGCAATTTCTGAGCTAGCGAGTCCTCACCCAAAAACGTGAGAACAAAAACAAAAATAAAGAGGGCCTCAAACAACTCATGGATGTGTACTGGATCTTGTGTGACACACAACATGCAGAGTCAGTCACTAAGCGAAACTTCACCATATTCTCCATAAACAAACATCTGAATGACACAAAAATTTACAAATAGGTAGTGAAAACCTAGCAAAAACAGAACCCAAAACTTTTTCCTCAACTTAATAACAAGTTAAGAACAATTTAAGGTGGAGAAAAAGGGTCCCAGTGCGCAGGAGTACAACGAGGTTGTGAAACATTTCCCCCGCCGGTGCCGGGTCCCTCAGCGTGAGACAGTCGCATCTAGTCACCGCGAAAGCATCGTGACGTCCGTCGAACTGCAACCATCGCCGATAAATACGGTAAAATACAATGGTCGGTAATCACTGAAGACCAAACTATGTTGTCATAAGTTAACGTGTATAAACTAGCAATGTTTTTCTTTTTATGCTCAATGGCGTCTAAACACCGAAGACTAAACTATGTTGTCATGGGTTTAATGTGTATAAACTGGCAATTATTTCCTTTTTTATGCTCCACGATCTCTAATCAATGAAGATCAAACTATATTGTCATAGGTTTAATGGATATAAACTACAATTAATAATAATAATAATAAAAAAAAACGAAACCTAATTAGATTACCTAACGAAAAACTGTCAAACATAAAGTCTGAACTACAAGATGTATTGCATAAGGTGTAAAATTTGCGAAATTCTTTGGACTACTTCCATAGATGAATATGAGATACTTTACACTTAAGAAAGAGTAAATACATGAATAGACCTAACTCTATGCAAGATTCTTTTAAATGATGAGACGCATACTGCTAAGAAATATAGACTGACGCCTCAACTATGGGGGGGAGTAGCCACATGTGGGGGTGAACGAGCCAGCGGAAGATGGTCGCGAGATGAGAGAAAAATCCATATAAATCAGCTCGAGCTGCTAATAGCTTATTTTGGCCTTAAAGTATTTGCCTAAAACCTCAGAAACTGTGAATTCTTCTTCACATAGATAACTCCATAGCCATTGCTTACATAAACCGCAAGGGGAGCATCCAATACCTACATCTATTTTTTTATATATTTCATATATTACAGATAACGAAATTGCGGATGCAGACTCTCGTCGAGTACACCCAGATATAGATTGGATACTGGCTGGATTGGATTCGGCCGGCGGACCTCTTCACAAGTAGAGTAAATACAATCCAAACACTGGCAGTTAATGCATTCATAATCAAATGGACAACAATTATTTTTTAGGCCCCTTGGTCCTTTCATAATAATGTTAAAAACCTTGAGAAAAATTATTACTAAGAAGGCAAGGCAATCATGGTGGTTTCTAAATAGCCCATACAACCGTGGTTGCTCATATTCCAACTTTAACCTAACAACATTATTATTTTAAAAGACAACCTCAAACTGGTTGCCGGATCATTGTGCGCTGCGGCGACGCAGGTATCGATCATCCACAGCAGACACTATGATAGGCTCGTTGTCGGAAAATCCTTACCAGCAATATGACGTACCTAGCACTTGAAATATTAAATTTTGTGCTCATACCAATATAATTTTGAGTTATATGAAGCGTCAATCCCAAACATTTTATATTTTCTCACAGGTTTACTCAATCAGAGAAACCAGTACGGCACCTTGAATTCATGTGGGTTCTCATTACAAGGTTTTTTTCAGGGGAGCTTATCGGCTCAACCACGGCCTAAATATAATACCACGTGGTATACTTCGCTTGTACTAGAAATTCCAAAGGAAAATTTGCCGTTAAAAATTAACTTAAAATGATAATAACGTCGGCATAACGTATACAAAAATTATTATAAAATAAATAAATTGTAATTAAATAAATAAATAATAAACATACCCGACCAGTGACGATTTTAAAACTTCCAGGGCGGGTCAAAATACCAACCTTGAGCCAACCATTCTTTGAGACGAAAATGGAAATGTGCCCAAAATCTTACTTTTTAATATTAGTACAAAACCAAGCCAGGTCTTTTTGTGGGAAACATATAAAGCCGTTCAATGGTTTTAAGAAACCGCATAAACGGTAAAAATACAATCCTTACGTCTGTCGGTGGATTATAGCCGTCCTTAAAGATAGCGGGATTGACACCTCTGAGTGCACACGACACAAGGCACGCTGCTACGTCTAAACCTAACCAATGCGACTTCTCATCGATCTTATCCGCGACAGAGCAAGCTAGAGCGGAAGCTCTAACGTTTTTGGAAAATTCTATAACAGAGCAATGATTAACTCTAACGAAACGTAACTGCCACGACAGTGCTAACTGATTTATAATTAGTTCATTACCCTTAGATATAAAACTAAATTTTTAAGGAGAACAAAATTAAATGATAACTGAAAAAAAAAAAAAAAATGTGATACTAATTAAGTAGTTTTAGAAATAAACCAATTGATTAATACACAGGTATTTTTTGGTAGTTGACATTTCCTCAGCTATCTCTCAAGGTCTACATATATTTCAACGTTTTCAGGTTACTAATCTCGAGGACGATGCACGAGTATAATTAATGATTAAACGAACTTACCTGTACGTGAAGTTCTATCATAATTATACAAAGTGCATCGTCCGAAGAGATTAGTAACACCCACCCAACCCAAAGTGTCTCCCAGTTTGCTGCAGAAATGTCAAAGCTGAGCATGGTGGCTGCAAACTCTAAACTTAATGAAAGACCGAGACGCTGGGGTTGCCAGCAAAAGAAAAAAAAAAAAAAAAAAGAGCGCAGGACTTTAAACATACAGTGTAAGAGTGGTGTCACTAGCGTGTTACTACATATATTTCAACGTTTTCAGGTTACTAATCTCTTCGGACGATGCACTTTGTATAATTATGATAGAACTTCACGTACAGGTAAGTTCGTTTAATCATTAATAATATTTACATATTAATACGTGAACTTTATCATCCTTTTACGAAAATTACGCGGTATGTATGAAATTATGGTCGAATTTCGACCACTAGTTGACGTCTTGTACCAATTAATGATTACATTTGAAATACTTTGTACGAATTTCAGACACTGGATACTGAGACTTCACTTAGGTGGCTAAAGAAATGAGTAGGTACTTAGAATCAATTTGTGAGTGAATATAATGTAGGTATGTGTATATAACTTTCTAAAAGGCTCTCGAATAGCATTACGATGTGAAAATGCGACAAAACATTTTCATGTATCAATTGTTAACCAGTAGATCAATTTGTGTCTGTTTGCTGGACTGTAAATACAGACATAATTATGTAGTTTGTTTCAGATACAAAAGACATGTAACTTTTATCTTTTGTCATGACGAAGATGGAAAAATGTCATGTTAATTGTTGTCGTGAATATTATCTACGTACACTTTAAGGCTATTCTGGAGAGATGCATCACGATAATGCAACAATGCTTTTTCATAGAAGTTTTTAAGTATTTTAAGTGCATTATTGCGACATTTTCTATTGCAATGCGTCATCAAATCTAACATATTAGGTAAATAATAACTTAAGTAGCTTTACGTATTAGAATTTTCTTTAAAAAAACCACTTGACATCAACTTGAACTAATTTAACCTGATTATTATTATGATTAACTCGTGTAAAATAATTTTGTGTTGCGTTGTGTGTGTTAATTAAATTTAAGATACTAACATTAACTCTAAGTGCACCTACTAACAATTTCATGGATATTTTTTGTCTGATAAATAAATATAATATATACATAATAATTTCTGAAAGCAGCATGTCTCTTGACTCTACGACCTTTTTAAACTTAATTGGTGCACTGCAGTGAGTTAATAATGAGAATACAAATTGCCCGAGTAAATGAAAGACGACTAACGATTCACATCCGCATCGTTTAGTTAGCTCCACGAGGTGTGACGTCATATTATGTCCTTACAGTGTATTATTAAGGACGAACCATTTCGTACGTTATTGGACTGTGTGTATGTATGTTCATATAAATTTTATCATCATCAACGACATTTCTACCGAAAGTCGCGTCGTCACATCAGCCACACTTGTCTGTCTCTGACAATTTTGATAAGGTTAAAGAAGGAAGGAAGTTTTTGGTCGTTTCCCGAGAGGGTCAAAGTATTGTTCGTTTTCCATCTTATATTTTTCAGTAGCTGTCAAGAATTTGGGTACCATTTAATACAATACCTAGCCTATTGCATGAATGTTCTAAGATGATCGCTAATAGAAAAAATGGCGTAACATCGTAAAGATGAACTTCAACAGCCCGGGAAACTACATGACGACCACGACCGCTCTGACATGAGCGTACCTAATGAGAACGTGTCTGAGTAATTTATTTATTTATTTAAACTTTATGTACAATAGTGGTACATGGGCAGACTTAATGCAACAGGGCATTCTCTACCAGTCAACCTCTGGGTTAAAATGACCACAATGTGGTAGGTGTACAAGTAAAAAAAAATGTCATTATCGAAAAAAATTTATGTATAAATGTGGATAGAATTCACATTACTAGCAATCTTGTTAACCCCTCCAAATAAGCTAAATATGGTTGTGTCTGGCGTGAGTAATGGATGGGGTTCGAAGCCGCGAACTCTCGATCGCAAGGCAGACACCGTAGTCATTAGGCTATTGCCGCTTATTATGGCATCAAAAAGGAAATAATAGTAAGTAGAGAACAGTTTAAACTAAAAAAAACTTTTTAGCAATAAATAGAACCGACTTCCATATCAAAACACTACAAAGCCAAAAATAACTTTAATTTCGGTAGTCGGTGTCATTTGTTTTGTATTTTTTTTTTGACACCGCCTTCCGAAATTAAAGTTATTTTTGGCTTTGTAGTGTTTTGATATGGAAGTCGGTTCTATTTTTTGCTAAAAAGTTTTCTTTCACGCTTTTTAGTGGGTCGGTTTGTAATTTATCTAGTTACCAAAGCCAAAATGTCAACTACTTATCACCTTTTACAAAATATTGCTTTTCCCGGTGCAGAGCCGTTAATTGTTGAGGAGTTCTACTGGTACATCACCATCAGCTCTACTTCACCACATGCATTGTGACGAGCATAAAGTGCTTAACATCCATATTCAAGTAATCTAATCGCAATCCACGAAATACTTATTATTGAGAAATTTCGGTGGCCATCTGGGGTCTTCATCATCAGTTCTACTTCCTCAAATGGTGCTTATCGAGAGCAACTGCAAAAGTTACTATAAGAAATACCCAAAACGCTATAGGTGTGCCTATAATATTTGAAGAGTTCCCTCGATTTCTCCATGATTCCAATCCATCCATGATCCATCAGATCCAAACGTGAAAAAAAAATCCAAATCGGTCATCAGATCCAAACATGACGACAATGGGACCAACTAGAAAGTATACCCTTTCAAACAAAAAAAGAATTTTTCAATTCGGTCCGGCCATCTCCGAGTTATGAGGTAACATACATAAACAAAAAAAAAAGTTCAAGACGAATTGTAAACCTCCTTTTTTTGAAGTCGGTTAAAAAGAATCTCCGATTCGTTTGCTGGCATAATGTTCTCTTAATTCTGACCGTATATAGTGCTAAGCTTTCATTGACTACATCAATCATTTGAATTAAATCTGGGTTCAATAACCGCCTGACCCCTCCTACTTTGAAGTCAGGTTCTTGCCCTGTTAAGTCACCTATGTCCATGTGCTTAAAAACTGTATCATGTGTCTTTCAAGTAAGTACAACAAAAGTAAGTAACATAAAACAATTACAATGCAAGAAATCGTGCCTGTATCCGGTCTGAGACAATTACTAGTCATATCTGTGCCTGACCAACTGAGCACAAATTTTGGCTATCATAGCCATCGGCTGTGGCCAATAAGTGAGTATTTTACATTCTCCATCTATTTCTTTTAATTTCGGTTTATCCAAAGGTTATTTGTAAGAGATTGCTCTGTGCGATAATACCGCCCATTATACACTAGTTTTATTATTTTATTCTTTGAAATACTGTAAGGTGTACAATATAAATATTCTATGATAAATAGACACAGCACGATTTTCGTATGACGTCACTCGCATGTCAAGTTACGGTGAATTTGCGCCATCGAATACAATGGCGATTTGTGTGACAGGGATAGAAAGAACTCGTAATTTATCTTTTAGTATCGTCCTTCGAATAATTAATGTAGGTTTTAATGTAGGTTAGGGTTTAATTAATGTACCTCAAGAGGAATAACGGATCTCTTATAGGATCACTTCATTATTCGTCTGTCTGTCTATCAAGACCTTTCTTCTAGTCTGTTGTCACTGGCCGTCCATTTCTTTAAGTAAACGGTGGCACCTAATGAAACGCTAGGTATTATCATCTACAGTATCTTCAAAATTGTGTAAGTATACACAATTTTGAAGATACTGTCTTTAGCACAGGCAGCCGAGACGTATAGTTGCTCCTTGTAATTGTAACATATTTGACTTTGAATGAGGTGTGTTCAAAGACAAGTACTAACTAACAATTAGAAGTCGGTGAAAGATCAGTGTATAAATTACAATATGTTAGTACTTACTTCAAGCTCATTAACACTGAATCATCATTGCTTCTAATGTCAGCAAGGTTGGGTGCAGGGTTGCGGAAGTACACCTGTTAGCACGGCTCGAAGGAGCAAGTGTGTTATGTTGAGGAGAATTTAAACGCCCGTCGTCGCGCGTCGTTACTAAAAAAATATGGAACTCGTATTTTATCATTGCTCACGTTGACATCAACTCAAGACAAAACATTGTGTTGAAATTTCACGATGTCACGCATTGGTATGCCTTTCACCTAGTGACGTCACTAGATCCCACTTTGAATCGCTTTTTCTTTATCAAATGTAAAAAATTGTTATTAATTTTTGGAAAATATAACTGAAAGACGAGAAAATACTGCATACACCAACGAGTCTACGGATTTTCTCGTCCTTCATATTGAAGAGATAGTTATGTTTTTCGTTTATTACAGACTAGTACTCACGCGGGGCTTCGCTCCCGTGGATTCTATCACGGTAAAAACATAACTCTCCTTTTTTGCAGTCGGGTAAAAAGTAGCCTATAACCTTCCTCAAGCTTCAAGCTACTTCCATACCAAATTTCATCCAAATCCACCCAGTACTTTCGAAGATTAGCGCGTTCAAGCAAACAAACAAACAAACAAACAAACTAACAAACTTTTCCGCTTTATAATATTAGTATAGATGGCTAAACAAGTATGTATGTACTATGTATCACCGTGGGAAGAAGAAAAGGAGGTACTCCATAATCATTGCTGTATTCCTCCTGGGCTGTCCAGAGTCTAAGATTTTATTATTCCGAAAGTGCCATCATGCCGTTCTACTTTTAATAATAAAAAATACCCCTTAAACCAAACCTCGAGCCCATCGGACACAGTTTTTGGCTGTTTTAACAACAAAAAGTATTTTGAAACTATCTTTTTGCCGTAACTAAATCCAGACAGACTTGTTTGGAGAAGAACTCGTTATAAACAGGTTGGTTTAGTTCTTGGCTGTTTGGTCCCGAAATAGCTATATTTCTGGATATTTGCATGCTATTTTATTTTGTTAAATAAAACATGTAATGCACATTAGTTTTTTCTACTCCTTACGGTATTTCATACAACCTGGGAAACCTTGATTTTTGGCAATGACTGAACTTAATGAAAAAATGACTGATTTTAATGAAATTGGGTAGGTACACCTACAAAGCGTTCAGGGGGGACGAGAAACTGAGTTTCTCTTTCTTCTTAAAACTTTAAATTCTTCATTAAATTGTTCTTAGTTCTGAAGTAAAGAGCCCCTGAACTTAGTTCCGTCTTTTTAGGGTTCCGTAGCCGAATGGCAAAAACGTAACCCTTATAGATTCTTCGTCATGTCTGTCTGTTCGTCCGTATGCCATAGGCATTTTATTCCGAAACTATTAGGACTACACATGTAAAACTTGGTATTTTGCGAACCGCTTTCCAATTTTATACAGAAAAAAAAAGAAATAAGACCCCTTATTTCTTTTTTTACATAAACCTACATAAACTGAAACTAAAAATATTATTTTTCATCAAACCTATACTCAGTCTAACGATCAGCCTATCGATCGGTCTATCGATTAGTTTACTAAGCAGTCTAGCGATCAATCTATCGAGTGGTCTACCGATCAGTCTATCGATTAATTTAGCGATCAATCTATCGATCAGTGTTTCAATCAATGTACCGACCAGTCTGACGATCAATTTATTGGTCAATCTATCGATCGGTCTAACGATCAATCTATTGGTCAATCTATCGATCAGTCTAGCGATTAATCTATCTATCAGTCTGACGATTAGTCTTTCAATCAATCTATCGATCAGTCTAACCTGAAAAAAAAATGGAATACAGTAGCCATTAGTAGAAAAACCTATTATGAATTTCATGACCACTGAAGACATTTTTATAAACTTTATTTTCGAATCATTTTATTAAAATGGCAGCGTATTTTGAATATGTTATAAAACTCATAACTCGCGCAAAATAACTACGTTCCATTTTAACTTGCAACACTTTCACAGCCAACAAAAGTGAGATACTATCGTAGTGTGGCAACAGCTGTATCATCAATGGACGTGTGACTAAACATTTGTTACATAATCGTCGTCGGTTACTTTAACCACGGTTTATGACTTACACAAGTAGACTCATTACGGCGGCCGTTTGAAAGTTAATTGACTTGATCTTCTTCGAATAGTTTGGGCAATTATAGGACTTCAAGTTGAGACAGCTGAACATTGTTTGAGTCATTAATTAATTAATTTGTATAACCGCGTAAATAGCGAAACAGTCCCGTGGAGGCGCGACTCGGCAAGCAGACTGCGATGAGATCAGCCTGTTTTAATGTGACCTATCTTTACCGAAAACCATAATCTATAGGTATAAAGAGTTAAAATTTGTTTGCACGTTTATATATAAAGAGGCTATCTATCTCCGGAACTAATGATCCAATTTTAAAAATGTTTTCATGGGTTCGTTTTTTTTTTTTAAGTGCATTATTGGTGAATCCTATAGGCTATAAATGATTTCGAATGCGGACGAAGTCACGGGCAAACTGCTATTATTACCTATGTATTTTCCATTTAAACGCTTATGAACGATCGAGGTATGAATTCAGGCGATGGTAATTACATATGGGGAGACAGAAACAGTCGAGAATTGGAGCAGTAGTTACAGTCACGACTTACAAATTGTAGATGGTGCCCTCGTACCCAGGCTCGCCACTGGTCTCAAAACGGGGAAGGAAATGACGTGAGGAAGCCGCCATGTTCTAGGACCGAACAATCAGAAGACGACATCCAGTTAGCTGCACTGGACCAGCGTGGTAGATTACTGCTTCTTCTCCTCTTTTTTTTTTATTCGTCTGCTTTTCCCCGATCGTGAGAACATCAGGACCTAGGTCTCCTCCTCTTTAGATTACTCCTTGAGAGGTAGCCTATGCCCCAGGAATGGGAACGTTATATGTATATATCGACGGTTAAAAATGAAATAGGGTATAAGCGACAAAAAAGAAATGTTTAGGAGAGCCATTCAAAATTTAGAATTTTAGAAAAACTGATATTTTTTTTTTATTAAAACATCAGACAGCTTAATAAGTGTTATAGTAAAAGAAGGATAAGGTACTTTTCACAGTGGTTGTATAAAAGATAAATAATAGAACACAAGAAACAGTCGGCTTTCAAAACAATACCAGTCCAAAATGTCGCTTATACCCTATTTCCTTTTAACCGTCGATATGTTATGAGAGTTTTTGGCAAATTACTGAAACAGATTAAACGTCAATAGCCTAATGGCTAAGGTGTCAGACTTGTGATCGAGAGCTCGCGGGTTCGAACCCTACCACCACTACATAACACTATTGCCGTGAACCCACTCTAGACACAAGCATATTCAGCTTAGTTGGAGGAATTAGCAAGATTATTAGTAATGTAAATTCGGCCCACTTTGCTAGTTCTAAAGATTGTGGTGTAATTTTGCTTGTCCGATCATTGATTAATACAATCATATCGTCCAAAAGACATCCACAGCAGGACACATTCAGTGCTCACACCTGTGTCCCATCATTGGCTGCTCTAGCGAGTCTCGCATCCAGCGAACTCCTGCACCGTTCGATTATTACAAGGATGTCAATGCATGCAAAGATGAAATCATTCAGCACCTACTCTAACTTCCAAGTAAAAATATATAATATAAAAAATACGCTATCCGGAGTACAAGATATCCGATATTATCTGCCACGGCCGGCGGATGCAATGAAAGCATTGAGCAATACAAAACAAACAGTATTAATAAAAACTTTTTTGCAAAAAATAAAACCGACTTCCATATCAAAACACTACAAAGCCAAAAATAAATTTTAATTTCGGTAGTCGGTGTGTGTGTGGTTTTGTATTTTCTTTTTTATTTCACACCGCCTTCCGAAATTAAAATTTATTTTTGGCTTTGTAGTGTTTTGATATGGAAGTCGGTTTTATTTTTTGCAAAAAAGTTTTTATTTTCGCGCTTTTTAGTGGGTCGGTGAATTTACGAAATCGGTTCGTAAATGACGGACTTATGCGCGAACTAAAAACGCAATGCAGAGTGAACGAAAAGATCATCAACGTAAATATTTTTTTTAGACTTTTGTTGATTTTTCAGAAACGGCTTGTCCGATTTCGATAAAATTTTCATGGGACCATTTGGGAAGTATACCCTTTTCAACAAAAAAAGAATTTTTCAATTCGGTTGGCAAGCGCCGGAGCTATGCCCGAACAAACATAAAAAAAAAAAAAAAAAAAACAAACAAACATCCAAATTGAGAACCTCCTCCTTTTTTAGAAGTCGGTTAAAAAGGAGAGGAAATTGCTCAACAATACAACTAGATACATATAACATTATTTTCGAATAGCTGTTCGCTTCGATAGCGTGAAAATTTGTGTTTTTTCCCGGGATAACAAGGACTGTGACATTTTTTACTGTAATCGATGTTTGCTACATTTCATCCAGATTCCTTCAGCCGTTTGAGCGTCTTCAAGTAACAAACATCCATACATACAAGCGCATTTACAATATTAGTCGGTCTATAAGTATAGATTAGTGATGTAACGAATATTCGCATTCGCGGATATTCGCATATTTTTGCATATTCAGATTCGCATCCGCATTCATAAAATTTCTGCGAATATGAATATTAGAAACAAAACACAATTTGAAGATAATAAAAGGTTAATAAAATCAAAATCCATTAATTTATTATGTTTTTAATACGAGAAAAAGTAATTCAACCTCGTAAGCATATTATCAGTCCTCACTTTATCATTTGGTATTATTTATTTACCTATAAATTTACTTGACTTTGGGCAATTAAGCTTAACGATTAAATTTTAATTAGAAGTTATAAGACAAAATATATAATGCAACGTAAACAAACAAAAACAAAATATTCTATTTAATTTTTCTTACTTAAGTTTTTAATGTTATATAATCATCTTCTTAAACAAAACTAAAAAATATGATAAATAATCATACTAAAACTATATTCTACAATAAACTATAAATATAGTCTAAACAAACAAAAAACAACTATAGATTGAAACAAAAATACTTCTCTCTTAAAAAATTACAATTAATTTCTTTGTAACATATTTTTCAAGTTAATAATTAAACTTCAGTAGAAGAATATTAAACTTTAAAAATAAAAGCTTTGACGCCTTATCTCCTTCAAATCTGTTTCGATGTGGTGCGTAAATACACAAGTCCAGTGCCAACAAACATGCGCTCGCTCGAGACACTCGTCAACGAAATAATGCCGAACTACAAAAAACAGAAGAATTATCAACTCGGCAATTCTCGGAACAAAATGCAAACGGAACGCAACTCGTTCAAACTGCCTTCAAGCCATAAACAATTGGTGCCAAATTTGAAATAAAAAACTGCATAGTTATTCGCATTCGCGAATGTCGGTAGCAGATCTTGTAACTAGTAATCTTGTAATCTTGTAACTAGTATAAAATTAAACTTAATTTAATTTTTTTATAATTTTTACTTTTTTTTATTAAAATTTTGACATTAAATGTTTTTTGTAGCATTATCTGCTAGGGGAATTTGTTTTGTTACCTATTATAATTGTTTATTATTTATTTGTGTGTATTTACTGTGTAAATATTTCAACACAAATGTATTTTTGTTATGAAATAAAGAACTTGAACTTGATACTCGCATTCGCGAATGTTCAAAGAATGACATTCGTTACATCACTAGTTCGGTCCTAGAACATGGCGGCTTCCTCACGTCATTTCCTTCACCGTTTTGAGACCAGTGGTGAGCCTGGGTACGAGGGCACGATCTACAATTTGTAAGTCGTGACTGTAACTACTGCTCCAATTCTAGTTAGTTAGCAATTTAGAACTACATATACAAGATTATGGTTGAGTAGGTAGGTACTAAATTGTAAATTGGTCACTCAGAAAATCTTAATACAAGTAATAAAAATGCAGTTTGATAACAAACGGTTATTGTGGTGTACCTAGTATAGTGTGCTAATAGCATACTTTTATTGAATTTTTTTTTGCAAAAAATAGAACCGACTTCCATATCGAAACACTACAAAGCCAAAAATAACTTTAATTTCGGAAGTCGGTGTTATTGGTTTTGGATTTTCTTTTTCACACCGCCTTCCGAAATTAAAGTTATTTTTGGCTTTGTAGTGTTTCGATATGGAAGTCGGTACTATTTTTTGCAAAAAAAATTTTTTTTCACGCTTTTTAGTGGGTCGGTTTGTAATTTATCTAGTTACAAAAGCCATAATATCAACAACTTATCACCTTTTACAAAATATTGCTTTTCCCGATGCATAGCCGTTAATTTTTGAGGAGTTCTCCTGGTACTTGACCATCAGCTCTACATCACCATATGTATTGTGACGAGCATAAAGTGTTTAACATCCGTACTCAAGTAATCGAATCACAATCCAGGAAATACTTATTATTGAGGAGTTTCAGTGGCCATCTGTGGTCTTCATCATCAGTTCAACTTCCCCAAATGGTACTTTTCGGAATCAACTGCTCAAGGTACTATAAGAAATACCCAAAACGCTATAGGTATGCCTATAATATTTGAAGAGTTCCCTCGATTTCTCCAGGATCCCATCATCAGATCCTGATTTCGTAACAATGGGACCAACTAGAAAGTATACCTATTCAAACGCAAAAAGAATTTTTCAAATCGGTCCAGCCGTCTCCGAGTTATGAGATAACATACATAAAAAAAAAAGGTTCAAGACGAATTGTAAACCTCCTTTTTTGAAGTCGGTTAAAAAGAAATGAAGCAATTTTCGCGTCATATTGTAAACTTCAAACGAAAAATTACAATAAGGATTTTTTCCAATATACCAAAATGATGATGATTCCAAATAAAAAAATACACCACGAAGAAATATCCTGTGCCGGGGTTGGGTTCTAACGACATACTGCGGACCCGGAATGCAAGGGCAACTGAAGGAACGGGGTGGGTATTTAGTCAGCAGGATTCTGACTGCCTTCCGCTTCAACCAGAATGAGAGGAGTAATTTGATACAAACCATTGGACCTATTTATCTAAAAATTTAATACACTGCCTACTAGTACTACGTACGTGAGATACGACTCGTTTGCAGACAGACGAACGGACAACACAGGCATAGTACCCAGTTGCATTATTTATCCTTTTGAATGGATAGCTCTGATTCTAGGAGCTTTAAACAAATTCTCTTTAATTTTGTAACACGAATATGAATGTCCGCATTTCTTCTCAATTTGACAGACTTTATAAGTTACGCAATAGGTATACAGGTCCAGTTCAAACTGACCATAAAAAGAATGATGTGTAAAGTGTAATTTAGGTGTAAATTTTTACAAAACAAATATCATCTATCGAGTTATTCATAGGCTAATATAAAGGATCTTCAAAGTTAAGCAAGGCTTACCGAGGTCAGTCTGTAGATGGGTGAACATCTTAAGATATCGAGATTCTGGCGTGTCCCGGAAAGCACGTAAAGCCCTTGGTCCCGGCTGTCATGTGAACCTCTTTGATCGTCGCATCCGGTTATTTTGGAAACCAACCCGACCGAAAAAGCTAGGCAGGTGATGATGATTCGTAGACTTAAATTCCTGTAATATTAGGCCTTTTCTAAACTCCGTAATTTTGAAATATACTGTCAAGTTAATTTAACATAACCAGCCTTTAACGTTACTGCTGGAAAACAGGCTTACTCTCTATGAGACGGAATGGCGTTGATGGATGTCGCATCACCTTCGCCGGTTTGAAAGCTGTGGTGACGATGAAAGTTACACAATCTTCCTGCTTGGGTTCGAACTGACGACGTACCACCTATTTTCAAGTCACTGAGCCAAAATCACATCACTTTCAGTTTCACTGACTAATCTGGGAGTCCAGTTATGAAATATAAAAGAGTAGAGTAATACATCGACCCAATGACCTGAGCGCGCGACCTTTCAGACAAAGAGTTCACAGCGGTTGCGACGCGAGTTCGCTTTCAATGTGGCCAATTGAATGAGAATCCTTTGTTTTGTAACTGTACTGATGGTATCTTATTCTCACAACGCGGGGGGACCAGTAATTAAGTATGTATGTAGAGACTTTTGTGTCTACGTAATATTTTGCTTACTAAAGAACTGAAAATGGTTTTACATTTTACTTATTTTAAGTACAATATGAGTTTGCTTTTATTTATCTCACGCATCTAAGTCCCAATAGCCCGATTAATGCATGAAACTATACATTACTTACAATATTATTTAGCGGAAAAGTTTGTTTGTTTGTTTGTTTGCTTGAACGCGCTAATCTTCGAAAGTACTGGGTGGATTTGGATGAAATTTGGTATGGAAGTAGCTTGAAGCTTGAGGAAGGTTATAGGCTACTTTTTACGCGACTGCAAAAAAGGTGAGTTATGTTTTTACCGTGATAGAATCCACAGGAGCGAAGCCCCGCGTGAGTAACTAGTACATAATATTTGAAAAAAATTATGTACATAAAACGTCTTCTTTTATGAATAACTAGGCTTTGCCTACTTCTTGGCTCGCTTTAATAAAGTTTTTAGCTAGTTATAGGCAACATCTATCTTTATAACAAAATTCATCAAAGTCGGTTCAGCGATTTTGGTGTGAAAGCAAAACAAACAAGCCCATTTCAGATAAACGTAACTTAAGGCATTCAAACTGTTATAATTCCGCGTTTATGTATTACTATTTTTAGCAGCCGCAATAGCTTTCATAAATAAACCCATTCATCAAAGCCACAGTACCATTAAGCAAGCAATATTTATCTCGTCACCCCTCATTCCCAAGACACTGCGCTTCGCGTTGGTATCGATTAATGCACACAATCTAGGACACACCAAAAATACCATGATTACATGTCAACATGTGTGATCGTCTATTCAAATGCACTTATTACTATGCATGCTGCAGCATCCATTGGGGATACCACCGGCATCGCAATGACACGCAGCTGTCCATTGTTATCATGCAAATGTAAGCTTTATTAAAGCGGAATAACAGTTTCAATGGCATACCAGTTGTAATGTCGTTGAAAACCGATTTAAACAACACTTGAAACAGATCTTGGTAGCTTCGAGACATGGACGATACTCGAAGACGCTTCTAATGAGAGAAAGTTTCAAAACGATACAATGCCTCATTATATTTTACAAAAATATACATTTCAATCAGCTATGTATTATGAACTATAGATGCGTTACCCAAACTCTGACATGGTAACATAAAAGAAGGTAAATATCGCACGCGTATACATTGTTATCTATCTACCGATTAGTACCAATAGTTCTTCCACGAGACTTGACGCGTCTATATTACGTCATAAGTTCAAATACAGAGAACTTTTCATTAAACTAAAACAAGCTTTTTTAAGTTGAATGTCTATATTTTCTTTCAGACCGAAAGGCTCCTGGTCAGTTTAAAAGTACATGTTCTGTACCATTATTTAAAGTTTATTACTTTATGAATGCCCAAAAAACAACAACAAACTAAAATGTATTCAGTCAGCAGTGAAACAATGAAAGCATCACAAAATACCTGAGAGAAATATTCACATCAACTAACACGATACACAGATCGTATGATAATTGCTTATTTATCAAATTTGTTTTTGTAAACAAACGATACAAAATGCTCAATGAAGTTCAACACCGGAGAGCCTAATTGGACGACTCGAGTTATAGCAGCATTTCTTCACGAGTAACTACCAAAATGCAAACTGAACGCGTTAATAGGCCCGGTACCACAACCTCCTTCTCAATATAAGGTGGTGGTGTATCAGTATGAGGGTGCTTTTCAAGTAGAGATGTGCAATGCTACGTTGCTATGAATGCGCTTGATATCCACTTAGACACAATCATCCTACTTGGTCTACATATGTGGATCAATGAATACTGTAGCACTGGTAGAAAAGGATTCAACTAAGGTAAGTTTTTTATATGGAAGGATGCGTGCAGTGAATGCATGCTTTGGATGAGAGCTATGGATGCGAGCTTTGGATGCGAGCTATGGACGCAAGCTATAGAGGTGAGTTATTAATGCACTCCCGAGGGTGTAGCTCAGCAGTGTACCTACAGTAGGCGCACCTTACTCACTCATCTACATAGCTTAGCATCAGTGGAAATGGTCACATAGTTTCAAAGCTAGCAAATTTAAAGAGCCTAGTTTAAAGAGTGTCAGCAAAGTTGTCGGGGCCCACAAGAGGGCCGTTGCCTGCCGGGGTTGCAGAATTGTTCGAAAGAGTTACCGCGGCCTCGGAACACGAAGGGCATATGATGGCACACGGATGGGTTTTAGTCAGTAAAAGTCTGACACACCCTCCCGCTTCGCCCAGATCGCGAGGCAGTCATTGGATGATTTCCCATCCATAAAAAAAGGGCAGTTTATTATACCCAATTGACCAGCTCGTTGACGTCATAGTTTCTTGTTCTCGACCTAAGGAGTCTGTTTCGGGCACGCCGCAATTGCGGCGGTAAGACCCCTCTTTGAGGAGTGGCTAGATCGGCGTCACGGCGTCCTGACCTACCGCATGACGCAGGTCCTCACCGGACACGGAAGTTTCGGGAGGTACCTGTGTCTGATGGGTAAGGAAGAGACGCCTGGGTGTCACCACTGCGAGGGTCGCCCTGAGGACACAGTCGAGCACACGGTGCAGGACTGCCCAGCTTGGGCAGAGCACCGACGTGTCCTCACGGCGACAATAGGCGGAGACCTCTCGCGCCCGGCCTTGGTCGAGGCCATGCTGCGGGGCGAGAGGGAGTGGGAAGCGGTCGCCTCCTTCTGCGAAGCAGTCATGCTTGCGAAGGAGGAGGCGGGCCGCGTGAGGGAGAGGATGGCGTCCTCCCTCCAGCCCAGCCGCAGTGGTAGACGCCCACGGCGTCGGACGTCGGCCGACGATCTCCGGCCACCGTAGGCGCGGGCATGCGGACAGCGAGTAAAGGGCAACTCGCTGTCCGACCATGGACCATGCCCGGGTCGACGGCGCGTCGTGTTCCACGCGCGCCTCAAAGAGCGTCAGCAACATGACGAGGCCCCCTCTGCAGAGGGCCGAAGCCCGCCGGGGTCGTGGGACTCATCCCGTTACCGTGGCCCCGGTATGTAAAGGGTTATTGAAGGAACACCGTGGATTTTAGTCAGTAAAAGTCTGACAGTCCCTCCCACCCTGCCCGGAGTGGGAGGACTTATTTGATAATTTTACCACGCTAAAAAAAAAAAAAAAAAAAAAAAGGAGTCTGTTTACAAGGTCGTTGTGGAGAATGAGGCATATTATGTTAACCGGGATCAATTGATATGATTATTTCATTGCGTACAGCTTCTGCGTAACAAGAAAAATAATCAATAGGAAATAAGCATGACTAGCTTCTGCCCGCGACTTCGTACGCGTGGGAAGGTTTTCCCGCGCAAAGTGTTATTCCAGAATGTCAACTATCTACTTACCAAATGTCATTCGGATCCGTTCAGTAGTTTTTGCGTGAGTGAGTAACAAACATCCATCCATCCTGTCAAACTTTCGCGTTTATAATATTAGTAAGAAGTAAGCAAGATAGTAAGAAGTAAGATAGTAAGAAGTAAGATTAGTAAGAAATAAGATAAGATGTTTTTCTTTGGCTTAATAATATATTTATTAAGTACTAGCCCCCGCCCGCGACTTCGTCCGCGTGGAAAAAAAATCCGCCGATTTCGAAACATTCTTCATTAGTGCTCCGCTCCTATTGGTCTTAGCGTGATGATATATAGCCTATAGCCTTCCTCGATAAATGAGCTATCTAACACTGAAAGAATTTTTCAAATCAGAACCGTAGTTCCTGAGATTAGCGCGTTCAAGCAAACAAACAAACAAACAAACTCTTCAGCTTTATAATATTAGTATAGATATCGATTACGTTTTATTTAATTTCGTCATCCGGGATGAAGTTATAAAACTTCAAAGACAATATAATTAGGGCTAGTAGTCCAACATAGTCCACATCAGTCTAACACGCTCATACACATGATATAGAAAAACATAACCCTTCCTTTGCAGTCGAGTAAAAAAGCTTATTCGCGAGAGAAACAGACAAATACGTTATAATTGTTTTCGATCAAATTCCATTCTAATTTCACTGTTAGTTTTATGTTTATGTACTTATATCTTCTGGTTAACTGGTTGTGTAATGAATATTTTTGTCATGCATATTCCGTATCAAGGGACTATATAAAATGTAATTACGAGTATAATAATTAAGCTGTTTAACGCTTAATAAATACTTGCTTAAGCCTGCGCCGAGTAAAATAACTCAAAACGGTCTTCACAACTAAAGGAATGTAACCTATAATAGTACTTTAATTACCATACAAAAATATGTAATGAACACTAGAATAAATGTGTTAGCAAACATAGTTGGCAAAATTTAAAAATATTTTATAGTTTATTAAACAAAAATACATAAAGTTGGACAAAAATCCTTACAAAATATGCTCGTGCGTCGCTGAATTTTGATAGTAAACTGTTGAATTTTTTCATAAACTTCAATTCATATTATTCTCTAATTATCATACTATCATTTACAGCTTTAATATTTCAAAAATGTCGCTTGGTTGTTTTAATTTTAATTTTTTCTTCTAATTTGCGCGCTATTTTGAACCATACGCAATGTACACCGGTCGAAAATTCAGTCCTCCACGGGAGCTCAGAGAGGGGTCACGTCTCATCGTGGAGCGTTTCGCCGGTAACGATAATTCGCGATCTATTGTGTACGTATGTATTGCAGCAATCCGTTGAATAACATAAGTCATATTTTTTGTTTTTTTGAGTACGATTTATTATGCATCCCCAACAATTACTTTTTATTGTTCAATATATATTTCTTTAACATTTTTTTTTCAATATTTGTTTTATTATGGGAAAATGTAAAAAAAAAATATTATTAGAAGAAAGTTGGCGCAAATTTTCGAAAAAAAAAGCCATTCTCATAAAAAGTACGTATTTCTATTTTGTGATGTTATTATTGCTTTTTAACCGACTTCAAAAAAAAGGAGAAGGTTCTCAGTTCGTCTTAAACTTTTTTTTTATGTATGTAACCTCAAACTCAAAGACGGCTGGACCGATTTGGAATTTTTTTTTCGTTTGAAAGGGTATACTTTCTAGTTGGTTCCATTGTTATGAAATCAAAATCTGATGATGGGATCCTGGAGAAAGCGAGGGAACTCTTTAAATATTATAGGCACACCTATAGCGTTTTGGGTATTTCTAATAGTACCTTGTGCAGTTGCTCCCGAAAAGCACCATTTGAGGAAGTGAAAGTGATGATGAAGACTTTTTTCAAACATTCGATATGGGTATCTTGTAATGGGTTTTTGGGTGTGGTGATTGCAAATCTGGAATTTATTTTTAAATTCAAGATGGCGTATGCAACTTTTTCTCACAAATTCGATATGGGTACTGTGTAATGGGTTTTTGGGGGTGGTGATTGCAAATCTGACATTCATTTTAAAATCCAAGATGGCGGATGCAACTTTTCCTCAATCATTCGATATGGGTATCGTGTAATGGGTTTTTGGGGGTGGTGATTGCAAATCTGGCATTCATTTTAAAATCCAAGATGGCGGATGCAACTTTTTCTCAAACATTCGATATAGGTATCGTGTAATGGGTTTTTGGGGGTGGTGATTGCAAATCTGGCATACATTTTAAAATCCAAGATGGCGGATGCAACTTTTTCTCAAACATTCGATATGGGTATCGTGTAATTGGTTTTTGGGGGTGGTGATTGCAAATCTGGCATTGATTTTAAAATCCAAGATGGCGGATGCAACTTTTTCTCAAACATTTGATATGGGTACCGTGTAATGGGTTTTTGGGGGTGGTGATTGCAAAACTGGCATTCATTTTAAAATCCAAGATGGCGGATGCAACTTTTTCTCACACATTCGATATGGGTATCGTGTAATGGGTTTTTGGGGATGGTGATTGCAAATCTGGCTTTCATTTTGAAATCCAATTTAAAACACATACAATATCCATATTGAATGTTGGAGAAAAAGTTGCATCCTTGGTGGATGCAACTTTTTCTCCAACATTCAATATGGATATCGTGTGTGTCTACTAAGTTAAATACACTGATAACCTTCAAGGGTTTATTGCTAAGTATAATTAACAAAGTAACGTAAGGGCTAAAATTATCGCTAAATGATGAAAATGAGTGCACCCGGTTGCTGTTCGAAATACACTAAGCTCGCGGCGAACTTAGTGCGACCGCATTATATCGCTTGCTCAGCAAACGTGGTCGATTGCAAAATATTGCATCAAACATCGTGTAATAGGTTTTTGGGCATACCGATTGCAATCCTGACATTCATTTTAGAATTTACGACGAAAGTTCATTGGCTACTTTGTTAGCTTACAATTTACACTGGGTTATTGACAATTTAACTGATCCTAGGTTAAGTGACTATTCAGTATTATCTAGGGTATCTAATAATACTGAAATTAATTGTTTAAACCCTTAGATGTGACAAAGGAGAGTTATAATAACACAATTTTACTATATCATCAGAATATAAATCGTTTCTCCGGCAAAATATTAGATGAGGAAATGTTAATAGATAAATATGATATAGATAAGATAAGATAAGATAAGATAAGATAAAAATTTATTTGTACATAAGAAAAGACACGCAATACATATGAGAAAAGAAAAACAGTAGGTTGTACAGCAAATCTAAAAATTAGTGTCAGATTTCCGGCACCTAAACTATCTTATGTTAACTAACGTAAATTATGCTAACTATCTTATGATATCTTATGTTTTTGTGAAACCTGGCTAAAACCAGATAGAATGTTGTTTAAAATTAATATTTTTCTGTTACTAGTACATACAACAAGTCCTCAGTAGGAGGTGGTACTTTAATATTACGTAGTAATTCTCTTAGATATAAGGAACAAAAATATATCATCGCTTGCTCTGTTGATTGCTTGTGTGAGGTAGCATGTACAGAAGTTGAAGGCCAAACTTTCTTAAGTGTTTATAGACCACCAGCATCTAACTTGTCATCATTCTTAATGATAATGGGAGAAATTTTAAGTACCTAAGCTTATAAGAGATAATAAATTAGTTTTTGTTTGTGGTCACCTAAATATTGATTTGTTAGTAAATTCACCTGAACACTGCAAGCTTACTTCATTGTTTGGTTCATTTAACTTAAAATGCACATACAAGAAAGCAACAAGAATAACAGCAACATCAGCTCAATGCATAGATAATATTTATACTAATTGTGCCATAAAATACTCGTCTCAAATTAGTGGAGTTAGGTCTGACCATACAGGTCAACTAGTATCCTTTGAGTTGGTTAAAAAGCGGCAATTATAACATGTTAAGTAATCTTTCAATGGCCAATTTTGACTCCCATGACCCCAATGAAAATTACAGGATATTATTTTCTTCACTATGCCACGAATTTAGTAAGGCATGTCCAGTTAAAAAAATTCAAATGAGTAATAAATCTAAATTTAATGAATGGGCCACTGCTGGAATAAGAATAAGCTGAGACAATTTATACAACTTATACCATGAAAAATCATTGACTTCCGATGAAGCCTTCCATAATTATGTAAGAAACTACTCAAAGATATTTAAAAGAGTATGCGCCCTAAGCTAAATCTAAATTAGAAAGTAATAAAATTAGCATTTCTAACAATAAAATAAAAACTGTGTTGAAGGTGATAAACAAAGAAACTGGAAACACAAACCAACAGGGTTAGAATGATTTGACTTTGAACATCGATGATCAGGTCATCTCAGATAAGTCAAAAGTGGCTGAGAAGTTGGAAAATTACTTTACCAATATTCCAGTAGAGGTTACTAAATCTCTACATTCTTCGCCATTATTAGCAGAATCTTTTTTAAAGGAAAACTTCAATAAGGATATACCAACATTTTCATTTAAGCCCATTTCTATTGATGTAATTAAAAAGCATTCCAAAGTCTTAACATAACAAACACTGATGACTTATGGAGTGCATCTGTTAGGGTTCTTGGTAATATTATTGACTCAATTGCTGCTATCCTAACAGGCACATTTAATTAATGTATAGACAGCGGTAATTTTCCCGATTTAATGAAACATAGTAAAGTACTACTAATTTTAAAGTCGGTTTGTAAGAGTGATCCCTCTAACTATAGACCGATATATGTGCTTCCAGCATTAAGCAAAATAAACGAAAAAATCATGCTGGACCAGATGCTATCATATTTTAACTCAAATGGAATTCTGCATAGTCGGCAGTTTGGTTTCACGAAAGGTAGGTCAAAAACAGACGCAGGAGTAGCGCTCATCCGTCACATTCTGGAATCTTGGGAGAAATCTCAGGATGCAATTGGCATATTTTGTGACCTCTCCAAAGCTTTTGATTGCGTTGACCACAAAACACTGATCTGTAAATTACACCATTACGGAGTTCGTGGATTCGTGTTCTGCTGACCTTGTTCTTTCATATTTATCAAACAGGCAACAAAAATTTATTGTTAATGGAGCGACATCTGCAGGATCCCTAGCCAAGATGAGTGCTCCGCAAGGTTAAATTCTTGGCCCTTTCCTTTTTATAGTGTATATCAATGACATACATGATGACCAACTTATCGGATATTTTTTATTTGTAATTCCATTGTGCTGTATTAAATTGGTCTATACGACAGTATAGACCAAAGTTTTAAATATAATTATATCTAAGATATCTTAGAACTGGAAATATATCTTACAACTATATAATAATATAGGTTATCCATCAGAATTCAAACAGGCTTTAATTTATAATCATATTGTGGGAAGTACTAATTTCACACGGGTTCCCGTTAGTATATGCTTAAACTAGACTTATGGTCTCATGGTGCGTGGTGCGCTGGTAGCACGCTACTGGCATGATTGCTCTATGTTATCTCTTAAAAAATAGTAGTAGAGATACCTACTACTGTTTCTTGTGATTTTTTTTTTATTTTTGGCTCGCGTTTGAATTTTAAGAAAAAAATTAATTCAAACTCAAAATGTTTTATTTCACATAGGCCTACATGGACACTTATAAAACGTCAGCAGTTTGGCGCAGGGCACGGTTCGCAATTGGTCGTTTTCTATGGAGAAGATCCGGCAAGAAACTCCACAGTTACTCTTTTAAAATATCATTCTTACAATGTATCTATAATACAGGTTAATTAGGTATGAGAGGACATTAAAGCCTGTCTGAATTCTGATGGATAACCTATATTATTGTATAGTTGTAAGATATGTTTCCAGTTTTAAGATATGCTTAATTATATTGAAAACTTTGTTCATTACAAGATATTTTCTAAATTTAAACCCACGACCTACGTCATTTAAATTTAAAAGTCAATTATCTGAAATTAAGTATTTCAAATGGCGGGAGACTTTGTTAAACATAAAAAACACAGTGATACGACGTCAATGTGGAGCTATTTTTTAGTTGCAAAGGATAGGAATAGTGCCAAATGTAACCGATTCTCAGCCATTCTCAAGACTTTGGATGGATCGACTAAGGGATTACATACACATTTGTCATCAAAACATAACATCAAGCTTATATCAGCTTCAACAAGTCTAGATTCTGATAGTCTGAACACAGCACCGCCGCCAGCCAAGCGAAAGTTAAATGATTATTTTACTAAAAGTGCCGACGATAGCCTCGATGATGTTTTGGCAAGAATGATTGCATTAGATGGATTTCCATTCAGTATATTCATAATTTTAGATGATTCGAGAAAATTTGTCTTTGCAAAATACACGGATTTACCAAAGTCAGCCGTCACCATTCAAAAACGTGTCATAAATTACAGTGAAAAAATCAGAAAGCAAGTAACTGCAGAATTGAAACATTTGAAAAGTGCAGGTGAAAGATTTAGTCTTTCTTTCGACAAGTGACTTCAACATCCAATAAATTTTATTTTTTATAGATTTAGAATTTAGGACTTGTACCTATTTATGGAAGTATGAAAGTATGGCTGAAAATTGTCTTCGTATATTGAAAGAGCGTCTAAGTATATTTGATATTTCCCTGGATACTGGCTTTATGATAAACATAATTATTTGCAAGACAGCTCTACCTCAGATGATACTATAAATGAACCACCAGTGGCTGTTGATCATATGGACGACATCCATGATGATGAACATTTAGAAGACTTAGACAGTCCAGAATCAGACTTAATCTTAATGTCACAAAATGACCTTGCGCTATAACACATACCAGAGTTAACACAAGATGAAAACATTAATGAGCTGATAAAGAAAATCCGCAAAGTTGTAGAGTGTATTTCAAAAGATCACCATTGAAAACAGTACTTCAAAAATAAATGAAAATGAACATGGAAAAGAGCTGTCACTTCTTTTGGACTGTAAAACCAGGTGGAATAGTCTTTTAACAATGCTGGAGCGATTTTATCTTTTAAAAACCTTAATTCAATAAGCTCTTATAGATCTCAATCATCCAATTCGTTTGGAAGAAGTTTATTTTGAATTGGTAAATAAAATTGTTGATGTGCTGACCCCAATTAAATTGACAGTAGAAGCAATCTTTCGGCGAGATGCTAATTTATGCACAGCTGATTCCGCTTTGAAATTTCTTATAAAACAGCTATCTAGCATAATCATTTTTTGGCAAGTGCTGACACTTGCCAAAAAATGAAAACATCCTTAGTGGAACGTATGAAGCAACGACGAAGTGATGATTTGACTGGTGTGTTGAATTAATTACAAAATCCATGAAAAGATGATGAAATTTCAGTTATTATCGGATTTGGAATGGCATGACTTATTTCCAGTTTCTACACAGACGGCTTTAGTTTAGAAGCAAATAAAGTGTATTGTTAAAAAACTTAAAAGTCGAGATGACACGGAAGAAGAAGAAGGAAGATCAGGATCACAAACAGATGATGAGTTAAGGCCACAAACCTCCCAATCCCAACCCCAATTGACACTAAAGGAAAAGTTATAGCTGGAAATTGATAAGAGTATGAAATCCCCAGATCGTGAAGTACAAATACAAAATTAATCGGTGTTGGCAAAATATAGTATTAGACGTGAAATAAGCCTGTTTGAAAATGGAGGAATTAGTGGATATCACTTAGAAACAGCATATAAGTATCTATTGTCTATTCCTCCAACCAGTGTAAAACCTAAACGAGCGTTTTCAGCTGCTGCTTATGTTGGTAATAAACGAAGCAGGCTTGGAAGTCAAACCTTGGATGCATTGATATTTCTACGATTGTATTTTCAAAATTCGAAATAAGTTTTATTGTCTTTTTATTTCTTACAAAGTATAGTATCTT
This sequence comes from Tholera decimalis, assembly GCA_943138885.2. Lineage (NCBI taxonomy): Eukaryota > Metazoa > Arthropoda > Insecta > Lepidoptera > Noctuidae > Tholera > Tholera decimalis. The sequence goes on from OW964551.2 coordinate 34,032,450, forward strand.
TTTGTCATTTTTTCTTTTCTTACTATACTGTGATATGTGTAGTGTACCAAACTTAAAAATATATATTTTAAGAAATTACTCGTTTTTTAGAGTTCAGTTGCCGAATGGCAAAAAACGGAACCCTTATAGTTTCGTCATGTCTGTCCGTCTCTCTGTCTGTCTGTCTGTCTGTCTGTCCGTCCGTCCGTATGTCACAGCTATTTTATTCCAAAACTATTAAGACTATACATGTGAAACTTGGTAAGTAGATGTATTCTATGAAACGCTTTCCGATATTGAGAAAAAAATAAAAATCATTTAAAATAAAGGAACATACTACTACCCCATACATGGAACTAAAACTGAAAATATTTTTTTTTTTCATGAAACCTATGCGTGTGTGGTATTTATAGACAGGTCTTTAAAAATTACATGGGGGTTTCTGAAACCACTTTTTCATAAAGTCAATCGTTTAAAAGATATAAGCTTCCAAAGTGGTCAAATGTGTATCCCTCCCTCTAACTTCTATAATAGTGGAACGAAAAATCTAAAAAAAATATGTATCTGTAGATCTGAATGTAAACTTTCAACCAAAATTGGTTTGAATGATATCGAGTTAACAGTTTTTGAGATACGGCATATTTTCTAAAACCGCAAATATAACTTTGTAATTCATACAAACTATGAAAAACAAAGTTATCTAGCGTAGTTGTAAAAAATGTAAATAAGCTAGTTTTAAGAAATTTGTAAGGTTTTTCTCGTCAAATAAATATTCATATTATATTATATTATTATAGTTACACACGGAACCCTTCATGCGCGAGTCTGACTCGCACTTGGCCAATTTTTTACATTTGAGACCAATTAGAAACCACATAGTCTAATCCGGGGATAGCCCCAGGGTCCCAGGATTCAGCATCAAGAATCACGTAATCCCGGGATTGAAAAACATGCTCGGGATTGTATTCTCTAGTTGCAACTAAGAAAGGATTTCTATCGAAATTCTATTTTAGTTGCCAAATGTGTCGAAAAAAATAGAATTAATAAATTGTAAAGAACCAGACAGATAGCCCTACAGACCTCAATCTGAACGATAATTCTGTAAGCAGTTTTATGGCGATAGGAGCCGGGTTTTCTGGTTTAGAACAAGTTTCAGCTTCCTTTGACATTCCCTCTATGTCCGCCAAATTATACGCCAAGTGCCATAACAAGGTCTGTCTACTACGGGGATTAGCCAAAGAAAAATTGGCCAAGTGCGAGTCAGACTTGCCCATGAAGGGTTCCGTAGTAACTATAATAATATAATATGTATAACTACTACAACTACTAGTCTGTCTGTCTGTCCATCCGTCCGTCCGTATGTTACAGCCATTTTATTCCGAAACTATTAGGACTATACATATAAAACTTGGTAGATTGATGTATTCTGTGAACCGCTTTCCGATTTTAAGAAAAAATTAAAATATATTTAAATTAAATTAAAAATATTTTCAGTTTTAGTTCCATGTATGGGGAGCCCCCCCATACATGGAACTAAAACTGCAAATTTTTTTTTTTTTTCATGAAACCTATGCATGTGTGGTATCTATATACAGGTCTTTAAAATGAGATTGAGGTTTCTAAAACCACTTTTTCATAAAATTAATCGTTTAAAAGATATACGCTTCCAAAGTGGAAAAATGTGTGCCCCCCTCTAATTTCTATAATAATGGAGTGAAAAATATAAATATATATATACAACGTGTAACGGAAACCCCATATCTAACCAAAAGGGCTGAAGACAACATTTGGTATGGAGTCTCTATGCACAGTTTCAGCACAAAATAACTGACTTAAAGAATTGATACCAAATTATTGGTTTCACATATTTTTTTAATACCAATCATAACAAACGTGTCACAGCACTACGAGGGTCAATAACTTTCCACGTCACTTGCCAATAACACGATAATTCTTTTCGTTCTTCTTAATTTGAAAAATTCGGTCTCTGGTATCAGTGTACTGGAATTTGTAATAAGTTCTACACATGTAGACTTAGGATTACAAAACCCTTGCCATATCGTTTGTTATCATCCAAAGAAGCCATGCACTTGGTATGTATATACCCTTTAAATTACACGTTGTATATATATATATATATATATATATATCTATAGATCTTAATGTAAACTTTCAATCAAAATTGGTTTTAAAGAGATCGAGTCAGCAGTTTTCGAGATACAGCATATTTTCTATAACCGCAAATATAACTTTGTAATTCATACAAATACTATGAAAAACAAAGTTATTTGGCGTAGATGCAAAAAATGTAAATAAGCTAGTTTTAAGAAATTTGTAAGTTTTAGTTTTTTGTCAAGTAAATATACATATTTTATTATATTATTATAGTTACTACGGAACCCTTCATGGGCGAGTCTGACTCGCACTTGGCCAATTTTTGTAAAATGTTATAATAAGCAATATAACATTAGATTTATAGATTTCTTTTATTTATTTTTTTCTTTTAAATTAAGTTACACTTGATACATATATTGTTATGAAATAAATTACGCTTATATTTTCTGCGAAGTAAGTTCGCTAGACAGCATTAATGAAAAAATGTTTTTTTGGTATGGCCCCACGTATATATAATAAAGTACCGAATGTTATTAAAAATATGACAGTACATCAGAATTTAAACGAGCACTAAATGAAAATTTAATAAACAAAACTTATTTCAGTCTGGTTTTATTATGACATTACATAATTATATTTCTTTTTATTTCATACTGGTTTTAATATTCAAATAAGTACTGCATACCCATCTACCCTAACTTGCTACTTACCCAGTTTCGAAGCGTCAATAGCCTAATGGATAAGGTGTCGGACTTGTGATCGAGAGGTCGCAGGTTCGAACCCCACCCATTACACTATTGACGTGAACCCACTCCAGACATAAGCATATTTAGCTTAGTTGGAGGGGTTAACAAGATTGCTAGTAATGTGAAATGTACCCACATTGCTAGTATTCTTTAAAAAAAAATCTGATGAGTTTAATATATAAAATCAAAGTTTTATTGCAATAGGATGAATAGTGAGGGAACGGATAATGTATTACTACAGTAAAAACAAATGTAAATTTTTATATAATAGGTATAATTTATTAAATTTATTTTTGTGATTTATTTACGTACCTACTTGCTTCATTTAGATCCATCCAGCCGTTTGAGCGTGAAGAAGTAACAAACATGCAAACAGACACATTCATTCACAAACTTTCGCCTTTATAATATTAGTGTGATAAATAAAACCATCTAAATAATTAATATTCGTTTTTCAAGTTTATTCAACATAACGACAAAAAATTAAAAAATGCAAAGTTAGCAAACTTCGTCGTGCAACGGCAAGTGGGCCTCGAGCGAACTTGTCATTGTGTGTGTGACAACGCACACGACTAGCCCGCTGCAGTAAATACCTATTTTCCGCGCGTCTCGTAGGCTCGACACCCTCTTAAATAATAAGTAGGTATGCCACAATGACAAAAACCTATTAACTACTGCACTATATCGCGAAAAATTATCTTAATTAGATATTTTTATTACTTCATTCTAAGAAGAGAAATAAAGCGAAAAATAAACTTAATTAGATATTTAATTCAACGAAGAGAAATCACAGAACTGTTTCATTGGATGTTTATATATATCGCATCTTTAGAATTGAAGTGGCTTAATTCAAAATTTTAAGAAAATGACTTTTATACACAGAACGACTTATAAACATGTATTTAAGTCGTTTTGTGTATAAAAATCATTATCTTAAAATTTTGAATTAAGCCACTTCAATTCTAAAGGTGCGATATCATTTATAATAAGGGTAGTACTCGCTGACATATTCAACTAACTACTGACTATTCATAAATTTCAACCATCTATCTTGTATAGTTTTTTCGTAATAACTGAGGTAATTCAATTCAATTTATTTTACAAGTTACCATGACTCATTTGTTAGTAGCACTTATCCTATGTTAGTAATAATATAATAATAATTTAATCTTAAATATACACTAAAATTAATTTTACATTTTACTACATATAGAGGCCGAACTGTACGACGCTTTACCGCGGCAACACCATTCCATGGGAAATGGCGGAGCAGTGATTCACGTACGAACAGTCCAGCCTGCTCGCGATTAGGGACAGGATCCTGTTATTACTGCCCCGCACCCTACACACCAGGGATGCACAGCGTTTAATGGTACCTACATTTCAGCAAAGTTCGCTCGATTAAAGCAATATACAAGTCAAACGAATTCTACAAAAACCACTTAAATCTCATAATAAACAACTTAAATCCTCTACAATTCACCAACCAGTTTTTGTTTAAAAAAAAAAACTTTTACAAAATAGTCTCTATTCTAAAAACCAAGGTTGATTGCATCAACCGGTGGACGATAAGATTTCGCGTTTTTAATCTTACGGAACGATCCAAGGGTATTTAGAGAGTACAATTTTGTGCTCCATGAACAAAGAATATTACTTTATAATTATAAGTGAGTAGGTTCTTTAGTTAAATCCATAACAAACTTTACTGTCAGATTAACAGACGATTGGTGATCAAGAAATGAATATAGTAACTTGACCAGCATCTTGTATTTCGTTGGAAATTATTTTTAAAAAGTGAATTTTATCGCATAATAATAACCAATTTCACCATTTTAGTGTTTTTAAGTGTATATTAACATGTTTATCTTGTTTATATCATATCAGCAGTCGCGCGGGCTTCGCTCCTTTGGACTTTACCACGATAAAAAATTCATCCAAATTCACGCAGTACTTTCAAAGATTAGCGCCTTTAAACAAACAAACTTTCCCGCTTTATAATATCAGTATGAATAACTAACTGGCAACGATCAGACACATGATTTGACTATTAATAATTACATGTCATTGGACACTACAACCATATACCAACTATAATAATTACAGGCTCCTACCGTAACAGTGGCATAGTATACATCAGCAAAAAAGTTTTTACTAAGCCCTAGGTAGTTGTAATAAAATGGCTGCGAAGCATCTACGTTACCATAAACAAACTTATCGATTCAAGCACACTCAGCAGTGATCCGTCATATATTGACACTAACCTCTATGATAAATCGTTTCGGGGAAAGCGATAAAACCCCGCCAATATGGCGACCAGCTGTCTGGTTGGTTTGTTTAGATAATAACTTAATCTATTACCTAAATAAAGGAAAATTGATTGCGTTGTGTGCTATCTATGAAATGGTTCCGGTGTCGACGAATTTTTGTATGTTAAAATTCATCAACGAATTTTTGACGAATCTTTCTTTTCGACACATTCTAGAAAAAAAATCACTCGAACCAGGTTATCACAGGGAATGATTATACTTTTTTTTAGTGATATAATCATCTGACTCCATTCGCTCTGGGTGAAGCGGAAGGGAGCGTTAGACTTCTACTGACTTTTTAGTCAGTAGAAGTCTAACGCCCCGATATTTCACCTGCGCTTACGTTCCGGAGCCAAGGTACTTGGTTAAAACATTCCTAGACTAGGTTAGACCTTATAGTTTTTTTTATATATGGCTAGGTTCATCGGCATAACCTTAGTCTGGACTATGCAAAATAAAATTATGTTTTTATTTTTACATTTTGACTGCATACAAACGAGATTTTTGTAACGCACTTAAAGAAAATATAAACGTCAAAAATATAACAACGCTCCCGAATCACTAACGAATGTAACGTGTCATTTTCAATAATGAACAACACATGTCGCCTGCCATAACTTAACGCGAGGGTAGAAATAACGAGGAAAAAACAAGTTAATGGCGTCATATTTGTACAGGATAATGTTAAAGCACAAAATAATGAAGTGCTTACAGAAGGTTTACTAGTAGGCCGTGGAATTAGTATAAAGTTACTGAAAGAAGACATATAATAATTTGAAGAGATTGCATCCGTGGGTCCCAACAAGCAGGAAAAGACCGCGAGTAAGGCCTAGAAGGAGATGGCAACATGAGTTGGACTCCATTCTAGAGACTTAAACTACTATCACATTACAACGCCGAAGGTTTAAGGAGGGAAGAGAGGCCTTTGCCCAGCAGCACAGCACAGGCTCGTTATATTATGAATAATAGCATCATTGGACTTCAAATTAGACAAAACTCATATTGCAAACCTGTAGGTAATTATTGAAACTTTCATATTTCGTATCCAACCAAGACAATGCCATATCGTAAACCAATCCAGAACTAAACACCGGATATTTTAAAAATATCTGAAATTATGATTTAATGGAATAACGTGAATAAAGTTGGTAATGCAAAATCAGGAACAAATGGTCTGAGAAGAGAAGTAATAAACATGACATGATAAAATACCTACCAATGACGGTTTTACATATAAGGTTTTAAGCATAATGCAAAACCTGATGTAAAAAAAAAAATTAAGAAAGAAGCTTTTAGACCCCAGTTTTGCTCTTCTATAGGCGACACGCAACCATACTGTAGTCGATGGCTGCTGAACTTCGGCGCAAACTGAAAAATTCGTATATCATAATATTCATAACATGTCAATATGCTATCGATCGAGCGTAGTCTGTTTGCAAAAGCAGACAGGACTGTTTGGTGAAAGTGAACCTTCTGCATCTAACAATACGATTGTTTTAAGAAAGTGTTTAAGCGTGACTTTCAATTAGTGTTCCCTGCTAATGTAAATATTATCTTCAAATAACGCGTTAAGAGCTCGTTAAGATTACAATCGTAATGATCCAAAATCTTTGTACGCTGAAAAGCATTTTTAATTACGTTTTATTATTATACGTTTCGTTTAAGTGTTTTTTTTTTTTCAACTAACCAAATCATATTGTACGCATGTGGCAATTTTCTGTTTGTTTGATCCTGAAAACCTCTCGCGCGTCTTCCGATCACCTTGCCAAAGTTATCCGTTCGTTGATTTAAAGACTTATAGGTACTATTGTACATATGCGTTTACAATCTAATAAACAGAAAAACAATGTTTGTCCTGTATGTATCATACAATAGGTACAGGACAAACAGAAACATTGATTTGTTAGTTGCAAGCAATACGGGGTTTTCATAAATGACTCTTAAATGAGCGGTTATTTTGACCTCAGACTGACGTGTAATTTAATAACCCGTAAGCCACTAAGCAAATTACTTAATGTCTTATTAAAATAACACGTTTCACACCTCAAAACTTAGAGCAAGGATAACTAATAAATTTAGTAACAAATACTGTAGAATATTATTGTAAAACTATCGTTTTACAATAATCAACTTGCTATAACTTTGCTGCCGAATAAAGCAAAAGCATATTTTATATTCTAGAAACTAAAATATAAAAGGGGTTTACATAATTTAACGTTCAAGTCACGCCTTCTGCTTGAAGAATAAGTTTTACTCTTTTAATAACAAAATTACATATTCTTGACTTGTTCATTACTGAATAAAATAATGTTGAGGTTAGAGGTTAAAATTGTAAAGTAAACCATAAATCTTCTTGAACAATTAACAATTTAATTTTACGTAAATACGTAAGTTTTTTTTTTGATAGGTCCACTCGTAGTTCAGCACACTAAGGCTGGTTACTACTTAACCGGACGATCAAACGAAGTTTATAATCATAGTCGTCTTCGAGTGGTCGAAATGCAACCATAATTTTCGTTATTTCTAATGCATTATTTTTATGCAAAAATATTAGCTTCTACACTGCTTCTTCATATAAACTTTAACTAAGCCAAATCTTATAATCCTCCGTCCGCATAATTTTCGTAAAAAGGGGTAGGTACTTAGTATTTTCTTCACGTATTTAATATACATAGATGAGAAAGTGTCCATAGAACATTGAGCACATTCAACGTTCCAGGAGTGACTTAGATTCCTTAAATTTTCTCCCCAAAATATGGGTACGACGTAGTAAAGCGATATAAAATGGGGGTGGTAGTTAGGCAATATATAAAATAACGCCGCTCACCGGTGCCACACACACGTGTGGTTTTCTTATTTAATACTATCAACACATGTTCCCTTTTATAAAAAACAACATAAATAGACCGTCCCTAGATGTTTTATCGACCATAAACAGGCGTGCGGACTCTTTCGCCGATATATCACGTTCACGCGGGGGAATACGCTTTTTCTCCTAGACACAACCCATTTTCTTCTTAAGGTATGGTGAGGAGAAATTGCGCTATGTTCATGTTACACGTACTTCTATATTTTTGCTGTTATTCAGTTCAGGTTGTAATATGTAGGGGGAAGCAAATCCAATCAAGCTTGAGATGTCTCCACTGAGAGGAAAACGCTGCAGTAGTTATATTGCAGTACAAGGAAAGTAAATTTACCTCGTAACGTCGCTTTTTGCGTTACGTTATTTATAAGGAAGTTCATAGAAAGTTATGTTAAATAAATAACTTAAAGATCTAATGGACACAAAAGAAAAATCAAAATGAATAGTTACGTAACAGCATCAAGTTCAGTTAAATCGTTAAGGCCATACCAACTGTCATCGTGCAGACTCCGTAAATTTTTACTTGTAAACCGGTAAGAAAATAGTAAGAAGGCGTGTCGAAAAGATTTATTGACAAACGCTGGTTCCGCGTGGGGGCCATCACGGAGATTTGTAACTCTACACCCTGAGGCGAGGGATACGCACTAAAAAGCTGTTTTAGAAACCGCCTCTATTCCTGGAATGGCGGGAACTATGACTCTTCTAAGGATATTTAGTTATAAACAGAATTTGTTTGCGTTAAGACTATTTTTGGACTTCGATTATAATGTAAGTATCTTGTCCGTTGTAAGACACCCTTTTAGGAAGTTTCTCTTTGTTCTCAAAACAAATATCGGTGCTTTGTAAAATATATTTAGTAACAAAAAATTGGCCAAGTGCGAGTGAGACTCGCCCATGAAGGGTTCCGCAGTAACTATAATAATATAATATATGTACATTTATTTGACAAAAAAAAACCTTAAAACATTTTACCACTTTGGAAGCGTATATCTTTTAAACGATTAACTTATGAAAAAGTGGTTTTCGAAACCTCAATCCATGTATGGGGAGAGCCCCCCTTCATTTTAAATATTTTTTGACAGACAGACAGACAGACAGACAGACAGACAGACAGACAGACAGACAGACAGACAGACGGACAAACATGACGAAACTATAAGGGTTCCGTTTTTTGCCATTCGGCTACGGAACCCTAAAAATGGAGTTAACATTTATACTTTCTTATAAAACATTGGTCCAATCGTCGGTAGTGTTAGTAATTTCACTTGGCGTTTCATTTTTCTCCATTTATCCAAATGTTATTCGATAATACCTCAAACATTTATTATAAATCTCGACGTTATCAAAAATGTCTCCAGAAATAAGCGCGATGCAATGAATTTTAGTTCGCTTTCATCCATTTATTTCTAGGACAATTGGTTTAATTTAGAATACAATATTTCAACCTAAATCCACTTAATTTTAAGTGTGTTTGTATGTTTTGACAACTTATTTTTAGTTTCCCGTTTCATTATACAAGTATTTCCCGTATTTTTCTCCCTCCGTCTCAATGGTCACAGCACGTGTCTCAAAGTCGTCGTTATCATAATCCTATTTAGCAAAAATGAGAGGAGCGGAAGCCTCCTTATTTTATTCACCTCATTTGAATTATTGCTATTTGCTCCTTTGGGAGACATTAGGCCCCCAATTGTATATACTAAGCAAAAACACGTTTCTTATTTTATATTCAGTTATTTATGACTTATGTACCTACCTTACATGATAGATTTGCTGGTTTTTTTTGTAGTGATTTAAGTAACAAGTTATTTTAATAAATAGTTATCCTGTTAATATGACAGTTATGTCTAGGTATCATAAAATTACTTAGGTACCTACATTATGTTGCTAATAATTTATTCAAGTCCGACCAAATACTCAACCGTTACAAGTTATTACAAACTAGCTTCTGCCCGCGACTTCGTACGCGTGGGAAGGTTTTCCCGCGCAATTCCCGATCCCGTGGGAATTTCGGGATAAAAAGTAGCCTATGTGTTATTCCAGAATGTTAACTATCTACTTACCAAATTTCATTCAGATCCATTCAGTAGTTATTGCGTGAAAACGTAACAAACATACAAAAACACAAATGTTTCCTCTTTATAATATTAGTTTGGATAGTTTAGACATAACCTAACTTTACGGTAGAACTGAGAGATGATGTTTACTTGTTCTTTGCACTAATAATTCAGAAAGAAAAATCAAAACATTCAAAAAAAACAAAACTGAGCTTCGCTTCCGTGGACGTTATCACGATATAAAAACATAACCCTCCTTCTTTTGCGGTCAGGTAAAAAGCTCAGTTAGGCTACGGCTTTTTACCCTTGCTTTAGCCTTCCTCAAGCTTCAACCTACTTCCATACCAAATTTCATCTAAATTCACCCAGTTCTTTTGAAGATTAGCGCGTTTAAACAAACAAATAAACTTTTCCGCTTGGAATATTAGTATAGATACCAGTGGCGAAGGCTCCATACAACTCGATTCCTACCGGTTTCCCTTTTGAAATATGGCAAATATTAGTGTATTATTTTATATATGAATATATAAATAGTAATCTATTATTTTCAATTAAACAAATAATTATTTACGAAGTTACAAGATTTCGAAGTCAGCCACAGGGCCACAGTTACTGGAATTCACGCATCACACTTGAACAAGGTAAGCATTTTTTGGTCCGGCTTCCCTTTTATGAAAATTCACCCTTCGCCACTGATAGATACCTACTCAATCTTAAAAAAAAATAGTTTTCTTAGACAGAATTACACGACTTTTTGTCACTGTCCCAAAGTCATTGCATTTCATAAATTCAGCAAACAGAATTCAATTTACGAGCCTCACCAATCAGTTGACGATATCGATATTCCCTTTGTTCTCAGTAATTTGCCTTTACGAGAAAAAAGCCCGGGGGAGGATCCGGTGAATATTTTATTTTTCCAAAAATTCTTTTCTAACGAAATACGTCCTCGCCAATTATATTCAGGGCTGAGCCTTGCGATGCGATGTTGTTACTTAATGTTATTCTGTATTGCTTGTCTAGTCGTCTGCTTGTCCAATTAGTTTGGGACTTAATGACCTTAATTCTTTTCTGGAGCTAGATTGGCACTTCAGTACTTATAGTGCTATTTTTTAAGAAAGAAAATGTTGCTCCGCTCTAGGAATTTCTCATTTTATTTTAACTAGGTATTTTGTTCAATTGTGCCATGCCACAAAAGGGTGAATTATTATATTAAACCAAAAGAAATAAAACTTATTAAGAAAATACATGAAAATTTACCATTCCCCACACCCTTAAAATGCTTACATATTACAAAACAAAATCTCGCGCCGCATCTGCCTGTTCGTGATAAACTCAAAAACTACATAACAGATTTTCATGCGGTTTGCACCAAAGGATTTATGACAAAGGTTTGATTGTATCATTTATTTATTATGTAATATGTATACTTTATTTTCAACCTCTTTTTTTTTGGTGGGAAAATCATCGAATGACTTCTTCCGCTCTGGGTGAAGCGGAAGGGTGTGTCAGATTTCTACTGACTAAAAACCCACCCTGTTCCTTCGGCTGCCCTAAATTTCCGGGGCCGCGGTAACTCGGTAGAACTTTCCCGCAAATTTATTGTCCACCTTACAATACTTCTATGGATACAAAAAGTGTATTTATTTATATTTTTATTTATTGTATGGTAATACAATAAATAAAAATACATATAGTATGTGTAAAAATAGTGTAAATGGGTGTGTATTAGCAGAAAGACCGTGCGAAACTAGTGTTTATTTATTTATTAAAGTTATCGAACAGCCTACCTACTTCTTTCTCAGTTCGTCTTGAACTTTTTTCAACCGATGACAAAAAGAGGAGGTTATCAATTCGACGCGTATATAATTTTTTTTTTTAATTTATGGTCGTCGATTACTCGAAGACGGCTGAACCGATTTGCAAAATTCTTTTTTTGATTGAAAGGGTATACTTCGAAATTGGTCCCATTTTCATAAAAGTCAGGATCTGATGATGGGATCCTGGAGAAATCGAGGGAACTCTTCAAATATTATAGGCACACCTATGACGTTTTGGGTATTTATTACAGTAACTTATGCAGTTGCTTTCAAAAAGTACCATTTGAGGAAGTGGAACTGATGATGAAGACCACAGATGGCCGCCGAAACTACTCAATAATAAGTATTTCGTGGATTGCGATTCGATTACTTGAATATGGATGTTAAGCACTTTATGCTCGTCACAATGCATATGGTGATGTAGAGCTGATGGTGAAGTACCAGGAGAACTCCTCAACAATTAACGGTCCAGCATTGGGAAAAGCAATATTTTGTAAAAGGTTATAAGTAGTTGACATTTAGGCTCTTGTAACTAGGTAAATTAAAAATAGACCAACTAAAAAGAGTGAAATAAAAACTTTTTACCAAAAAATTAAACCGACTCCCAAAAAACACTGCAATGTGAAAAATAACTTTAATTTCGGAAGTCGGTGCCAAAAACGAAAATACAAAACTAAAGACACCGACTACCGAAATTAAAGTTATTTTTCACTTTGCAGTGTTTTTTGGGAGTCGGTTTAATTTTTTGGTAAAAAGTTTTTTTTTATGTATGTTAGGTAAGTACCTCATAACTCAAAGACATTTAGGTTGGAAAGGGTATACTTTATAGTTGGTCCCATTGTCATCACGTTAGGATCTGATGATGGAATCATGGAGAAATCGAGGGAACTTTTCAAATATTATAGGCACACCTATAGCGTTTTGGGTATTTCTTGTAGTAACTTGTGCAGTTGCTCTCGAAAAGCACCATTTGGGGAAGTGGAACTGATGATGAAGACCACAGATGGCCACCGAAACTACTCAATAATAAGTATTTCGTGGATTGCGATTCGATTACTTGAATATGGATGCTAAGCACTTTATGCTCATCACAATGCACATGGTGAAGTAGAGCTGATGGTGAAGTACCCGGAGAACTCCTCAAAAATTAACGGTTCTGCATCGAGAAAAGCAATATTTTGCAAAAGGTGATAAGTAGTTGACATTTTGGCTTTTGTAACTAGATAAATTACAAACCGACCCACTAAAAAGCGTGAAAAAAGTTTTTTTGCAAAAACTAAAACCGACTTCCATATCAAAACACTACAAAGCCAAAAATAACTTTAATTTCGGAAGGCGGTGTGAAAAAAAGAAAATACAAAACCGATTACACCGACTACCAAAATTAATGTTATTTTTGGCTTTGTAGTGTTTTGACATGAAAGTCAGTTTTTTTTTTAACTTTTTGTGTGTATAAGTTACAAACAACCTTAATCTTAAAGTCGCCAATTATAGGATAAACAGCATTAACAGCTAAGACTATAAGATTAGATACAAAAAAAACTTTGTTAATAATCTGTGGATTGTTATAAATAAATATTTAGATATGATATCATTATTGATAATAATATAAAAATAATAAACAAAAACTAGTATAAAATTTAATAATAAATTAACCGATTGAAAGCAACTTATTCATATAAGTAACAATATAGAGCTAAAACAAAAAAAAAATAGATTTGTTCTACACTACGCACTTGGTCGGTTTTCTTATTTGTACCTTAATAGCTTCCCATCATCTTCATTCCAAAACTGTTTAGTTTCTTGGGATGCCATTGGTTGGTTGTAAATAACAGATACCACACGGCAATTTAATATAAAATCGATTGAGTCAGTTTAAAACGAAGCTCGGAATAATGGGCAATGCATTATGTGCACGTATAGTTGTTATTTATTGTTATGTAATATACTGAGTTAATACATTGTTTCTGTACGTGGTTCCCAGTGGAGTCTACGTCTTTGAGGTGTACGGAGGTATTTCTTGAAAATACTTCTTGGCATTTTATTAGGTGCTAGGTAAGTCTACATCGCTTCCGTATTTTAAAACAACTGAGGTATTCCCTAATCAGGTTCGTAATGTAGGCGGATTACTCTATGCAGGTTTATTTATCTTCGTTCGTTAAGTCCGTATTGGCATAATTTGCAAACGTTGCACACATTGAGGTAATGCACTTTAAAGTTTCTTTTCAACCGTACTTTAAAAATTCAACCGGCGAAAATGGATTACCACCGGTGTTGGCGATAGCAAGCGCCCAGGCGTTGCTTACGTTGTAAAAGATACAATCTTGGTCATACATCGGTATAGTATACTTCAAAACGGATAGCTACGGGCGGTTTGGAACAAAGAAAGATAAAGAGGGCATGACAAACATTCCACCTTGAACTTTAGAATTTTATTACTCAAGCCGAGCTAGAATGTATTTGACACTGTGACCGAGCGTATAGATTTGCACATGTTTCTACGTAATCCATTTTGAAATACGACCAAAAGCTTTGTACCGAATTAGCTCTAAACCGAATTACATCGCATTGCAATTTGTGTTAGTGACACGAATTGTATTGAGAAATCTGAGATTAACGAGCGATATAAAATTGTTTTTATTGAAATAACTGTTCCAAAAGTGGAATATATCACCGAGGTAAGAAGTTAAACGTTAACTCGGCACGGTGAGTTACGTTTCTCAGTGGTTCGCGATGCGGATCATTGGCGGAAAGTTTAATGACTTCATACCTAGTTAGTTCCTAACTGTACCGCACTTATTGCCGTTTGAAAGTTCTACCGAGCGTCACTAGTCATGCGATACCGACATTTATAAAACGTGACTTTTACGAATGCTTTATTCGGTCGTCCCTATAGACTTTGCAAAAAACGCAAAGTGAAATGTAGATAGATTCTCGCAGTGCCTATCGTGTAAGTAAGTAGTTATACAACATTGTAACCTTTACCTGCATTTAGACAGCACGTTATCTCGCAAAATAAACACCTGTAATGTAACCGGTTCGTAGGTACTCGAAAGATAAGTCAGTGGCAAAAAACAAGTAAGTACTTAGTTACTTAATTAAGTTGCATTTTGAAACATAGCCAATATCACTAAACGTGGTACTCCATCAGCAAATGTAAGAAGTAGCTACTTTAAACATCGCTCCCTCGAGGCTGGCTTGGAACATCAAGCTTTAAAGCCTTTTAGAATGAAAGGCACCTGATTTAAGGCCCCCTGTCGGCGATAACGAGGAAACAAGCTAGGCCAGTGGCCGCTCAATAAAACTTCCAACTAGCCAGGTTTTATCGGCGCTCACCATTTACCCGCATCTCCGCAGTCTAAGCGTGTCAGGTTAGAACACTCCACGCGAATTATGTAGCCATTATGCTTGACGTATGATTCCTCCGCCAGATGTTCCAATAAATCCGACGGTTTATGTTTTTAGTGACCTGAGCGTAATTCTCGTTCGAATGCAACTTTCAATTTGGTCTAACGACAAGATGCTGAACCGCAGGTTGAATGTTTAGCCTTTCTCTTTTGTCTTATTGCTAGACCACTCCCCCTTTGCTCGTTAAATCAAAATGTTCGAATACCTACACGGATATCTGTCTATGCACAAACTGACTCACTACTCAAGTACATTGCCTAAACATGGCACTTCTGTAAAAACACCACTCACACTACTCTCATACAAAAACTCACTATACACACACCATAAACACACATACACATCTCCATACACTACTCACACACATTTTGCGGTAAAATTACTTATTTAATTAAAGTTATTTAATATTTTAAGTTATTGTTAATTTACTTCTCTTCTTACTTAGAATGTATTAATATGTAAATCTGTATGTTCACAACAACAATAGGCTGGCACAAGTCCGCAGTTATATGATTCTTATTTCTAAGTGGAATACTGTCTCTCAAAATACAGGATATCCTAGCTTGAGAGGCAGGGCTCACTATATCTGTATACAGACTTTTGCAGCATTGTTAGCATCCTGTCAATCTGTGTAAATGATGTATGTATATTTGTGGCAATAAATTATATATTATATTATTATAAGAGAACCTCCATATGTATGCAAGTAACTACAGCAAATGTTCAAAATTCTCAGATGGGAGAAGAATTGCCTTTTATTTTTATATACGGTAAGACGGTAAAGTGTTCCAATACAGTTCATATTACATAGGCATGCGAGACGCGAATCCCGAGCGACTTGTGACGGGGGTAAAATAAAATTACACAACGTCCCCTAAGGACGGCGACACGCGACGGTTACGATAAAGAGGATTATTGCCTGCACTTGAGAATGCACCCTCGATGATACGCCATAACGACACATATTGGACTAAAGGGCGCCAACCCTAAAGGCATTAGTCCGGATTATCGCTTTATCTTTACAAAGCATTAGTCAATAAGTCACCTTAATCTTGAATCTTTGTCTAGATTATCGATGCTATTGTTTTCATTTTGTATTTTGATTAGATAAGACAAGAACATTACAATATAAAGAATCGCTTTATGTTGCCCGTACGTGACGCATTAAAATGCACTTCATATGTATTGTTTTGATATCTTCTGATGAAAAAACGTGATCCTCACAGAAGTGACGAAATATGATCACGAAAGCTCCATATCTAGGGACACAATTGTCTATTTAGTCACGGTCATCTGGTAACCTCATAAATTATGTGGACCGACAACACCCTCGACTTTCCGATGAGTCACTAGTCCCGACGACAAATGAGCTAGCATGACCACACGGAGGGTTCACGTCAATTACTTCAACAGCAGGTTTCATACTTAGACGACACTACGATTTGTTAAAACCCCTCGCATATACTACTTATTAAATTTAGATTCCGATGGGGAAGTATACGTTTTAAATTTACATATACGCTTTGAGTCCGAATGGTTCCAGTTTTATACGTAATTTACAATGAAACAAGAGTACAGTGCAAATTTTACGAAGCTGAAAATAAAACAACGTGCACGGTTTCTCCGACAAACTTTTTGCTGAGAGGGCTGGTCTTCAAATAGAAACTGCAATGGACGGTAAATTAAAATGGGTTACAGTGGTCAAATACCAAAACATCGCGGTCGCGCAGCGAACCGGAATAGATACTGTATATTGAATTCTATAGTTTAGTAAGCTGTACATAGTACGTATTTGATTTAAAAATAAGCTTTTTCATTAGCTAAAGTAAGTTTCAATTTTCTGTGAGAAAAGTGACAAAAATATGGGGTTGTAACCTACATAACTGGACATACATAAGTACTCAAAATTAGTATCAGTAATTAATAATGCGTCACCTAGACACGTCAAGACTTACGCGTGCCCATATAGTAAAACATAAATTAAAATGTTTTACGCAACTGGAAATACTCTTTTATTTCAAAAATGGGTACAGTCAGGTTTATAAATCTAATAGTCGAGTTGGTGGCAAACCCGAAAAACGCGTGTTTAATTTATGATAAATCAGCCATAACAGGATACGGAGAGTAACTTTAAGGAGTGATGAACACTGGTCTAATATACGTAGGTAACTACTTAATAATCGGTAGAAAGATAACAACGTATACGCGAGTGGGGTAGGTATAGGATCGCGGTTAATCCCGAGGCTTCTGGGACTGTTATTCACGCTCTGTATTAGACATTCCTACCTGCCCAATGAGCTGATGAAGACGGTGGTAGTGCCTATAATTAAAAACAAGACTGGAGATAATAAAAAAAGTTCAAATTCTGATAAGTGAAACTATCGCCCGATATCATTAGCTACAACCACAGCCAAAGTGCTTGATGGCCTGCTTGAGAGACAGCTTAAGAAGAAACACCTAAATTTAAACGATGCACAGTTCGGTTTTACACCAGGACTTTCGACAGAATGCGCAGTTATGAGTTATGCTCTCAAGCAAACTGTCAGGTATTACACAGACAGGAGCACGCCTGTGTATGCAGCCTTTCTTGATCTCTCCAAGGCTTTTGATCTGGTTGGGTATGATATTCTCTGGCATAAATTGAAGTGTTCAGGTGTGCCGGGTGAGCTGATTAATATGTTTAAATATTGGTATGATAACCAAACTAACCAGGTCAAATGGCTTGGAGAACTTTCTGATGAGTACAGGTTGGAGTGTGGAGTGAGACAGGGGGGGTTAACATGTCCTTCACTCTTCAACTTGTACGTGAACGGGCTGATTGTTGAGCTGAGCAACATCGGAGTGAGATGCTCGATTGATGGTCACTGTATCAACAGTATTAGCTACGCAGATGATATGGTGTTGCTCAGCCCATCAGTGGCCTAGCTCAGGAAGATGACAGGCGTATGTGAGGAGTATGCGAGAGTACACGGTCTCCTGTACAATGAGCAGAAAAGCGAGCTCATGGTGTTTCAAGCCAGGGGTCGTAAACTGGGGGATGTGGCACCTGTGTTGCTTAACGCTGTCGCTCTTCGAAGAGTGAGTGAGTTTAAATACCTCGGCCATGTGGTCACCGAGAATTTAAAAGATGATAGAGATATAGAAAGGGAGAGGAGGGCGATGGCGGTCCGCTGTTACAGCGGACCGCCATCGTGATCATGATGGTACGCAGATTTGCTAGGTGTAGTTTAGATGTAAAGATCACTCTGTTTAAAGCATACTGCCATACTCTCTATACCTGCAATCTGTGGGTCAACTACACGCAGCGGGCCATCAACGCTCTCCGAGTACAATATAATAACGCGTTCGGGGGCGGGGGGGGGGTGGGGCTCCAACGCTGCTGTAGTGCGCCTCTCTGATGTTCCGTACGCGTGGGAGCGCCAACACCATCCTGAACGTACTCAGCCACAAGCTGGACAGCCCCCTTCTGGGACACTGGGTTCAAACACAAGTGCACGTGCCCGGTGCCCCAGAAGGAGGCAAATACTTAAATTAAATTAATGTGTATATAAATTAATATTTATTTATTCGATGTGAAATGTGTGTGATGAGTGAAAATTGATGAAAATGTATGGACCCAATATGTCTGAAATAAAAAGATTTAATTTACTTAATTATTTTTTTATTTATTATAGTATAATGAGTGTTTAACTTGCGGAAAACGCAACTATTATAGTTTATAACTACCTACGTATAAGTATTTTTTGTAGTAAATATTTTACTTCAAAACCACTTTCTAACAAGTAGTCGCCCAATACAGTTTAAAATCTTATAATCGGATAGTAGTCACAGGTTTCAGTAACTCACCCTAAGATAGAATAATCGGATTACGTCGCCACAAAGAAATGTCGGGGCTTTAAGAAACTACTTTGGCAATAACGAGGCGACTAACCGCTTCCAAGAAACCACGATATGTTTTATTGAAACCAAACGACAATCAGATTGGATTTCAAGGATTGACGATTTGTCCTTTTTTGAACTTCTATTGAACCAATAAACTTATTGTTGAACCTAGTCGAAACATGTAGGCTTTAATATTTTAGTATTTAACTTTAGTCTTTAAGGTTTGGTATGGAATCAAGTTTATGTTTTTTTTATCCAGGTTACATTTTACTACGGTAAATAAGAGCTAGGATTTTAATCTGTCTATCCATCTCCGTGATAAAATTTATTTTAATTACTAGCTGCTGCGCGCAACTTCGATCGTGTGGGAGGATTTCCCGCGTAAATTCCGATCTCGTGGGAATTCCGGGATAAAAATGTGTTATTCTAGGATGTTAACTATCTACTCACCGAATTTCATTAAAATCCATCCAATAGGTCCGTAAATTAGCGTGTACAAACAGACAAACACACGGACTCTTTTTTTAATTCTTCCTTTATAACTGTTTCGTAACCCTCTGAATTATTATTTTTGTAAAAGTATGAAATGTACAGACACACTTTTTTAATGTTTTATTATATGTGTAGATATAGATTTAAATTTCAATCAGGAATTATACGTACCTATACTAGCGACTGCCCCGGCTTAGCACGGGTGCATTGTAGCTTCTAATGGACGCCGTTCTGCCCCGCATTTTAAATCTCTGATATCAGATATTCATTTTAATGATATACTTTAATGGAAATTCTGATTTACATTTCATGCACAACTTATCGGTCGTATCGTTACGTATTTAATCGGATGAGGAAAAATACTGAATTGTTTAGAACAGCTTCGTAAATAACCCATTAGGTACTTATTGTAATAATTATGTAAAATATCAACGCGGGCTTTCTTTAGATCTTTTTAAGATTGTACAGTTCCTTTATTTTGATTTATTTCGTTAAGGCAGTGCTTTCAATATATGTGCATAAAAATAATATTTTCACGACATCACATTACAAATCTTTAAAGTTCTCGGCTTTTCCATGATAAAATATGCATGAAGTATACATATAAACCTTCCTCTTGAATCACTCTATTGATAAACCGCAATAAAATACGTTACGGGGTTGGAAAGATCTAACCGTACAAATGACGCCACGGGTAGCAATTTTGTTTTATTGGTAAGCTATTTAGAGATAGAGTACATCTCTATCTATGAACGCGTTAAATTCTCAAATTGTATTATTGTAAAGAACACTATCATTTACAGAAAACCTATTTTAAGTCGCAACCTAATTAAAACGTATGTATTTAAATGAATAAAGGCAATAATAAATTATGGTGCAAATCTACGTAGATTTAGTTCAGGGCCAGTCGCACATGAGTAAACATGAGAAATGTGCTACCATGTCACACAGTCGAGTTGTTGATTGAAGAATTATGCTAAGTGTGTCGCTCGTCATATCCTGTAGAAAATAAAATATTCAGCAGCTTCTTTATCCAAGAGAATCGCGTGAATTCCGTGGGTTCTTCTCGACCCATTTGCGACGTAATGGCCCGTCGTAGTCTGCCTTCAGGATTCTAATGGAAAAACGTCTCAGTCCGATCACAGCCTTTCAAGTCTTATTTCACTTTAGCGTTAAGCACAAACGCTTTTGCGGAGGTAATACGTTGAAAGCTGTTAAAAAAAGTATGAAAACGTTTCAAGTTTTACAACGCAACGTTTTTGTATCTTTATACTCATTGCGGAGTCTGGGTAATTCTATTTACGATGACGTTTTATTTTTTTATTATTATGAATAGCAACTGCCATTTTCCCCGCACTATTTTCTTTGTGATGTAAACCCATTTACACGCATGTGTTCGTTCGTTTACTGGAGGGGTGGGTGTTAAACTAACAAGGGTGCAGCTCTTATTAACGGCCTGTCAGAAGTGTTATACCCAAATCCTCGCTGAATCATATCCCTTCAGATGCAGTTGTATTGATGCAATGAGTCAGCATAAAAAAATCTTTTTGTACAACGTAACGTAATTTAATTTTTATTCAAGATACTTTTGTTCGAAGAAAATAGTATGTTGCGGAAATGCAAGTATATAATAAAATGCTCTTAAAACAAGGTTTAGTAGAAAACTTAATGTTACCGTAAAGATATCAAATACTACCGTTTCTTTTCAGTAACAAAAGCTTGTGGAGGAGGACACATTTAGAATCTGTCTCACACAAGCGTCGTCGTGTTAGAGACAGTTACTGATAGCTGAATAAACAAACAGGTAAGCGATGTTGATATTGATTCCGCTCTGTAAGACCCGAGTGGACGTAAACATGGTGTTTGTACCGTGTATTTGAATGCAAACCGAATGTTTCTAGAGAATAAAACACTATAGCATTCGCAGTGGCTGTTGGAAATATAATTATAGGTTTCTGGTACAGTATAGATGTAGTCACTACACATAAATTACGTGTTCACTTTTCTCATGCGCTAATTTAGAATTTAAGGAGAAAAGCTACGAAACAGCGCTCACAAAAGCTAGACTGTCATTAGGTCTTACACAGAGTTTTCGAAGAAACAAACGGTACAGTCAGAAACAAAAGCACTAAAATTAGCTGCTCGCATTGTCTGTAACATTAATACAGTTAATAAATTGTAAACATTTCAAATTCGCCTTTTAACGAAGCACCTTGAGTAACTACAATGATTTTATGTGAACAAAGTACAAACCTTCAGACGCGGCCGAAACATAGCAGCGGCCTATTTATTTATTGTTCTACTTGTGAGAGGTGCAAAGTGGGCGGTGAGGGTGGGGCACCCCAGGTGGGGTGGCCAGGTGGGCCTTTCTCCCCCGAGACATTGGGCAGGAAAACACTTTAATACGGTACGAAGCAATTCGTCTAACATCGAGGAAATTAAGATGAACCGCATTACGGACGGAACAAACAATATTGACTGGTAGGTAATTCAATTTAGTTTTCATAAGTAACTTTGTATTGAGATTTCTCGTTGCTATTTAAGATTACAACAATAATGCGAGTCAGAAATTGGAAGTACGAGGCCTCAGTAATGGAACAATGCTTGCTTGCACAATAGTAATAACACAATAATTTGGGCTGACATTGAAGCACAATGATTAATAACCAACAGTGTTTCTGACACTTCAATCAAAGTTCCGACCTAACAGAGTTAACCACCATAATGTAGTTTCTTCTCCAGCAACGATAACAAAGGAATACGTGACGCAGTTACTCGGCAATCTCAGCAAGCCACGGCAGTAATTAAAAATGTTTTCGATGTTCGCCGGCGAACTTTACCTCGCCAATGGTCGGTTTTCTAACGACTACCTAGCTAAGTTTTTTCTACCGCACAAACTCTACGTAACAACTTTCTATATTGTTGCCTAAAAATAATCTATTGCACAACTCCTTAAAGTTTTTCATGGGTGGAAAAATCCAGGTGCTATTTACTTAATTTTATACACCCTTGAGATTGCGATTCTCTAAACTGTAATTAGTTTTGTCATAAAACGTCTATCATAATATGAAGACGATTTTTCTAACTCCTAAATATAATGTTAATAACCCTTAATAATAATTAATAACTACTTAGTTATAAAATGCTTGATCTAAGTAATGCAATAAAGGCAAATTTACAACTTGATTAATCGAGATCAAGACGTTTCTTAGTCTAGGTGTAATTAAGAGTTTTCACAACGAGTGCTATCGTGCATTGTGATAGAACAACAATAGGAACAGGTTACAAAATCTTCGAGACGTGAACGTCTCATCAATTTTGAGGTGATGAGTCAGTCTTTGTTATACATGGCGCGGTGTGGGTTTGCTAACACTTCTACCGAACCCTTCGGGCTTAGAGGCGTGATGATATGACTTTGTTAGATT
This sequence comes from Tholera decimalis, assembly GCA_943138885.2. Classification (NCBI taxonomy): domain Eukaryota; kingdom Metazoa; phylum Arthropoda; class Insecta; order Lepidoptera; family Noctuidae; genus Tholera; species Tholera decimalis. The sequence goes on from OW964551.2 coordinate 34,055,537, forward strand.
TCCCACGTACAATAGATCCATCTCTTTGATGTAGTAAAGAAGTGTTTTACAACGGTAGTAACGCTACAGTACTCAAATGTATGTGTAAATTATGTAGCGTAACTGTTGCCTGAGATTTTATGGCAAAATCATCGCCCATTTGAAATATTACATTTTGCCAGTGTACGAACAAGTTAAAGTCTTTTTAATTCATAAATCACATTAAGGTATAATCTAGACACGCGGCAGCGTGTCAAGCCAAGTTCAAGCAAAGAGAACTGGGGAGCAGAACCATTACACGAACCATTTGGAGCCACTTTTGACTCCTTTATATCTCAAAAACTATTCAACTTAAACACACCAAATTTGGTTTATATAATGAGACCCCTTAGATAAACTAGTACCCCAAATTTTATAAATATAGCTTAAACAGTTATATAGATATTAACATCCAAAAATCGTCATTTTTATGACTGATTGACTGACTGATCTATAGATGGATATAAAACCTAACCCACTTCCAGATGACCTAGAAAGTTCAAATTTGGTATCCAGCTAGGTAATTGTGTATATACAAAGAGAAAAAAATCAGAAAACATTGAATTTATCGGATTTGAAATTTTTGCCAATTAATCGATTTTATTACTTACAAGGTAAGGTAGCGCTTTGCCAAATTTTAAGAGCAAAAAAGTCATCTTTCGTATCTATCATATTCTTCGAAGGAAAATAAATTCCATCCAGCAATGGTTGTTTTTAACGTTTCTGGAAACCCTTATAATTTCGTCGAGTCCGTCTGTCTGTCGACCGTCCGTCAAGGTTTACTGTGATCATCTTATTCTTATACAGTGTGTTTAGGAAACATGGACACCTGCTTTGGTGAAAGTACCCATGCATGAAAATGAACGAATTTTACCATGGGGCCAAATTCGAAATCGCAAAAAACCCGTCTAAGTGCGAGTCGGACTCGTGCAAGAAGGATTCCGTACCAAAACAGCGCAAAAAATCACGTTTATTGTATGGGAAATTAACCCTCTGCGACTGATGTGGTAGTCCAACAGACACCGCGAAATATGAAATTCTGTTTATTTCCGTTAATTTTCAAACTTGAGCGCCGGTTCTTTTAGTACCTTACTATAGTGAGCTCGCGCGTCGTTTAGTGCGCGGCGGGCGGTCGCAGTGAACATGCATATGCGAAGCGGAGGAAAGGTGTCCAGGAGACTACTACGTCAGCATTAAGGTAAGTGTCTTCTATACTACCACCTCAGTAAAATGGTTATATTATCATAGTGTCTCCTAAACAACCACATCAGTAAATAAGTTTTAAATTTCCAAGTTCTAATACTATTCAATTAATACTTAGCCGAATTTAAAAAAATCACTTATAGTGTTTTATGTTATGACTGAGTAACAAAGGCGAAGTAGCATCTAAAGTCCACGCGGGTGAACTCACGGCGCAAAATCTATATCATTTAAAATATATATATATATATATATATATATATATCTTATTTTTCTTATTTTTAGATGGCTGACTCAAGTAACAACACTAGGCCAGATATTTCTACTCGTAAGAGAACGTCAGCTGGAACTTTTGTGGGTCATTAAGACCAAATATTACAGTGGCTGGAAGAGGAAATTAACATGAGTTTAGTGATATTGATGATGAAGTTGAAAATCCTACTTTTAAGCCAGAAACTCAACACTTCGAAAATGATATTATTTCATATGAAGAAGATCCACAGCCAAATGTAGAAGCACAACAGGAACCAGCCGCATTTGTCGAACGACAACAATCTTCAGACGAGTCACAACAGTGCCAGAACCAAATAAAGTCATGTTGTTGATTTCTTCATCACACCACATTCAAAAAATAGATAATGATACAGGAAAACCAGTTATGATTACAGACTATAATCATACAAAAGGTGGATTGGACGAGGTGGATAAGAAATGCTCTATTTATTGTTGCAGCCGTAAAACTCGTCGGTGGCCTATGGCAATTTTTCAAAGGATTCTGGACAGGGCAGGCATAAATAGCTTTGTACTGTATTAAAATTGTTCTGACAGTGATGGCAAAATGAGAATAGGAACTTTTTTTTATTGAATATGGCAAGAGATATAGTGCTGAATCATATGAAAACCCGATACAACGAAAGATTGCCAAGGGAGCAGCGAATGACTGTCACTAGGGTTTTAAGCAAGAATCTCCCCCCTCCACCACCACTAGTTCGTTATGTTCCAACAAATATCAGAAAACTTAGTTCTATTTGTCTAACAAAAATAAAAAGGCAGATGAAATACTGTTGCTGTAATTGTTCGAAGCCAATTTGCCTTCAGTGCTCCAAGCCACTATGTGATAATTGTCAAACAAAGCTGTGATTTGAAGACTGTCTAATTTTGTAGTCAACCAACGAATGTACCTATCTCATGTTTCCTAGACTGATTATGATTACTCTAATTGTTAATTTTAAAAATGTATAATGTTAAATTTAAAAGACGTTGAGTTTCTAATTTTTCTATGTCATTAATGTTTAAGTAGTGATTCAAAGACTGATTTATGTGAAGTCAATAAACACAATTTAATTTAAAAAGTACACATTGTTTTATTATTTAAAGTAAAATTCACATAAAAATAGGCTATTAATTGAATACAAACCAATAAAATAGCTGCATAATTTAAATTCAATAAAAATATTTGCTGTTGAAATGGTGTCTGGTGTACTACCACGTCAGTACAATAGTAAAAATTGAGCCACGTCAGTCGCAGAGGGTTAAATATTTATTTTATTCTGTTTGTTATATGTCCTATTCTAGGTACAAACACACATTTAGAGGCGATGCCGATGATGTTGTGTAAATAAGCAGGTGTAAAAGAAATAGGTAGGTACCTACTTATCACGTGTTTTGCTATAATATTATATTGCATCAATTTTGCATAATAATTTTAATTACAAGAAGTAATGATATGCCACCAAAAACATAAATGTGAAAATGGGAGCCAAGTTCAATTGTCGACTTCGCCAACAAAAGACAAAAGAAAATAAGACTTTTTCAATTTGAATAGTTGAATTATTTACACAAAGCAAATAACTTATGATCTATTGAACCTCATCATTTGACTTGGCTAGTTTTTACATACTGCTTATCTTATATTTAGCTAATCAACTTATCAACTTTACATTATTGCAAGTTATTGTTTTTATACTGTATGGTTCTATTCTTCTACATATTTGTTTTGCTGGTAAATGTGTAAATAATTCGACTATTGAAAAAGTGATATTTTTATATTATTTTATATTATATATATATAAGCATTGTTCTAGCAGAAAAAAAAATCAAGAAATTGTGTTTTAAGTTTACTTAAGAATGTTATACGTTCTTATGAATTAATTTCAGGATTGTCTCCAGAACTTAGCACACAACTAGATCTCAAGTCTTTTGTCGGCGAAGTCGACAATTGAACTTGGCTCCATTTTCACATTTATGTTTTTGGTGGGATTTAATCCCACTCCCAAACACGAACCCGCATTAACCGCGTAAGTATCGAAATGTGCGTCAAGCCAAAGTTGAATAAACTATGAAGCAATAGCCAGATCAACAGTAAACGCTAGATTATCACGGCGAGATCAGACCAATAACCACTAAGTACCGTTAGAACCATGTCACGCCCATAGTGAGTACAGTCGAACACACGTCAGCAGTAACATTTGAACCAGAAAAACCTGCTAACTACTTACAAAGAAAAAAGGTTTCTCTTGGAGTTAATGTAGGCCGATCGTGCAGTTAACTGTACTGAACCAACAGTAATGTACCGAAGTATTCGGGAAATCTTCTCTTAAATGTACCAAGTCTACGTGAGACAGTTTTAACAGTGCGTGGAACTTGAATCAGCGATATTTAAAGTCGAGTTTAATGAGCCTAACGGATGTAGAGTATATCTAGGCAGTTCTTTAACGTGACTCCACGTCATGTTTATAGACTACATAATTATGTATCGCTATGAGAATGATATACTACTTGCATGTTTCTAGCATACCGAGTGTTGGGTAACTGACATTTGATCCTAGCTTATAATATGATGACTACATTTAATAATACAATGCAAGTACACACTAAGAATCCGCTGTAGTTGCAGTAATACTAGTTATACGATGCTAGCTCTGTACAATTTAATCTAACATCTACATTCTACATCGTAGTTTTGATCATAAATGACAGCAAACGAGATATAAATTATTCTTTAAGATACTATAATGTCTAAACTCTGCGATAAAAAAATCAACACGAATTAAACATTGTAAACTAACCCGTTAAAGTACTTAACAATATCATTGCTTAATACAAAGTAACAATAATTGCAAGTAACATTCTGGGACGGGAAGAGATTCTAGATGCGGAACCTGTCTACAACTAAATAACTACCAAGCCTTACATTTTATGGCAAAACAACCTAGCAGAATGTTAATGAAAATCTAGTTTCATGTTGAGATTCGCCTGTTTACTTCCTTCAATATAAAGTGTACAAAACGTGGGTAGATTTGTATTTAGGTGAATCAAATTCAAATTGCGACACGAATTCCGAATGACGTAATTTGACTAAAGAGAGGGTATTTGGTGATTTAGTGTAATCGGTCTGCAAATGCGCAAGCCGGTTAGAACTACTTATGTTTTAATTGAATATTATTTATTAAGCTGTCATTCGAAGCCGTAATTAGGCAAGTATGCATTACTTAATAGTTTTAAATACAGGAAAACTTGACATTAATAAGTACATTGCAATTAGACGAGCCACGTGTAAAACGCATAAGGCAAGCAGATGATGCAGCCGTATTAAATATTCATGAGACTGCTAATTTTGTTAATGAATCATGCAGAACATTCAAAGACTGCATAAGAAAACTTGTTAATGCAATTAGTAAGTAAGTACTAAATGTATCTGGCAAATAAATTCACGTTCATATTCACCAACATTTTTACAGACACAAGGCTTTTTAAAACAGAATTAATCCACAGTGAAATTGCGACTTACCTGAAATTATTGGATTCATTATAATATTGAGGTCAATAATACTAGTGGTATTGTCAATGCCCTCAAAATACAGCAAAAAGTTTTGAAAAGTTATTGCGGTAGCAAATTACACATTTCACAGCAGTTTGTAAATCGTAATGTAGGTACTGCGTTAACGGTTCAACATAATTACGTAGCAAACCTCGAGTTTTCGATGAGTCATCCCTCTAATTTAACAGAACTGTCCATTTCAAGCGTTGTTACAAAAAAAAAATAACGGAAAAACCTACTTAACATGCTGACGACGTTTTACATCGCAGAGGCTTTCGATTTCCATGTAGGCCAACTTGAGAATAGAAAACTTAGTTTTTTGCGTACAAACAAAATGTTGCTTGCGTCTATCTCGTCCTTTTACGTTTCTCTCACGGGAAATCGGCTACCAAAGTCTAAATATTTTCCTAAGTTTCGTTGGACAGTATTTATTTCTTTCTTCCACACCATAGTTATCTACAATATTTCGTGATTGCGCGACGTTAATAAAAAATAAACGTTACATTATGAAACACCGAATCCAATCCAGTAATTGTGGCAGAACATTAACGTCGTAGCTATCGGCCACCAGTCCACCATAAAGTTGCGGAATAAAGTGGATCAAGGGGCTTTAGCAACGGCCATCGTGACGTGACGAAAGTCTACGAGAACAGTTAGGCGAGGTATTGTTCGCAGTCAGGGAATGAGACAGGTCATCGAGACGTCATAATTGCAGATCATTAACCTCTCGATGTTGAGGTCACCAGTGTAGTTGACATGGTGACCGAAAACAAAACAGTTCCGAAAATTGTGGCACCACGTATTCGTATACTTCTAGTTTTGGAACTTGTGGAAGCAATACAAATGTCGGCGATTTATTCGCTTCGTGGTTTGGTTGTTTGACTAAGTAAAAGCCGGGCTTAGCTAAAATTGTATTCTCTAGAGTAGTTATCTAATGAGCGGTAATTTTGGGAAACAGCGAAGCAAACCTATTTCTTTTTAACCGACTTCTGAAAAAGGAGGAGGTTCTCAATTCGGATGTTTGTTTTTTTTTTGTTTTTTTTTTTATGTTTGTTCGGGCATAACTCCGTCGCTTGCTAACCGATTTGAAAAATTCTTTTTTTGTTGGAAAGGGTATACTTCCCAAATGGTCCCATGAAAATTTTATCGAAATCGAACAAGCCGTTTCTGAAAAATCAACAAAAGTCTAAAAAGATATTTACATTGATGATCTTTTCGTTTACTCTGCATTGTGTTTTTTGTTCGCGCGTTTTTAGTTTTTTATAGTTGAAATTTTGGCTTTTATAACTAGATTAATTACAAATTGACCCACTAAAAAGCGCGAAAATAAAAGCTTTTTTGCAAAAAAATAAAACCGACTTCCATATCAAAACACTACAAAACCAAAAATAATTTTAATTTCGGAAGGCGGTGTGAAAAAAAAAGAAAATACAAAACCAGTAACACCGACTACCGAAATTAAAATTATTTTTGGCTTTGTAGTGTTTTGATATGGAAGTCGGTTTTATTTTTTTGCAAAAAAGTTTTTATTATACTGTTTTACATTTGACATATAACGTTCCCACTGCGGGGGCACTGGTCTCCTTTTTATGAGAGGGAATGGCCCTTAATCTACCACGTGGGCCTAGTGCGGGTTGTAGTATGTCTTCGGAGTCTTAAGACATGTCGATTTCCACACGATGTTTTTGTTCACCGTTTTGATAGCAGTGCCTATGATGAAAATAACACAAAGTAATGTGCCTGCATGGATACGAACACACGAAAAACTCATAAGACATGCTTGTAACCTTGCCTAACTGATTTGCTCATAGAAAATATCCAAGCCGATATCTCGAGAGACTGGCTCTCTGGTCTTGAGAGATTTTGGCTTTTCTGAGATTTAGGAGATTGAAACGCCTAATCTCACGAGATCCTGATAGTCTCAGTATACACAAAGCCAATCTCGCGAACCTTAAGCTATTTTGAGATCATCGGAATAGATTAAGCGTTTTTAACTGAAAACTTATATGCAAATGCTATGGATTTTATTTCAAGTTTCATCTGATAGACGACCCCTGATTTTGCAGGCCACATACCTGGCAGATGAAAATATATGGTCTGCCTTTAAAATCCTAGGAACCACAGTCGAGCGACAATTATGAGCAAACTGCAGGAGTTCATCCAGCTTAATCTCGCAGGATCTCGATCAAAAATTGTACAACACTCAGACTCGTAGAGTATGGAAAAGATTGCATTCTCAAATCTATGGCAATTTACAAGGTTCAGCCGGCTCAAAAACAATATGATGTTATCAGTGTTAATGTACACAAGGCCGATATAATGACTGGCTAAACATGACTAGGTGGAAACATGCTAACAGCGTGGTTCGAAGAAAAGCCGTTAAGTCCGGTGCGACTAAAGAATCCTGCTTGAAATAATAGAGTTCAACTAGCCGTGTGAGTGAGTGCAATTATGAAATAATATCACAGTGTTTATCCGTAATTAGGTGCAATAAATTTAAGTTAACCATGTTAATATCTTAGCAACACTTAGTTGCCAAGATATTAACATGATTAACATGGCTCAATTACAAAAAAGTCATGATATTGAAAGAAGCGCGCGCGGAAAGCTTCCAACGTTCTTCTTAATTGCGAAAAAGCTCATTAAAACAATTAAGTAAGCCAAATTATGATTCCCTTTATCTAAGTTTAGATTGATTACTTTGCGTCTGAAAAGCCACTTTTTAAATTGGGAGATTACTTTTTAATTATCTTCTTAATTTATGCTTACTTGAATAAAGTTAAGCGCTGCCATATTACTTTCAATGAAGAATCAAATTTAGATCTATTCATCTAAGGCCTCACTAAGGCCAATAACTCAATTAGGTCGTAGATAAGAAAGAAAAAAATTGGCCAAGTGCGAGTCGGACTCGCCCATGAAGGGTTCCGTAGTAACTATAATAAATATAACATACTTAATATATTTATTTGAAAAAAAAAAACCTTACAAATTTCTTAAAACTAGCTTATTTACAATTTTTACAACTACGCCAAATAACTTTGTTTTTCATAGTATTTGTATGAATTACAAAGTTATATTTGCGGTTTTCGAAAATATACTGTATCTCAAAAACTGCTGACTCGATCTCGTTCAAACCAATTTTGGTCGAAAGTTTACATAAAGATCTACAACATATGGTTTTTTTAGATTTTTCACTTCATTATTATAGAAGTTAGAGGGGGGACACATTTTACCACTTTGGAAGCGTATATCTTTTAAACGATTAACTTTATGAAAAAGTCATTTTAGAAACCATAATGTCATTTTTAAAGACCTGTCTATAGATACCACACACGTATAGGTTTCATGAAAAAAAATATTTTCAGTTTCAGTTCCATGTATGGGGAGCCCCCTTTATTTTAAATATTTTTTTAAATTTTCTCTTAAAATCGGAAAGCGGTTCACAGAATACATCTACCTATCAAGTTTTACATGTATAGTCTTAATAGTTTCGGAATAAAATGTCTGTGACATACGGACGGACGGACAGACGGACAGACATGTCGAAACTATAAGTGTTCCGGTTTTTGCCATTCTGCTACGGAGCCCTAAAAAGAGCATCAAAGGCATTAGAATATGTAATTTGAAACTGGTTTTAACTATTTCAGCACAAAGTACTCGCTTATTCAAAACGTTATAATTTAATAAACTTATTCAAAAATGTAATCTTCAAAACAGCATTAAATTAAACAGGAATTCGTTTTAAAACCATACTAATAACTGATGTCTAAACGGATTTACATTTCACAATTGAAGAATGATAGACAAAAGCCATTGTTTCAGCCGAAGCCGTAGCTATACAAGTAGAACCAGAAAAAGGGGGTAAAAACATTAAGCCTCCCCTAAAACAAAACCCGCCGACGGTCTGCCGTTGTCCACTGTTTTGACATTGTAGTGAATTGTGGGGCTACAAGAAAATACTGACATAGAATCCGTTTTTATTTGCTGTTGAATATGTACGGCTGTATTCAACGTTGTCTTTGTCAATTAATATTACCTACTTTGCAATGTTCGTTTTTTGTGTGTTTATGTTTATACAATTTTCAATTAGAATTAAAAACCTTTTCCCGCTGCATACGATTTAAACTATAAACAAAGTAAAAATTTAGATGCCCTCGTCCTGTTTAATACTAGTTATTTTGTTGGAAGTTGGGAATATTTTTGCAGAAAAATAGGTGCAAAAAGCGTAAATTATTCGCCGAACAATATGCTGCGTTGGCTGTTGGCTCACGCAAACCCCATTGTATCTCTCATTTTCTTCTTTTTCCGTACTGCTTTGTTTCGGTAATGAAAAGTATTCCAATTCAGATTAATGAACGTTTTGAAATCGAGACTATTGCTACTGTAACCAATTAGTATAAGATCTGAAACAATAATGTAAGTAATTGAAAATTTAAAACCTTTTAGTTGCCAGACAGCAGGCTGTTACTAATACATACAGCTACAAATTTTTGCCTTTCACTAATGACATTCTGTATAGGTAGGTTGGTATTACCTAATTACATATGTTCAGCTTTTAGAGTACTATAAACTCAGTTTTTAGATTTCAAGATTATGTGATTATGAAATAAAGAGATAAAAAAACTAAGTAAGTAAGTAAAATTAAAAACTATGATTACAAAGAAGCATTACGCGCCAAAATCGTTTGCCAATTCCAAGATGGCGCTCACGAGTGTAAAATTCACATAGAGCGGAGAGCGAAGTCATGGTACATTAAACCATCATTACCTTACAATGGTGTAATTCGCACTTAATTATGTATACTAAAATGCACAACGATAGTGAATTTCATATTATTGATTCATTAAAAACACACGCTTGCATAATTCATAGGAGGGAAAGTAGTTCCGTTTGTACCGCGTATTTTGTTAATGACCGCATGTTTTCTAATAAAACATTTGCATAGATAAGTAGGTATTTATTCAATCACAATACGAAGTGACGGCTGACGGTATTATGAGACAACAGTAAGTATAGTAACTTAATGTTAAACATATCATTGAATTACTTAAGTATATTTAACCAATTAATATTAATTAAATTAAGATCATCAATCACCAAATTAAATATAAGTGAGTACATAATTAGAAAAAAAAAAGCATTAAGTAAACATAAATGTTTTTTTATTCATGTTACAAAAACAGATTACAAAAACGAAAACCTATGATAAGTCGCGATGTTGTAATCAAGTGATTTATAAGATGTAGAGTTTTAACGAGATAACCACTAGGTACTGCTCCAACTCTTCTTAGTGAGGCAACACATCGGCTCTCTTGAGTCTTCGAATTTGGCGGCAAGAGGATACTGGACAGCGGGTTTGGGCCGGTAATCAAGCGGTTCTTATAGTTAGTTCAGTATCGATGTACTTCGTTCTAGATGGTTGGGCTGTCTGAATTGCGAGCATACCAGGGCGCCGATGAAAGTACCATAAGGATTTGGCCATCTAAAGATGGGAATTTGCTGGCTGGCGACCAGAGTTAGATTGCGTTGATTCGAAAGATTTCGTTGCAGTGTTTTTATATAATAGTCTTCCTATGTCATCCTACTTGGGCAAGGAGTCAAAACAACTAGCATTTAAGTAAGTTCTTATCTTACCAACGAAATTGGTTTCGGCGTTTAGAAGTTATGGAGGTAAGAAATTAATACAAAGAGATCTTTAATATTTTTACTGTTTAATATTATCAATGACGTTTCACTTAAAAAAAGCTAGGTATTTCTTTGAATGAGACGTCAAACAACTTAAGATCAGAGTATTATCAAAAGCACACAACAAAGAGGTTCTCATTGCTCATCACTTTAAATCAAGTAATAACTATCTTGGTACAAATAAGACTATGAACCAACGCGATCCCTCGAACAAAGGCTTGATTAAAGACATCAAAAGCGTGATGCTTTGTTGCATCCTATTTGGATGCTACTCTCGTAGATAAACAAAGTATCTCTCTGTAACTTCAATAACTTGATCCCTTGTATTTACAAAACAAAGGTTAATGGTTAATACACAGTACGGGAAAACTAAAGGTTTCAGAGGTCCGCAGTACATCCTAACTCAAGCTTATTTTGAAACGAATCTATTGTTCTTATTACGCCATCGTTAGGTCTACATATAAAAACACGCTACGTTTTAAATTTAGAATGTGACACAAATATTCCTGACAGATTCTATTTATTCGTTTGGAAACACGAAAAGCGTAGCCATAGACATTTACAAAAAAGCTTGTTTGCTTGGAAAAAAAAAATCGTTTGATACACATGCCATTTTTCGAGTGTATCACTAAAATTGGGATCTACAAAATAGTTAATTGAAAAAAAAAATGTATCCTAGCGATTTTCTACTCGATACTTAGGACAAACCTCTTGGGTACCATTTTGTCTCAGTCAGCTTCATACCAGTAGACGGAAAATGATTAGTTTATCCTGTTTACCTGGACTACTCGAATCTAATCGATCAGCAAATACAAAATCGACTACATAAGTGTGTTGTGCTAGTAAGGCTAATTCAACGGTACACTAACTAACGTCGTTTTGTATAGCCCGTTTAATAGCAAATATTTGAACAAGAATGTGGAGTAAGCGAATGGTATCATGTTCCGCGATAATTGGGATTGCGAAGTTAAATAGCAATTTTCATAGTTAGCGATTATGGAACAGTGTTTTGGTAATTATGTGCAGCAGAGGCCTAATTGCGCTGACTGTTTGAGATCACTCCATAATATTTAATACTCTTGGGCAGAATTGAGTATTGGTATAGTTATTATGAAATAGAGAAATTACATAACTTAATATTAAAATCCAATAATAGCGGAATGTAGAGATGGTAGATATTAGCCTAGAACAAAAGAAACAAAAATGCCGGGCGCACAGACCGTACACAAAATTGCGCGCAGATTGTCGGGGTCCCAAATTGCATAATGTTCGGGTAGCTATCTATCTGTAAAGCCAGTCACCGACTAGATACAGTGTGCTTCCCCAAAAGAAAAAAAATCCCGCAGTCGTGGCAGATTTAGAAATTTATGTTCGTATAATCTGTAGTTACGTTTCACTTCGCTTTCATACCCGCAAATGTGGGCCCGTTGGCTTATTGTATAAAAGGACCACCGCATTTTGGGTCCTTTAAGGACTGATTTACTTGGACACCGACTTTTGTCGCGCTGACCCACTTTTGAACAGATATCTCCGTCTTTGACGTTCTGTGTTCATAGCTTGAAGTGATCAATCGGGGATTCGTCTAGTCATGTTTGGAATTATGGCTGCAGTAAAATGTTTGGTTCATTGGTGCATAAATCTGCAGATCAATGAGACATCAATAGAAAACGATCTTTATTTTGTTTTAGATAAGATTGAAAATGTGATGTTTGTTGATAGAATGTTGTATTTTAAGCTCGGTAGTTGGTGTCGTTTTGTGAAGGTGGTTGCGTGTCGTGGGCGGAGATGTTCAGCGGTGCGTTCAAACGGAAGACTTGTCGGTGTCACTTTAGTTTATTATTGTTCGTACAGCCTGTTCATGTTCTATACACATCTATTGTTTCTATCAGCTTTCTAAGCTAGAGGGAATAACAACTTAATATCATATGCGTGGGCGGAGGCTGCGTTTTTGAGAAATAGAAGAGTTGTCTTATAGACTCGAAAGATAAAATAAATGTGATCTTCTGTCCTAGTAGATGATCCTTAGACCAAATGCAGCTACCTAAACAACTCTGACATTGGTCTCATTTAAATCCTGCAAAGTGCAATTGGCGTGACAAGAGGTGGGGCATATCTCGTAAAGGGGCTCCACACTGGCATTGCGTTTGCGATGGGTAAATGGTACCTCATTTGGCAGGATTATAATCACAGCGGCCAAACTAGACCCGCAATCGGTTAAGTGATTTCCTGATTGGTCACTGCAGTTCGAGTCTGGGCAGTAGATATTCTTCCGGATTGATGAAATGTGGAGGAATGAAGTGTTTGTACCTCCACAGTTTACGTCTCTATTATGATGCACTCTGTTTTGTGACTCCTTTAACCGCGAAGGTTAAAGAGTTCTTGCCCATAGGGGGGGTGGCGGTAGTCTAGTTCCTATTTCCCTTATTTGATATGGTAGGCTATTCCTGACTAATCCTTTCACCAAAATCAATAAAAATTCATTAATTAAATGGGATGATTCGAATTATTGCAAACAACGAAAGATTATAAATATTTTGAATGGATTTCAATAATTTACAATATATGCATATGTTACATACTAATGATATGTATGTTATGCAGAAGAGTTTACGGTCTTACGCAACTTATTATAAACTTACGGTGTTTGCAATAATTCGGTGAGAAATATTGTGTAACAATGAGACTAAAGAGAAAAAACATAGAGAGTGGGATGATGCTGTTTCCACATATTTAAAAGAACCGTACTTATGTTTCTTGTATTAATATAATCTATTCTTATATTATAAATAAATGTGGAACTTTGGAAGTATGAATGGCTGAAACATCCAGCCAAGTATGTTTGTCACTCAATCACAACAAAATGGCTGAACAGATCTGGATGAGATTTGGCACACAGAGAGTCTGTAATAGCATAATTGTAGCTAATTTTTATCTTGAGAAAATTTATGTTTTTTTTGGGATAGCTTTATCAAAATTTCAAAGTGCACAAAGTCACTGGAACATATTGTATGATATATTTAGTTCAAGAACCCATGTTTGATATGTATAACTAATAAAGGATCACCCAATATTATAGGTTATATTCAGTACTATATAGCACTTCTGACCGCAACTTTGTCTGCAGGGATTTTGTAATATTTTATAGCCTATAAGCACTCACCAATAAGTAATGCACTTAACAATGAAAACAATTTGAGAATAGTATCATTAGTTCTAATATTTTACAACTTTATAATATTAGATTATAGATTATATATATACCTATGACATCCTACTCCTGGGCAAAAGCCATATTTCTTCTCTAATTGTTTTTTGTAATTAAACACGAGTCTAGCTCATCTGTCTATCTTCTCTGGGAATTTCATATTCTGTCTGTTGCTCAAGTTCATTATTATATTAAGTCAAATAATCAATATGTAACTGACAGAAATAACATTAAAAAACAACTATCTAACACTAGCTACTAATGATTTATATATGCTCATGTACACCATACACCGATTCAAAATAACATATTTTTGATTCACTATAATAATCCTTTTGAAGTGGACACATTAGTATATCATAGATGAGTGTATGACTGTTAGATGTTTTTTTTTATTATAATGTTTTTTATAATGTCTTCAATTAATGTAATTGGCCTTCGGCCGTGTTATTTTGAAGTAAATAAATAAATAAATAAATAAATAAATAAATCATTAGAATTTAAAACGGGATATTTACCATGAGTATATATAGTTCTAATGATACTGTTAGCTGTAAAATATATTTTACTAACTATTTCAGTAAATAGTCTTACAATATCAAACTAAGTTTTAAATTTTAAAGAGAAAGTTTACTCTAACCAGATCCTATGCCTGTGCATCCTTGAAACTAATTTTATTTTTCAATGTGATGTTGAAGACTTGTGCCGCAACTTGTTTGTACTGTAATTTTGTATGAAGAGTGTTACTATTCTGCTACGTGTACAGACACCATTTGTTTTAAGATTTTAATACAATGTTTGTAGTTAGACTCTATTGTTTGAAAATAATCATGAGAATAACAAATCTAGTAACAGTTGTGTGGCCATAAAGGAGATCTATGCCCATCAGTAGCATAGTGCAGGCTCACACTCAGACCTTACAAAATTTTGTCCACTCTGAATTGTCTTTGAACTGAAATAACATTTTGTTGTGACTACATAAAAGGAGGTTTGGTCAGTGGGTTGTCTTAGGGTTTGTTTTATTTAGCTATTTAATTAGTGTATGTCATGTAAGAGTACTCTATCTACCTTAAGGAATCCTTAATGCAATTTTAAAGCTTCTGAGGAATAAGAAATATATTTTTACAAAGGCAACATTTCCATGTTGTCTTTGTAAATATATAGGTATATTTGTAAGTTATTTAGGAAGATACTATATATTTAGTTCAATAATCTATTTTAAAACATTTTTCTTTTCCGTAGGTATATGTTTGAAATTGGAAGGTGAACCAAACATACCAGGGAAACATTCTGATGATGATGATATCCAAACACAAGAGCTCTATGGATCAGCAGATAATTGAAAATCAAATAAGAAGTATTTGAAGAGACAATAAATTATAAGGTTGGATTTAACTTACTTATTGAGAAACAAAAATAACATTTTGTATTATAAATAAAATTCACAAGCTTAGTAACTACAATGAACAGCATTCAACCTATCGCAAATAAAATAATTTGTTTACTAGATACATCCCTTTTAATTAAATGGATATGAATGCTTCTCAAATTGTGTCAAACCAATTTTATTTGAATGAAAGCACTTAGTGAAAAGCATCAATGATGAAGAAATAGTGCCAAAAATGTTACAACATAACAAACAGCTAGCCCATAATGTAAACTGTTCATGTAATCAGTGTGAACGCGAGTCACAAAGAAGAGAGAAAGGAGCGGGCTTAGAAACAAAAAAAAATATGACCTTTACGGACAAAAATGCTCGGCTACGTAGCCAACTCACAACATACCTTATCTCCTGGTAAGTTTTTCGACGACATGGTGTGTCACCTTTCTGTTCTGTGTTCTGACGTCGTCTTGGGGACGATTTATCCAGAGAAAGGATCTCACTGTTGCCGTGAGAGCCCAGCATACGACACAAAACACTCCACTTTACCAATCACTTGGCCATTATCACTGATCGAAAGATGCATCAAAGCCACAAACACAATAATCGACCCATCGTTTGGAGTCGTAATCAGCACGATTTCCCATTGAGATTCATCGACACAGATAATTTTTCACAACACTATACACAAACACGGCGACTGACAGAAGCTAACTTGATTGAGTTGAGCTTGACGGAAAATGGCGAGGGATGGATGACGTCCCTCCCGCCTCCCGCCCCGCGCATGCCATCTATGTCACAAATAGTTCTTCAAATTTTTCTAGAGAGGGCAGCTCAATACAATAACAAACTATGTCCTTGAAAACCATTTTGTGTTTTCACGACAGATGGCGCTTTTATAAATTAACTGAACGTCGTTGGTACGGCTAATAGTGTATTAAATTCATATCTTTATAATGATAGAACACGAACACCTAATAAATGGTGTGGACAACAAGGTATATTTATTAGTAATTAAATATACATATGTAGTAGTACCATTTTAAAGATATTTGGCTACAGATATAGCGACAAAAATTCTGTAATGCCATCTATATTCATCAATTCATATCTCTGGCTTATTTAAAGTTATCTGTGATTCATACAAATTAACAACTTTTCAAAGAGAATGTAATGAAAATACTAATGCAACTTTTTCCCTTAGACTTTTTCCTAATGTCGGTAACATTACTAAAACTAAAAGTAGTAAAATATGTGATATAAAATCGACTAACACAATAATAACTATTAGTGTTAATAATTTCTACAGCTTGGCAAAAGTCATGAAAATAATGGTGGAAAAATACAAGAAACAAAAATCTTATCACATATTTTTTCGAAGAACTCCAAGTTATCCATGTCTTAGTGAGAGCTTTCACCGAAATTCTGCTGGCTATTTGCTCTCTTATTATGATAATATTTCAATAAAATATAGTTCTATTTTTTTTTTCCTTTTCCATGACATGTTGATTGACATGAATTTTCCCAGTCGTCAACTGGAATACTGTGTAACGCTTGTTCAGCCATTGCTTAGAACAATAAAATAAAAAGAAATAAATATTTCCAATTATTTATTAAAATGAAAATTTATTTCAAAATACCTTGAGGTCAGTTGATCCTAAATAATATTATAGTTATTTTTGTTCGTTGATTTAAACCAAAATTATCAAACGCACTTCATTTCAAATGTGTTTTATAAACATAACCTCAAATCATAAATGTATATTTTAATTCATTATTTTTTAATTCATTAGATTACATGTATAAAATATCATTTTACATGTCATTTTAGCAGATCTTTTGAACGAATCGTTGAGATCGCATAAAAGTCTGGCCTTGAGTTCCGCTAAACATCTCACGTACACTTTATATATCGCTCTAGAGGAGCTGCGGATAATGTCACCAATATCTCCACAATAATGCAAATAAATAAAACAAACACGAAAAACAGTCACCGATGACAAATAATTACAGAACATGTACTTTACTCGACGAAGTAGAGCGAGTATGCAAATGATTAAAAATGATGATGATTAATTTTGTCCTCTTTATGACTTTCTTGCCAAACTGTACCAAATGAAACGATTTCATTTCGTCCAATGATGGAATGAAACCGTATCATTTGGTAAAATTATTTATTATGCACTGGATTTGTTGACCCATATTCATCAAGGGTAGTCAGAAGCCAGATAATCTGACACCAGTCTTGCCAAGGAGTATTGTGTTATCCAGCTACTTTGTCGTGAAGGTCAGGCAGTCGCTCCATGTAAAACACTGGTACTCAGCTGCTTCTGGTCAGACTGGAAGCCGACCTCATCAGAGTTGGGAAAAGATTAAGCAGATGATGATGATTGTGTCGCCAGTGATTCCACGTTTCATAACTTTTGTAACTGACTAAAATCTGTCTCACGAAAGAAGTCCTACGGCAACCATTGAAACTAATTTTGACAGCTCGGGCATGTTGTCAAAAGCCGGCTCTACACGTTGGCCAACACAGTGGCGAATGTAGTGGCCAATGCCTATTGGCCAACGTGTAGACGGGGTGTTTGTGCATGTTGGGTGCACAAACACCCCCTCTACACGTTGGCGAATAGTCATTGGCTACTACATTCGCCACTGTGGTGGCCAACGTGTAGAGCCGGCTTAAAACATAGTGTATTACATACTCTTTGATGTTGTCGTTGTCAGGTGGTGTTATCTTATGTAGGTACTATTAAGATTTTTGTTAATTTACTGAGCTTAAGTATTGTTTATATTGCCTAAATTTGTAAAAAGTGCTGGCCGAGAAATGATACTGAAGGGAAAGGAGTTTTGTGAAGCAGAACAACGGAATCATGGTGTTTTGATACCAATGAACAATGTTTGCAAGAGAGTTGCCGCCATGACAGGTACTTATTTAGGGATACCAGCAATGTGCTTTTTACCATTTTATTTGTGATTTTATATTCAATATTTCATGCATATTTTATTGTGTGTTTTGTTATTACTTTACAATATTTGCATACCCATGTGACGGTTAAACATGGAGAATTTTATTATTTATAAAAAACATCAATGTATATTTTCATCCATGTTTGCAAATAAATAAATAAAATGAACGTCATCATTATTATATACTTAGTTAAAATATTTTTCATTAAGTGAAATTTGTAATCAATTTCTTTTGAGTAAATAAAGATTCTCCAACCAAATGAAAAAAAAAATGAAATTACATGCATTTGTTATCAACATTATGTATTCAGATTGAGAATATTTTACAGGTCTCTGAGAAAACCGTTTCAAGGAAGGAAAACCAGCTGCAAGTACTTCAAAAAGATTGTAACACGAGGGACGAGTCATCCATGTCTTAAAAATTTCATCCTGGATAGTTTCGATCTCTGTGCCATTCGCCTAAAAAATCACCAATTTTATATTGTAAAAAAAAACTGCCTACTCTTAACAAATTACTTGCAGTCTTGAAAGAAGATATTAATTTTGAAGGAAGTCGGGCCACACTTCATAGTATATTGCAAAGCATTGGATTTAAATATAAACGATGCCAGCCTAAAAGGAAAATACTAATGGAGCGCTATGATATCACTGCTTGGCGCGCTAGATATATCGAAAAAATGCGAAAAAATCGAACCGTTGAAAAAATACCTGTGGTGTTTTTAGATGAAACGTATATTCACGACACGTACCATGCCAAAAATTGTTGGCAAAGAAAAGAAGAGCCAGGACTTTTCACTTCAGAGTCTGCTGAGAGTAGATGTATAATCGCTCATGCTGGATCTGAGAATGGTTGTATAAATAATGCTTTACTTATATTTAAATCACAGTAAAAGTCGTCTGATTATCAGACGTCATGAATTCCATAATTTTTTTAAGTGGTTGAATGAAAAAGTAATAACAAATCTGCCAGAAAGGTCTCTTGTGGTAATGGACAATGCTCCATACCACTGCAGTCAAATAAATAAAGCACCAACCATGTCAAACTTACAAGCTGATATGCAAAAGTGGTTGCAAGAAAAAGGTATATATTTTGAAGAGAGCTGGACAAAAGCCATTTTGTTCGGTATAATTAAACAAAATAAAGGACAACGAACTTACGTCGTAGATGAATTGTTAAAAAGTCACAACCATGAAGCTTTAAGACTCCCACCTTATCATTGTGATTTGAACACGATCGAAAAAATATGGAGCCTTGTGAAAAGACGTGTGGCAGAAAAGAATGTTGATCAAGACACGAAAAACATTGTGACATTGACGGAAGATTCCTTTGCAAGCGTGACAGCAGAAGATTGGTTCAAACAATGCAAATATGTAGAGCATCTAGAAGATGAATATTTTAGAAACGACGGGCTCATAGATGAAGAAATGGACCGCTTCATAATATCTACAGCAAGCGATAGTGAAACTGAGTCTGATCACGACAGTGACATTCATTTAGATGATTCGGATAGTGACTGTAGTATGTCTGGAATAAACCCAATCGATGACCATAATTATATAATTAAAATTATTTTTTTTAAATTATATACTCTAATATTACAAATATTTTATGGTTCGACCGCTCTATATTGTGATTATCAAAACAAACAAAGTTTGCAAAGTATAAGTATTATGTCAATGTCATTTTCTATTTTAATGAGTATTAATTTAATTATTAAAAATAATAAAATTGGTTCGAACCAAAAATTCAATTTGAAATCATCATTTATATGAAATCAGATGTCAAGTTCAATTTTTGGGGAGTCTTAAACAGTGGAGTTTGGCGTCTGCGAGACTTCTTTCGTAACACGGACTTTACAGTACAGTCAGCGTCAAATAATTAGTGACACTCAAGGTATTCAAATTAATAGACGCAATCAAAAAAACAATAATATCGGTACAAACAAAGTTTCCTTATTGTTGTCAACACTTCATTCGCTCAAAATGTCAAGACGTTTTAAATGACATATAGATCGGTTCATTCAAACCGCCATAAATATCGTTACAGTCATCTCGACAATGGTATCCAAGCATTCTAAGTGTTCAAAAATATGGATCACATTAAAAAAATAAGCTAACATGTCATATAAATAAACGGTTTCCAGAAAATGAAAACCTATTTAGGCAATCTTGTGTTTTTTGATGATTTGATCATCGCATGTCAATTAAAATGTCAAGCAAGAAATAATACTATTGAAGCAATAATAGTGTTTCATGTTTAAATATGGCTACATATCGCATTAGTCACGATACAAAACATCGAATTATACAACGTGTAACGGAAACCCCATATCTATCGAAAAGGACTGAAGACAACATCTGGTATGGAGTCTCTATGCAAAGTTTCAGCTCAAAATAAGCGACTCACAGAATTGACCCCAAATTATTGGTTTCATATGTTTCTTGAATACCAGTAATAACAAACGTGTCACAGCACTATGAGGGTCATCACTTTCTACGTCACTTGCCAATAAAACGATAATTCTCTTCATTCTTCTTAATTTGAAAAATTCCGTCTCTGGTATCAATGTATTGAAATTTCTAATATGCTCCTCACATGTACACATAGGATTAGAAAACCCTTGCCATATCGTTTATTTTAATCCAAAGAAACTGTGCACTTGGTATGTATATACCAATGATATTATAAAGTATAAAATATCATTGTATATACCCTTTAAATTAGACGTTGTATATTTGAGGGAGGAAGGTGTCTCCGTAACAGATATTTCAAACGAACTCGGAATATCCATAAATACGCTTTAGATGAGTTATCTATAGATTTTTTTTATTTATTATTCGCATCTCTTCAGATTCTTCTTCTTTCTTTTATTAAGAGAAACATCGTCTACCATGGGCTAGAGAAATAGCAAAGTGATGGCGCATTGCAAAACCATGTTTCATTTGGTCGTCCACGTCAAACTATTACAAGTCAAGACGGAGATATAGTGCAGCGAGCTATTAGCAATCGCTTTATAAACTCCAGGAGTATGTCTGTGAAATCTGCAAGAACATGGATTATGCCATCGTATTCCTGCTAAAAAGCTTATATTAACACCGAATCTTAAAGCGCAGCGTTTACAATTCGCACGACGATATTTCAATTTCAATTTTGATAATGTAATATTTGTAGATGAAAAAGGATTTGTTCTTCTGCCCAGGGACGATTATCTCTATACCGATCATCGAACACAAGGTATGATGAAAGAAATGTCCTCCCTAACAATAGCAGTGGTCGAATCAGCTTACGATATTGGGCTACAGTCGATTTTAATTATAAAAATAAAGATAATCAGATCTAAAATTTTTGTTTATTTTTCAACCGATGAAAGCTTTGAGTGTTCTGTATGTTCGAAAGTGACATTAAAATGGAATTTGTTTATTTTAATTAGGTACAATTAAATACACAAAATACAAGTAAAATTAAATATGAAATAATTTCGAATTTATTTCAATTTTTGACATGAACATAATATTGAATGACTCTTGCTCTATGATATATATATACTCATACTCATTATCAATGAGGTTTACATTCACTCGGCTGTTTATTATTTACAATATAAGTACCGTAAACGGCTATGCACGAAATATTTTCGAAAACAAAAAACATGTCTATGGCTTAAAATGAAAAGGACGGCAGTAGTTTCTATCCCTTTTATTTTGAGTATAAATATTATAAAATTAATTGATGTGAGAAATAACATTTAATATATATTGCAATAAAGTTTATTTTCCTAATGTGCTCCATATTTTTGAATACCTAGAATGCTTGGATACCATTGGTGGGATGACTGTCTATATTTATGGCGGTTTGATTGAACCGATTTATATGACGTTTTAAACGTCTCGACCTTTTGAGCGAATATATTGTTGACAACAATAAGGGAACTTTGTTTGTACTGTGGTTTGTACCGATATTATTGATTTTTTGGTTCCGTGTATGTATTTGAATACCCTGAGTGTCACTATTTGGCGCTGACTGTACCTATTATTGCTACTGCAGATAATTTAATTATCAAAACGTAGGCTTGATAGTATTTTTGTAAATTGGTTACTCGGTCACGGTCTTAGAATTTTTTGTTCTTCAAGTTCGTTTCATCGTCTTATTTTTTATTTTAAATGTTTTACATACACGGAACAGAAAAAAAACTATGTTTTTCTGAGGTTTTTCTGTTTCTTGTCAACATAATTAAACACACCTTTTTTCATGTCTCCTAACTTGGACAATAATCGCCTAAAGATACTTCGATTAATCGGAATCACCCCTAATATACTCTAAGCCCCTAAAGGTGAACGCAGACCTAGCCGCACCGCACGCGCTGCAGTCTTCGCATTCGAATTCTTTATATATCTCGCACACCTACCCGCGCCGCAGTCGCCGCAGTCCCTGAAACGACCGAACTCCCCATGCCACAGCTGATGACGTCACCCGCACGCAGCGGACGCTGCGACTAGCCCGATGCGGATGACGTCATTCGCATCCACGGCGCGCAGTGTTGCCAGATATACAGATTTCACGGTATCCATACAGATTTCCAAAATGTCATACCGATGAAAAATTGAGAGTAAAATTTATACAGATTTTCAACATTCCAATTTTTTTTTCATACAGAATTACCTCAAATGGTAGTTTTATAATGTAGACGGAGAATCTCTGTCAACGGTTTATAATAAAATTACTTGTTCTCGTATTAATAATCTGTGGTTCTTGTTTATTTTGTTCGTGTAACTACCGGAATAATTGAGATAGGAAATGTAAATCAGTGACCGGAACTATCGAGAAGGATACGTTTTGAGTCTGCGATTAGTTTCACCAGAAACACGCAACATAAAATAATGAATTGTAAAAGAAATTATGAACTAGTAAAAATACTTATTTAAAAAACCTGACTGCTCAACTGAAATGGAACAACCAGCACATTTTTATTTTAAAAAGTGTCAAGCAGGTGGGACCTAATTGAACCTAATATAATTTTAGTTTAAAAAAATGGGATGGGTCCCGCCTGTTTGTCAAAAATGTGCTTGTTCCTTCCATTTTAGTTGAGCAGTCGGGTTTTTTATTTCTTAATTTTTATTTTTTTATTTTACTCTTTTTATTATTTAATTCCGTTTTAAAACGTTATATATCCTAAACGGTTGCTAAAAATGAAAAATAATTAAAGAAACCTCAAAATTATTTTTAAAGATCTATTTAATGATACCCCACTTGACATAGTTTGTCGTTTTTTTTTATTTTTTATTTTTAACAATATGGCGCCTGGTTGTCGTTGTGGTGATGTGTTTTTATTTTAATCTATCTTATAACACTCACGCCATCAAGACAAATCCAACGACGTATCATTTATCAAAATCCGTTCACGGGTTTAATAGTTACGAGGGAACGAACGGACATACATAAATACATATGCGGTAAAACATAACCCTCTTCTTTGCTTTGCCACAGTCGGGTAAAAAATTAAACAAGTGCACCACATCTTTTCTATCTATGGTCCAATACAATGCATATTTAAAAATAAAAAAAATCAATTACTTGCTTATTCCCTATTATATTATAGCACCTACAGATGAAATTACACAAAAGAGCAAAATACCAATATCAAATACAGATTTTTTTAATCTTCGGTACAGATAATGCTTTCAAAAATCTGGCAATACTGCAAGTGCGATGCGTGCGGCGACGGGAACGACTCCAGCGACTGCGGCGCGGATAGATGTGCGAGGCCATTATCAAAAAGCTATGACTGCGGGGACTGTAGAGACTGCGGTGCGGCCAGGTCTGCGTTCACCTTAAAGTAACCGGACTGGTCATAGTGTATTACATTCTCTTTGGACCGGATATTCATATCTCATAATGACAACACAAGCTTCCGCCCAAACCTAGCCCTGCCCAACTAGAACTCGCAAAATGGCGGATGGAGGCGTGGATATAGATTTATACGCCGATGATATTGAATCCGATTTCAATCGCCAGGTAAGCAAAATGATGTGAAAGTATTATTCATAGCCGAATATTACATTGTACAAAAATCCGGCGTGTTTCGATGTTGCTACTAACAGATAATTTAATTTGTTTGGGCGGTCTCCTTCAGGACGAGTTCGGCGGGGAAAATGTGGATTTATACGACGACGTGATCGCCGCACCAGCAGCTAAACCAGACGATGGAGATGGACCCCCTAATTCGGCGCCGCAGCACCAGCATCCACCGGAGGAGACCAACGGCAACATCCCGTATCACAACAACGCGTCAAACCACGGCCATCATGGCCGCCGTTTTCAGCTTTACGTCGGCAACCTAACTTGGGTTTGTACATGATTTTGTCTCATTTTAGATTATTATGTAAATATAGGACAGTTTTTATTGTTTTGGATGTCACTTTTTCTCTTGGTATCGAGAAAAACTGATTCCTCTGGAACTGCCGTTCGCCACTCGGGTTTTGGTTACTGAGCCGTTTAGGTAATCCATTGTTTTCCATAGGCTAATATAATTATGTCATTAGAAAAAGAAGTTATTAGTTCAGGGGTGAGTTTGAACTAAGTAGGTTTTCTAGAACGTTTACCTATAGTTTATAAACATTTACTACTTGCATGACTTAGATCAAACTCCGGAGACTTTGTATAGACCAAGATTATGAATATCAAAAAGCGTCCAAATAAATGTTGGGATTGTTTACAACACTTATTTTGATAATTAATGTAAATTTATGTATTATGTCAATAGAATAATATTGATTTTCTGTAACTTTCTTTCTATATGTAAAATAATATTTAACTGGTTGTTTTTACTTTGAATTATAAAGTCAAAATTTGATGTCATTCATAATGTTATTAACAAAAAACAAACTGTAATTTGACAAGTCAATAACTTAAGCTACACAACTTTCAACATTATGTAAGTGCAGTCTATTTCGAGTTGAACAAAATTCTTGTGATAAGTTTTTTTAAATTTATTGGCTAAGGCACCAAAATCTGAGTGAAGGTGGCAGTTCTTTTGGTGACCAGAAGAAAAAATGTGCTCAGTTCTATTTTTTTTTGCCATTTTATGGATATAATCCATTCCTGGATTTTAACTAAAATATTTGATATTATTAATCCATTCCAGTTTTTTTTTTCATTTGGTTGCCATTTCTTACCAATCAATGTGCATCTGTGTATAAATAATAAACAAAGTATTTAAAATTGCACAGCCGCACATGTGAATCACAGGCCTTATTTTTAACAATTGTTTTAAATTTTGGCTCGGTTATTGAAATTTGGTTTTTTAAAATAAGGCCTCAAAAATTATTTGTTTGGCTAAATATCTAACTAAAATGAAAACACTTGAAAAAGTATGGCAAAATCTTCAAATGAACTAAAATTCTTTGCTTAATTAGGACATTTTAAAATAAAATAAAACTAATATATTATTGTTTGATGGCCACAAAAATCTTATATTGCAACTGAAAATTCTAATCAAGAATGTTGTCTTATGATTTTGCTATACCTAAATAAAGCAAAAACAAGGAAATCTTTTACAATTTAATTTAAGGTAATATGTCAGCTATTTATTATTTTATAGTAATTTAGAGGCTGGATTAGGTATTAGAAAAGATAAATTTTGTGCTAAGTTCTTCTATGTGCATCATATGCATCAGTTCTTTCAAAATGTTACTGTAATTTAATTACACAGTTAAATGTTTTAACTGTAAGATACTTGAGTAAGGCTTTTAACCCATGTTTGATCATCATTCAGTATGTAAATTCAAACTATTATTTTACATGTCTAATGATTTTCAAAGGCAATGTGCCTGCTATAAATCCATTTTTTGTCAATGCTGTTAAGTAGATGAATTCTTAATTCCTTAAAATCTAATGGGTTTTTTCACACTTAGGATTTGTGCTGTACATAATCCAGCCTTCCAGATATTGCCTTTTTCAATAAACAATACATGTTTATAAAAATGTGATAATAATTTATATAGTTTAATAATAGCTATAGTAGTTTCTTGTTAACTGACTTGTTTAATTACTGTAGTAAACATAATTTATGTCTAG
The DNA here is from genome assembly GCA_943138885.2 of Tholera decimalis. NCBI lineage: Eukaryota > Metazoa > Arthropoda > Insecta > Lepidoptera > Noctuidae > Tholera > Tholera decimalis. Next base: position 34,081,890 of record OW964551.2, read on the forward strand.
GTTTTTTGTATAGGATTACAAAATTGATACTTAAAAAAATAACTTCCTTATTGGCACAATTTAAGGAATTGTAAAATAATGGAATCATAAAATATTTTACTCGCATCTTGTTTTTGCTTAATTAAAAAAAAAAAAAACCTACTTTTACAAATATTTTAGAAGCAGTAAATTTTTTACACAGTTGATGCCCCCTAATAATTTTACTATCTCAAAGTTGTCACTATCATCTGTGTAATGATTTACAATTACTATATGAACTTTTTAGTTTATTTCTGCACCAATCAAGGAAATGATCTTGTTAAGATTTGTTTCCGAGATACTGTTTCACATTTTCTGCGTTTTGCAGAATGTTTAACTTTGATATTTTAATAACTTGTGCTATTGTTTTCATATTTTTAGTTCATTGGATTTCATATTTATAGTTGAATTAAGCAAAGAGATATTTGCAGTTACAATATGTTGTGGTTTGTATCTCACAAATCTTAGTCACTGACACATTTCTAAAATTTGAAATGGCAATGGTGTCATATGTAAGTTGACATATGTTTCTGGGATAAAATCTGGATATAGATTTTTTATGTAACTTTGTACATAGTTTCATAAGTATTTTCAATTCTCAAGTTATTCTTAGGATTACTTGCATCAAACATTTCAAAATGTTTTGGCCACTGAACATATTCAAAACAGCATCCTGTGTTTTGAAACAGGTGTTTGAAATTGTTTAAAGGCTTAATGTATTTAGTGTTTGTGATGCATGGCTGGGCATAAACACAGGCCATATTAAAGTCTTGTAAATATCTCTTTGTTGTATTGCATTGATGGTTTATTGGCAGTAATAAGATACTGTCTATGTGATTAAGGTTATTTTTGGCATGTTGGTATGGGTGTAAATTGGTAAAGTATCACAAAAGTATAGTACAAATCTAGTTTCATGTGCTTCCATTTAATTTAACATCCTGGGTATCTTACTGGTCCAACTGAAATGTTATATGTGAAACTGATTGAATCAATATACTTTTGTGCAACTTGTGACTTCTGAAAATTGAATTCTGAGTGAAGAATGAATGATTGATTTCTGTTTCTATGTATTTATTTATTAGTTCATGTAACATATTTATTAAACATAGATGCCTATCCCAGTGATTACATGTTATCTACACAACCTTAAATATTTTGCTTCATAAATTAAACACTGTCTTTGCACATACATATTTGGAACATAAAGAAACAAGTTCTGTATGACAACATTATTATAATAACTTACAATATTGTCGCAATGGTTGTCTTTTGTCATTACTACATTGCTTTAGTGAATAACAGAGAATTTGTGTGTTACATACTGTGTGTAGGCTATAAAATAGATCTTCGGGTGTAGTGAGGACAATGCATTATTCAACAATAATTATAATTTCCTATTAGTAGTGACATATTTGAAATTGAAATAAATTGAATATGTAGCATTATTTGCCTGTTTCCAACATGCTTGTCACTTGATAATTGGAATCTTGAGGTGGGAATTGCATGAATGAACATAATTCAGAATTACCATAATATTGTTTCACTCAAAATTCTGGTTTGGTTGACCTTATGTATTTTAATGAACTAATAATTTTCTTTATCAGGTTTCAGAGGTAAGATGTTTGAGCTTGTTCCACGTAATGATGTAGCTATTTGTGTCTTTATTTGATTATATTTTAATTGTTTTGAATTTTTGTTCCTTTCATCTTGGCAGATGTGTGATAGCACATTTGTCTGTATTGCGGTTGGAACTTGTCCAATTTTTGTAGTTGTGTAAACATTTATTATGTACTATTTTTAAATTGGCGTTAAATTGTTTAATGTTTATCTCTACAGTAAAAAATACAAATCTGTATGTATCATACTAATCTAAAATTTTGTTTATATCCGGGCGGAAATATTATATATAATACTTATAAACCGAAAGTATTCACAGTATTTCATTATTATAGTGGTAGTATTTAAATACAGTTATGTACAAACAAAAAAGTTATACTTCGCGGCGTCATACGTAATTTATAATTTCTGTCACGATTTGTAATCACCTATTCCTATAGAATCTATCCTAAGCTATCCATATTGTTACATGCAACATAACTATTGGCAGAAGGTTAATAGCATAAATTCACACTGTTATCATGCTAAAATAATTATTACTTATGATGTAATAACTCCCCTATTAAAACATTTTTGTACTTTAGATGATATCTTTTAAAACCTTGTTTAGTGTAACAAAGTATTGATCACTTAACTTCGTTATATTGGTTTCCAATAAGTCGTGATATGATTTTAAAGTGTAAAAACTATGTTAATGACAAAAGATGTTAAATTCTTGTACTGATTTTATAATCCTTCGTAACTGTTAGAAGGATATCGTGTCCCGTTTGAGAATGATGGAGTCTGCAGTTTTGCGAACTGCATTTATTTATCTTGATACTGCCAATATCTGTGATAAAATTTATGAATGACAATAAAAACATGGTAACAATTAAAACTGTTTCCTTTCCCCCGAAGTCACCTGTTACGAAATGAGAGGACGACAATATTATAAAATAACTAAATCAAATAATATCAAAATAGTGCTCAACAATCATGTAAACAGATTATGTTGGTGTAGGTTTCACAATCACTATTTGAGTGACACATAGATTTTTGCTTGCTTTACCCACTCTACACAAGTTAGATGGACGTTAGGTGGGATATTCGTTAGCCAAAATTCGTGACGTTCGTACATTCGCGCTAAAAGGTATGTTCTTGGACGAGGTTCCATACGTCAAGTCTTGGCTGGCTTCATCACGTATGTATACAACTTATCGCTTAGTTGCCCAGCTTGTATCGTGGTTTAGTTTTTGGTAAAACCTTTTGCAGTGGGCGACGGATCAAGACATTGCTAACAACATCGCAGACATTGGCGTTACTGATTTCCAAGATGTGAAGTTCTTCGAGAATAGGGCGAATGGACAGTCGAAGGGGTTCTGCGTCATATCGCTGGGCTCTGACCAGTCCATTAGGATGGTTATGGACCGTCTACCGAAGAAAGAGATTCACGGACAGCATCCAGTCGTCACGTTACCCACCAAACAGGTAAGTAGCGAGACCCTCAATGGGTCTGCTTATACATAAGTATCTACTTCTTTTTACTGCAGAAAAGGGTGCGGTTTTTTCATATAACAATATTTAGAAGAACTCAATTAAAACATGATAGGTGCTGCTCTGTTAGCTCTTGCAGCGTCAAGATAGGGAAATTAAATAATTGAGAGGTTGGGCGAAGTCCCTAATAAAATTATCCTAATGAACAAAAGGTACAGTTGCCAGTAACGCCAAATTGGAACACAACTAGCGACCTGGTCCGGTTTTACCCGGTACAGCTTTGTTTTATAGTCTTACTAATGTTTCATAACTATTCATGTTTTGCATTTGACGGGGCGATGTTGAGTGTTTATGGTCACAACGTCCCCTGATCTATACTGATATTATAAAGCGGAAAAGTTTGTTTGAAAGCGCTAATCTTTGAAAGTACCTCAAGCTTGAAGCTTTAAGAAGATTATAGGCTTTTTACCCGACTAAAAAGGAGGTTATGTTTTTACGGGTCTAAATACAAACATTCTGCGATTTATTCATAGTCGGCTTATTGCGACTGTTGGAACACATTTGAGAGACGGTTTGGGGCATTAATTTTCAGATACCTTCTAACTAAATTGTTGACTTTTTGTTTTTAAATTAAATGCTTATGATATCAAACATTTACTAGTAATTGTTTGATATCATAAGTATATACATATATAAACCCATATTAACAATTTTAAGTTAGCGTTTTTCTTGTGACTGAAACCGTTATGGCGAAAAGCAAACCATGACAGTAACGAACTGAAATCACGCCGCTACTACATTGTCATGTTAAGATGACGTTGCAAATTGGTATTATTCTATATTAAAACATAATTAAAAAAAATCGGCTCCCATAAAATTTATGGGAGCCGATTTTTTTAAATTATGTTTATGTTTATTATGTTTATGTTTATGCATATTCCTGATTAGGTCCTACAACATTTAAATGTTGTAGGACCTAATCAGGAATATGCATGACAAAAATATTTATATAGATAATATTAATAGTGAATGTTAGAATACAAATCGATCGAAAAACCGACCGGCTATGACAATTTTAAACGAATACCGTGAAACCCTCCAACATTGCCCGCTTTTTACAGTTTTTTAACCCTTCCCAAAAAGTTACAGCATATAAAATACCCTTGAATCTCTAATACGTTAATTACACCATTTTGGAATTGATTTAAATGCTTTCATATCTCAATTTCTCCATATTTTCTCTAAAAATAGAAAGAAAGAGGCGGGTAAAGTTAGGTGCAAATGTGCCCAACTTTGCCACTCTTCAAATTTCAAGCCATTTTAAGCCATATGAAGCTTATTTTAAAGGCCAAGGAAAGGGAATTGGACAAAGATACGACCAACCACATAAAAATAGAACTTAACTGAATAGTTTATCTTCAGGAACAGTGGGCAATGTTAGGCAAGGATTTTTAGGATTTTTTTATTTACTTTGTCTTTAAGGCCAGGGTTGTACCGTCAAATAATAAAAATATTTTATTATCGAATAATCAACATTATTGAAATAAAAAAAAATAACATGTTTTTTATACCTATATCGTCGTTGATACATCACTTTTGGTCCTGACAGTTTTTTCGCCCATTCTAACACAATAGTTCTGAAATAATCTTCAAACATCACAGAGTCGAACCATCCACTTTTTGTGCAGTTGTACCGAGCTTCATCAGGCCAGGCAACTGCTGATTCCAACATTTCTGACGTATAGTTTCTGTATGGCCGAGCTCCTAATTTTCTGCGGGGTTTCCGAATTTTAATACGGGGTCTAAGCTTGCCCATCCCTTAACAACGTAAAAAAAAATTGAAGGTAATCGTTCCATTACCTATTATCAAAGAAGTTCAAAATGGCGGCCATATTTTTCAAATATTTAAGAAAAGATTCCGTGTAGGTACTTAAGACATTTTGAGAAAAGGACATTATGAGATGAGAGGATATTAGTATAGATCGCTCGGATGGTAGTATTATACATTTAGGTATTGACTAGCCGTTGCCTACGAAACCTCTGTGCAAAATTTTAGGTTTCGACACCAAAGGGTTTGGGCTGTGCATTTTTTTTTGCAATTATTTAATAATATACAAGTAAAAAAAGAACAGGTTGACAACCCTAGCACTCAATAACCGGTGGGCAATGATGGGACTGTTGATGTTCTGCTTTATAACCTAACATTGCCCAACACCATAATTTGAAATTTAATAGCCGTTTCTGTTCCGAAATCGCCACGTCGACATCATTTTACATACCCTTTTATTTACTGATTGTTATACTCCCGTCAGTCAAATAGCTTGCGCCCTGCTGATGAAGTTTTTGAGCAAAATATTTGCACCACGTTTTCACCACGTCGTTAAAACAACACTTGCTGGCTTACTAAAAGAAGTTAGAATTTTTTGACACATCGGTATTGCCAGTAGATATTATCAAAATTCATAGCACAGAGAAAAAAAACAATCAAATCAATACTTTTTTATGAAAATCGATTTTAAGTTATTTTTTCTCTCTGGGCAAAGATAGGAAGGAGGGGCAATGTTGGAGGGTTTCACGGTATATTTTTTTGCCAAAACGCTTTTTTATACAACAGCTATAGTCTGTGGGATCAAAGTCTGTGGGACTTCTCGTTGTAATTATCAACTTTCATAATCACTTACTATAGACCTAATAATCAAATTACATCCACACGTACTGAGTTTTTTGGAAACAAAAAAATCAAAAGGTTCTATAACAAATATGAGAACCAAAGTATAATAAATAGCTTGGGCGTCATTGGGCATTAGTAGAGCTGCCATTCGTTCGGGTTTCCCCGGAGTTGTCCTAGTTTGGAGTGCGTCCGGGGATTGATCTTATTTGAGTCTGGTTGAAACCCAGATACAACACAAAACGTTTTTATTTAAAAAATATTCTTTGCCCAAATGTCCGGGGCTTTTGAAGTCATTCTTAACTAGACATGCGAAATGTAGCTCACTAAAAAGAAAAGAGAGATTAGCTCTTTTGATCAAAAAAGCTATATCACTCTTTTAGCTCTTTTGATCAAAAGAGCTATATCACTCTTTTAGTTCTTTAGCTCACCGAATAACTCTTTTAACCCTTGAGCTCAATTGACTCACTTGCGAGCTACTGATCAAATTGAGCCGCGCTATTTTACGCGAGTCAAACGAGACAACTAGCTCAGCAAGGGCGGATCCCTGGGCTGGGTCCAGGACCTAGGTGGACCACTAATTAAATTTTTTAAACATTGTTACTAGATAATACTTGACCACGATTATGTGACCCCCCCCCGGCACCAAAGCTGGATCCGCCCTTGTAGCTGAGTGGCTCTATAAAATCTTTGAAGTTCTCTAGTTCATTTAACTTAGTTGCGAGCTAAAGATAAGATTAGATTCATTAGGTTGTTTCATTACAAATAAATATTAACATTATGTCTTTTTTCTATGAACTTAATATTATTTAGCTTATAACACTTATTTAACACTACCTATTACTTACTAATTCTAACTAACTACAAGCAACTAAAACTAAACTGCGCTTAGCAACATGCGACACGATATTCCGCCGAAACAATTTGAGTAGGTACATTTAAAAAAAATAGTGGCGTTTGTTTTGTTTACAAAAACACAAAATCACAAACTATTATTCCCTAAGGATTTTCATACTTATGTTAAAGTGCTGAAGCATTTTTATTATTAAGGCAACGATTATAAGATTTATTTTACAATGACGTATTGAGCTGTACAACCAGCCGATACAATACAACGTCGGGGAAGTTCGGGCATTGTCGGCCGCTGTCGGCGCTTCGTCGGTATCGTTCGTAACTCGCAGAGAGTATTGAGTCAAAGAGCTAAATGAGCTATAGTCTGGCAAACGAAAGTAGAGACTGAAAAAGCGCGGCAAATTTAAAAAACATCAGCATAGCAACCCCAAAACTACTAAGAAATACCTGGAATAACCCTATTTGATACTTTAGAATTATCAATTTTATTTCATAGGAATAAAAATACAAGAGGTATTTTCGGTAGGTAATAGTTTAGATATTGTCTTAATTAGAATTAAAAAAAAAACAACAGTATTCTAAAATAGTTCTGATTTATTCACTATAATCAAAATCTGAATGTAAGACTTCCATGTGGAAAGTATTATTAGTTACTGGAATCAGTGTTTCCTACGTTAATTATAAAACTTTCTAAACATTTTCTGTAATTCTGTCCCTTTCTTTATATTTATTTTCAACATGGATGACATGATCAGTCATTTTCTTTCACTCCTCGGGAGTTATATTTTCAGACGACTCTTTTATAACTTTCTCTAACTCCACTGCAGGCAGAGCAAAATTTTCACTTGCCACTTTACGTTTAGCCAAACTCCATACTAACTCAATGGCATTTAGATCACAGTGGTAGGGGGGAAGTCGCAATACCTCGTGCCCATTCTGATTCAGAATTTCATCAGCTTCATATACTGGCTCTGGTGTTTCGTTTTAAACTTGTTTTCTAACAATATAAAATTCGTTAATTTTGTTACGAATAGCATCTGTGTCGAAACTATCTAAGTCGGACACTGTCGGCTTATATGGCTTTTACGCGCAAGGTGCGCGTAAATTTTTTAATTATTTTTAATGTAGTAACGCTCACTTCTGTAAAGAATGGTGAAACAGAATGATTAGGTTCTGCAAATCATGAATTCAATTACATCTCTATAAAAGTTATGTACTTACTCCTAGTAAAAACTTACCAGTGATCGAAGCTATCTCATCCAAGTACTGGTTCTGGGTTCTTAACCAATCTTTTTCCTCTAAATCCGTAAGTTTCAATAGTTTTCACTATCTCATCAACCCCTGCTACATCCACCAGATTTTCTATAAAATAAAATAAAAATGTTAAAAACCATGCATCATTTAATAGTATGTTAAATAACCACAATGCATTATTATGAAGGTGTTTAACTGTAATTAAATTTTTATAATTAAATTAAAAATAATTAAATTTAAATAAAATGAAGATGAATCAAAACAGATAAATATTTTTCCTCGCTAAAAGATAAATATAAATTATGAATTACGACAAAGTATCAACTTAGTAGCGTCATATTAACTTATGAAATCGAACACCACACGTAAACAATCTTGTTTTTGTTTGAATTCGGCGTCTTTCTCCTGTTGTTTTTCTTGATATTTAGACATCATGCGAAACAACATCTCCCGTACTTCACTTTTAATAGTTTTGTTCATTTTTCGCTGAATAAACGCTATTAACAAGATCACAACAAATCACCAACAACACGCCATCTTGTTTTGGAAAATTGAGTTTGACATTAGTATAGCATTGCCATATAAAAAGTTTGCAAATAATTCGAGAGTTTACTTTCGTTTGCCAGACTCTAGTGAGCTATTCCGTGAGCGACTGAGTGATATAGCTGTCGCCAAATAACTTGGCAAGAGTCGTTCAATGCGCAGAAGTCGATTTTTAGGTGTCAGCGGTTGTCAGCGGGACGCGGGGTATGACGTAGCGCCGCTCCGAGCGTGCTATTGGTGCGTCAGTAGTTCTCGTTTAATTTGCTCCCATTACACTTGCGTACACGAAAGTTGTACGCTTTGCGTTTGTTACGAGTTGTTGTTTTACATTTAGTTTTTGTTACGTTGATTACAATGCCAGGACCAAATACCGTTTTACGCAGACTATTAAAACGTCAGAAAGAACAGTTACACACTATAGTTAAGGAAGGTTGAAATTCCGAATTCGTCACTGTCTTTAGGACGCCGGGAAAAAAGAAGAATAAAAGGGGTAGCAGTTTTATTAACTAATTGTGACGACGAGAACATATTATTTTTAATGTTTTTTTAAATACATTTTTTCACTTTTAAATGTATTTATGTATTATATCTATTTTATTTATAATACCGAATTAACGAATGAATTCCTCTTCTTTCTTTAACATTGTTCTGAACAGATATGATTAAAAATAAATGATGACAATAACCATTGAAATTCCGAATTCGTCACTGTCTTTAGGACGCCGGGAAAAAAAAAAGAATAAAAGGGGTAGCAGTTTTATTAACTAATTGTGACCACGAGAACATATTATTTTTAATGTTTTTTAAATACATTTTTTTCACTTTTAAATGTATTTATGTATTATATCTATTTTATTTATAATACCGAATTAACGAATGAATTCCTCTTCTTTCTTTAACATTGTTCTGAACAGATATGATTAAAAATAAATGATGACAATAACCATAATAATGGCAAGCATTAAAAGTGACCACTTTTCTCTTCCACTAAGTGCACGATGCGCGAACTTACCCCCACTACGCCAACACCTTGCCAAGTTATTTGACGACAGGTATACATTGCGATTAAAGAGCTAGCTCAATTTTATCTGTCATTCGCGAGCTACCCATGTCTAATCTTAACCCTAGGCATAAGTCATCAATTTATATGTTGCCCACGCTATAGCAAGAATGATTTTACACATCTTTTTAGAATGCAATGGTCAGAAAGGTCCTTGCTAAAAAATTCTTGCCAATTTCTTTAATTATTGTTAATTCTCGTCGGGTTGCAGTACAGCAATACCAAAATTAAAATGGAAAGGGAAAAAATATCGTAGAAGTATAGATTCATAGAAAATAAGTTTTTTCCAGTAGCGTACAATTGGCGTATATTTCACAGGCCTTGAACCAGTTTGAGAGTCAGTCTAAGACTAGATCTACACCGCCTGGACCAAACCCAGGCATGAGAGGACCACACCCGGGCGGGCCGCCCGGACCCCACCCTGGAGGTAATCCTTTGTTTGGCTTTCCTTTTGGTAATCGTTTTTTTGTCTTCAATATCTAAATTAGAATTGACTTGATTAACCTATTATGCAGTAGTTTTACAGAAAAAATATGTTAGTTTTAGTCACGACGGAACATAGGCAACAGTTTTGATGATCTTGAGTTATTCCCGAGGTTCTGTTGTGGAGAAAGTCTTTTTAGGGTTCTGTAGTTGATAAGGAGCCCTTATAGTTTCGACGTTCAAAATTCCATTGAAAAATATTTGGATCAAGTTCTTCGTAAAACAGTAGTTTATTTTTGTTAGAGCATGGTACGGAATTCTAAGTTAGTCAGCTTATCCAACTCGCACTTGGCGTTGTAGTAAACTATGGAACCCTAAACTACTCCTAACCCGACATGTACTTGGTCGGCTTTTTTACTCTAAACTGCAATAGGAATCTATCGGTATTATTTGACGAAAATAAAACGATAAGGGCTTACACGTACAAATCCAAACCTATTTCATTACTAGTCCTATAAACCAAAAGTACCCTGAGAATTTATTGCTAACAGCGATAGCGAACCATACTCACCTACTTAACATACATGGCCTCAAAATCGTGCTATGTATCGGGTCGACAGTTTGTTGCCGATTGCGATAACAACTCCAAGATGTATGTTTCTCACATTTCATCTAAACTAGGCAAAACCAGCGCGTCCTGCGTATCGTTGTCGAAGTTGGTGTACTCCACTAAAAACCAGCCACCTGCATAATCTAAAATAAACTGCTGGTACCCAATAAAGTCCAGTGGATGGTTGAATGTAAATTATTGGCATGACAGATGTTGTCTGACCGTTATCTATGCATAGACTTCTTCGGCGGCGGTCCTAACGGGCCGGGCCCCAACGGGCCCCGCATGATGATGGCGGGCGGGGCACCGCATCACCAGATGCGCGGGCCGGCCGGCGGGCAGCACGGCCCGCATGGCCCGCATGGTCCCCCGCACGGCCCACCACACCACCTTCAGCAGCACCAGGGCCCGCCACCTCACCATATGCAGCATCAAGGACCCCCGCAGCATCAGGGCCCACCTCCTAGAGGACCACCTATGCAGGTAATAATTATAATAACTGTTTGAACTAGTGTGTGGTAAGTCAGTACTGAATCGATTGTACGTCTATGCTCATATTGTAGAGGTAAAACTAATAGTTAATTTCCTGTTACTAAAATATTTGTCTTCAACGCTCATCACACCTCCCGTGAAATCCATTATGGAATCGAAGCGACGGAAATGAGGTATTTTGTTTGAAATGTCATGTAACCAATGATGCATATAGGCTCGTTCTTATATTATAATGTTTTTGCTACATTTTTTAATCCTTATGTGTTTGTTATTCATACTTTTTGCCAATAGTTCCAAGGCCCGCCACAAATGCAGCGCGGCCCCGGTGGTCCCGGCGGGCCAGGTGGTCCGGGCGGCCCGGGCGGGCGGCCGGACTGGGGACCCCGTGGGCCCCCGCAACAGATGCCTCCTCACCCTGCTCCACAATACGGACCCCCACAACACCAGATGCCGCATCAAATGCCCCCACCACATCCGGTTAGTCTTACTGCTTTCTTACTTAATATTTAAAATGTGAACCTAAGGATGGATAGATGATAGATAGATAGATATGTTCTTTATTGTACACCATAACAGTAAAACAAATAAGGACTGAGGGTGATACAATAGGCGGTCTTATCGCTAAAAGCGCATGTTTGTTAATCTTTCACGAAAAAACGACTTAACGGATATGAATGAAATTTCGTATGTTAGATTGTTGAAATCCTGGACAACACATAGGCTAATTTTTGTCCCGGAATTTTGTGGGAAACACCTCCCATAAACATGAAAGCAGAGGACTTTTGCCACAGGGCATGTTGCTCCGTCGCTTCCGCGGAATAGTGCCACACAAGCGCACAGTGACTTAATGCTTATGTGAAGTGTTCCTAAAATAGATTTAAGTTTCTATATGCTAACTATAATAATTTTTATTATTAAAGTATGTATGTTAGTTTGTAAGGTATTTGTCTATGGGTCACAGATGCCTGATGATAAATGTTTTATTATTATTGTGAGGTAACCGCATCTTCAATTTCTTGAATTTATATAACAGCAGCATCATATACCATAAAATGTCAGTCTTCGTCGTCTCGATTTTATGTCGAGCACTGGTCACTGGAGCACATCCAATATATTTCTAACATTTATCAACTTCCTAAGTAGTGTTGCCCAAACGAGAGTCTCGCAAGAGTCTTGCAATTAGCGATTATCCTATTGCTATTTATTAAACGGTAGTTGAGATCTCAGAACAATGTAACAGACTCTGTTACATTGTTCTGAGATCTCAACTACCGTTTCTGTTACATTGTTCTGAGATCTCAACTACCGTTTAATAAATAGCAATAGGATAATCGCTAATTGCAAGACTCTTGCGAGACTCTCGTTTGGGCAACACTATTCCTAAGTGATTTTTCCTATCAAATTAATCTCTTTATCGTTCACATTAATTTTATTCCAATTGAACATTAAATGTAAAGGCACCAGCCCTTACAAATACTATAAAGATGTGTATGACAGCCCTAAATCTTGTCTCGTTTAGTTTTGTTTATCCAAAGGTTGTCTGTAAGAGATCGCCCTGTGCGATTAGACCTCTGATTGTACACTAGTTTTAATTTTTGTATCCAATGAAATATTGTAAGGTGTACAATAAAGTATACAAGGTGGGGAAGATGATACGACTATAAATGAAAATACCGACTATACTAATCCCAAGGAAACCATGGTGAGGATAAAATAAAAACTGATGTCAAAATAATTAAAAAAAAATGTTTTTTTCAAATAATCTAAATAATATGGGTAAAAGTATGAAATTGCCGTTTAATAGTGAAAGATGCTTTAAATTGACTGTATGAGAGTTTTTTTGACCTTAAACGCAGGATATTTGACCCTGCGTTGAAGCACAGTAGCTAAATAGAGCCTGTGGAAAAATATGAAAGTAGAAAAAATATCCTGAATACATGTTTGTCTACAGATTAAGGAGACCATCATTTAGGATATGGTAAATTTAAGGTCGTATTGTCTTCTACACTTTGTATAATAAATAAATGAATAATAAATAAGTATGTTGTGGTCACCAGCGCGATGTTCGGTTGCAGGGCGGCGCGCTGCCGCCGGGGCACGCACACGGGCACGCCGGCATGGCGGGCGTGCCGCGCGGCCCCGCGCCGCTGCCGCACCACCCAGGTATGCCCCCCTACCCAGGTACGCACACGCATTTACCTTATTATTTTTCTACTAACCAATTAACTCCACACTCCACCGGCCTTGTAGTCAGTTCTGCCGCTCAGTTCAGCTAAAACACGCTTGCTGACGGCCGTCTACAGCCGTCAATAGCGTCAATAGTTAAGGTGTCGGACTTGTGATCGAGAGGGCGCGGGTTCGAGCCCCACCCTATACACTATTGCCGTGAACACACTCTAGACAAGCATATTTAGCTTAGTTGGGAGGGGTTAACAGGTTTGGCTAGTAATGTGAATTCTACCCACATTGCTAGTTATCTTTTTTTTTAAATAAAAAAGAAATCTTTACATATTGCACACCAACGTGCATGAAAAAAGCACGATAAGCAACAATCGGGACCAACAGACCTCACCTGTAATTTATAGTCTAATCTGAGAACCAACCTTGCCGGTAAAACTGGGTTCTGAAACTGATGGTTCTTTCATGAAAGAAAAATACTCATAAAACTTGAGACAGAACTCGAATTTATATCTCTTTCTACTAACCAACTAACTCCACACTCCACCGGCTTTGTAGCCAGTTGTGCGGCTCAGTTCGGCTAAAACAACAGTTGAGCAAAGGATAAAACTTGAGAAGTTGAGACAGTACTCGAATTCCTCATCTTTTTGTTTAAGAAGCGAAGGTTTGAAGTATGCACCTATTATTAATCAATGAGTCATGTCATTCAAGTTTATAAAATGCTGCAATGACAGCTCACTGTCAGATGTCAAAAGAAAGGGACTCATTTTCTTGAGTGAACTGTAGATACTAACAAATTAATGCAATTTGAAATGCAATGACACAAATAGGTAGTCGGTTTAATTCAGCCAAGGCATGGCATATTGGGGTTGTTATAATTTTGTGCACACTGTTTTAATTTTCTACACCATAACCAACATTCACCTAACAATGCCCGTTTCTGGGGCCAAGTTGTAATGTGACATCTGATTGTTTTTTTTTTATTGTGATTGGCTTCACCTCTCGTATGCATTATTCGGGCATAGCTTGGGACACGCTTTTTTTGGTGGGAAAATCACCAAATGAGTCCACCTACTCTGGTGGAGCAAAAAGGAGTGTCTTCTACTGACTGAAAACCCACCCTATTCCATCAGTTGCATTCAGTTAAGACAGACTGGATCAGGCAAGAATGTGTGTTTATGTGTGTATACGTGTGCGTGTGTGTAATTTACTACCAGACGCTGTTAGTAAATTTTAATTATAAAATATTTCCTGGTAACTAGAACCTAGGGAATAAGTCATCATCCTTGCTTACCATCGGGTGGTCAAACGCGAGCCTATTGTAGTGTTCGGGAGCCACAAGAAAACACGAATATTCGGAAGCACAGCTGTATTTCGAATGACTTGCAAATGTGACATCTAGTTGTTAGAGAGTCAAAACTAAAAAAAAACCGGTCAAGTGCGTGTCGGGCCACGCGCAGTGTAGGGTTCCGTAGTTTTTATAACAGCCAAGTGCGTGTCGTATTCGCTGACTGATCGTTTCGTACCATGCTCTAACTAAAAGCCAAACATGACTACCTAACTAATTTGACTTCCTATACAAATCCTCACCTGATCCGACAATTTTGCACGAAACGTTTTAATTTTTTTTAGAGATTTGAATAAAACTTGTCATAGCCGGTGTTTTGAATTTAAATACGGTCACAGAGCTACACTACTCAATCGTCACAAGAAGCTAGCACGATACAACTGGCGCTTAGCGCCATCTATCGAAATTTCTGTAGAGTTGTTCGAAATTTTCCAGTCAAATACAATTGGTCGACTATTACTCGTAAACTTGTAAAGCCCACTTATGTGTGATATTTTTCCTTTAAATTTCGTTATATATAGGTACTACTGCCGTGACATTTGAATTTCTAACAACAACCGTTTAGTTGATACAGGGGGGGGATACTTGACTCTAACGAAAATTGGTAATTTAAAGCTTGATAAGTCACGAACGGTTTACTTAATCAAAAAACGGTCTTAGCAAACCCCTAATATTTTTGAAAGACCTATCCAACGATATCCCACACTATGGGAAGAACGAAAAAAAAATAATCATCCCACTTTACATGTATGGGGTGGTACCCTAAATAATTGTTTCTTTCAAAATTTTATTTTACCACTTTTTCGGCGTCATTAACGTGTATACTCATGCCAAAGTACAACTTTCTAGTACCAATAGTTTTTGAGCTAAACCGCGGACAGACGGACAGACAGACGGACATGGCGAAACTATAAGGGTTCCTTGTTGACTACGGAACCCTAAAAACAAAAATGTTTTAGTTCACATAGGCAGGCCTACATGGGCACTTAGTAAGTGCCACTTACAAAATATCAGAAGTTAGTGCACGGTTCGAAATTGGTCGTTTTCTATGGAGAAGAACCGGCAAGAAAACAAAACCAAAGTAATAACATTCTACCCACAATAGACTTAGGTCTTTGTTTAGCTACATATACTACAGCTATCATGAACATAGAGTGATGTAGAGCTGTGGCATAAAGCCGTGTGTCCATTGGCGCAGGAGTGGGCGGCGGGGCGCCGGCGCCGCACGTGAACCCCGCGTTCTTCGCGCAACAGCCGCCCGTGCAGCCGCAGCCTGCAGTGCAGCCGCCGCCGCAGCCCGGACCACCTGGTATGTACTTTTAGTCGATTTATACAACGTGTAACGGAAAGGGTATATACATACCAAGGGCATGGCTTCTTTGGATGATAACAAACGATATTGGAAGGGTTACAA
Source organism: Tholera decimalis (assembly GCA_943138885.2). NCBI lineage: Eukaryota > Metazoa > Arthropoda > Insecta > Lepidoptera > Noctuidae > Tholera > Tholera decimalis. Next base: position 34,097,840 of record OW964551.2, read on the forward strand.
CTCAAAATAAAATACACTAAAAATTTATACCAAATTTTCGGTTTCGTGAGTTTCTTAAATTGAAATCATAACAATCGTGTCACCGCACTACGTAGGTCAATAACTTTCCACGTTACTTGCAAATATCACGATAAATCTCTTCCGTAATTCTGTGCGCCTAGTACTGTAGTAGCCTAGCGTAAAGGCGGTGTTCTTTTGTCGGCGCGAGAAAGGAGATAGGATTAAAAAACCCTTCCAATATCGTTTGATATCACCCAAAGAAGCCGTGCCCTTGGTATGTATATACCCTTTCCGTTACACCTTGTATAGGTACTAGCTTCTGCCCGCAAATTCGTTAGCCTGGGAGAGGTTTCCCGCGTAAATCCCGATCTCGTGTGAATTCTGGGATAAAAAGTAGCCTATATGTTATTCCAGGATGTCAACTATCTACTTACCAAATTTCATTCAGATCCGTTCAGTAGTTTTTGCGTGAAAGAGTAACAAACATACATTCATCCATCCATCCTGAAACTTTTGCATTTATAATATTAGTAAGACTTTATTGTAAACCTTACAATATTCCAATGGATACAAAAAGTTAAACTAGTGTACAATGGGCGGTCTTATAGCACAGGGCGATCTCTTACAACCTTTGGATGGACAAAACTAAAGGAGACAGATTTAGGGCTGTCAGTGTACAAACATAAGTAATAAAATTAATTGAACATAATAATATAAAATACATACATAATTATAATACAAAAATCATACCTATACTATCTGGGCCGTGCCCCCGCCAAGTCGAGATTTTTTGACAAGTATTGTTTTTTATGGGATTAAAATATTACCTACATGCATAGTTAAGAAAAATGAGGAAAATTTACAAGGAAAGGTAATGCTCCTTCACCATTCTTTTGAAAGCTGGTAGGGATTGAGCACGCCTCACCTGGTATGTACTTTTAAAGCTTATATTATACTCATAGTTTGATTTATAAGAGAGCCCCCTAATGGACTGTATATAAGTATAAGCCAACATAAAGCAAGAATCTTACTATCCTACCTTCTATCCTTCTTCCAAATTTACTTGTTTTGTGGATATTTGTTATACTTTCACCCAAAAACTACTGTATGGATTTAAATGAAACTTTACAGTATTGTAGAATATCAGACTAACACGTAGCGTACTTTTATTCTGGAGTTGCCGCGGGATCGAGATTTACATGGGAAAACCGTACGACGCGAACGAAGTGGCGGTCACTGCTAGTTAATTTATACTATTTATCCATTCTTGAGGTTTAACCAAACACATTCGATTGTTTATGGTTTAGTCTTGCGATCTTTTGTGTTTGCCAAAAACTTAACACTGTCATCTATAAAAACTTTTTTGCAAAAAATAAAACCGACTTCCATATCAAAACACTACAAAGCCAAAAATAATTTTAATTTCGGTAGTCGGTGTTATTGGTTTTGTATTTTCTTTCTTTTTTCACACCGCCTTCCGAAATTAAAATTATTTTTGGCTTTGTAGTGTTTTGATATGGAAGTCGGTTTTATTTTTTGCAAAAAAGTTTTTATTTTCGCGCTTTTTAGTGGGTCAGTGAAATTTCCAAATCGGTTCGTAAATGACGGAGTTATGCGCGAACAAAAAACGAAATGCAGAGTAAACGAAAAGATCATCAACGCAAATATTTTTTTAGACTTTTGTTGATTTTTTAGAAACGGCTTGTCCGATTTCGATTTAATTTTCATGGGACTATTTGGGAAGTATACCCTTTTCAACAAGAACAACAACAACAGAATTTTTCAATTCGGTTGGCAAGCGACGACGGAGCTATTAACCAAACAAACATTAAAAAAAAAATAAACAAACAAACATCCGAATTGAGAACCTCCTCCTTTTTTAGAAGTCGGTTAAAAATGTTTCTCAGCGTTATAACTATTTCGAAGATCGTAATGAGGATACCATCCACACTTGGTCGATATGCCGTCTTGTACTAAGCGCTTCTCCACTACATTTATGCGCACGGCTAAGGTGTGGAACTCTGCCCGACTTCTGTATTCCCTGCCACATATGATCCGTCAGCCTTTAAAGCAAAAGTGAACTGGCATCTTCTGGGCTCGCTCGTTCGATCGTAGACCTCATCTTACACTTACCATCAGGTGTTATCGAGGTCAAGGGCGGGATAATACGTAATAAAAAAAATGGTAACGTCGTAGATAAAGTGAATTGTGTGCAGGTCCTGGAGCCCCATACGGTCACCCAGCCCACGGCGCCCCGCCTCCCGCTCAAGGTCCGCCACCCGCTGCGAGACAGCCCTATGGAAGACCACCACAGGTATACTATCTTTGAAGCTCAATGTTTCTATATTTTTAGTCTAAAACCTCTCTATATGAAGGAAAAGGAACGGATTCTATATACAATTGAAATTAAATAATAACTAACTAAGCATGCTATATTTTTTAAATAAATGAGTGGTTTACTGAGGTTTGTGGTATTGTATGAATGTACGGGAAGATTGAATGTCTGAGTTTTGACTGTTACTTACTTTTTTTGTGAAAAAATAAGCCTGTCGTTCTCCAAGCCCTTCCACTATCACCTCTCCAAAAACCACATTGATCCATTGCTCCATTTTAATATATGAAATAAATGCAAAAAAACACACTTTTTTACTTCTCAGTCAGTAGGCTCTTGCCAGAGCGTAACAGCATAATGGTGCAAATGGCGCTATTTCACTTTCAAAAACTCGACAACCAACCAGTCAACCCTATAGCACCGTGCTCGTCATTAAATAATCTTTATTTTAATTTAACTTTAATTCATTAACCAGACGGGTGCAAGTTACTAGTATCGATTTACCTGTTTATACCGGTATTAAGAGTTGTACCGGGAAAAAAATAGTCATCCTAACGTTTGCATATTCTATGGGCTTCATAATTTCGATTGGTATGGAATTCGTCTATTAACCAAACCAGTGGAATGTTTAAAAAAATCATTTTCTTAATCTTTAATTAATCATATTTCTGGACTGAAATTTTTTAAACAACCCATTTGCAATATATTTATTGATATATTTAATTGGATATAAAATACATTTCATACATTAACCAGCTCGTTGAAGGACGTGTTATAGTGGGATCTTAGACTAATATTTCTTTAGAGTTAAAACGGCAAGTGCAAAGAAAAAGCGTTGTCGAGCGTAACTTTTGAAAATTCTATCAAGTAGATGTGACTGTTTAGTACAGTGGTACCCAATTGATAAGGCGCGCCGTGAATCTTCGTTCGCACAGAAAAGAAAGTATGGCTCCGACTATTAACGAAAGAGAATACTTAATTAAAATCAACCTTAGATCACTACTGTAAGGTTCATAATACACTGCAGCTGTTAGTACCGTCTCACTCACTCGCTTTGTAAATTAGTTGTCTGCGCAGGTACATTGGTAAGCCATGTCAGTTGGGTTGGGTACTACTAAACAGTCGATATGCAGCATAATGCAGATATGCTTTGGATTGTCAACTGTAGCTAGGGTTGCCAGATCCGAAAAATAAGTTTTCCTGAAAAAACCCTTGTTTCGGCAATAATTTTCCTGACATTTTAGCAGGAACTTATATTATTTTACAAACTCGCGCGCGGCGCGTGGGAGTCTGAGTATGAGTGTTAGATGCCTTGTGGCGGGATGCGGGGCGCGGCGCGACTGAGCGAGTCAATTAGTAGTTCAGTACTCTTGCATACGGTGCTAAGTTTACTAGTGTTGTGCGTATTTGTGTGGCAAGCATTTATTTTATAACGAAAAGGCTTACTTTTCTCTTTTTTTTGAATTCCTGAAAATTTCCAACTTTCCCTGTTTCCCTGACAGAGAGCTGAAATTCCGGACATGTCAGGAAAATTCCTGTCATCTGGTAACCCTAACTGTAGCCATGTATTGTATATCCACCAGACCTGCCAATTTCTATGGTAAGTCATTCGCAGCTCAAGCAGTATGGCTGTGGAATGCTCTAAGTCAGTAAGAAAAGCACAAACCTTATCTTCTGTCAAAAACTTAGTAAAAGATCTCCTTAAATTGTTGTTATTATTTATGTCTTTGTTTCTTTTTTTATATTTTTACATGTATATTGATGCCTCCCACATATGTTGTTGTAACCCATAAATTGCAATATTACAGGAGAGCGTTTCAAAGATGCTAATAGCAATAAAAACTGCATTTTTTAATTAATCTTTATACAATTCAGTATTACTAACTATATTCACATATTGAATTGTATAAAGATTAATTGAAAAATGCAGTTTTTATTGCTAATAGTATCTTTGAAACACTATCCTGTATAATTGCTATTTGTAGTTTACAACAACTTAAGTGGGAGGCATCGATATATATGTTTTGAGAACGTAATTGTTTTTGTATTTTATATAGATAAATACACAATGTAAGTACACCATGGACTACTCGCGTATTTATTTTCTCCTTCTGTGTCAAATACATCCAAAGGTTGTCTGTAAAAGATCGCTTTTAGCAATAAGACCGCCCATTGTATCACCCTTTTTAGTTTTTAAGTCCATATTTGTTTTACTGTTATGGTGTACAACAAAGAATATCTATCTATCAGAGCTACCCACCGGGTGCTGAGGCGGGTCGCGGCGCACACCACGGGCCCGGCATGGGCGCGCACCCCGCACACGCTGCGCACGCGCCGCACGCGCCGCACACGCCGCACGCACCGCACGCGCCGCACGCTGGCATCTCGGAGGCAGAGTTCGAGGAGGTCATGTCGCGAAACCGCACCGTGTCCTCTAGTGCCATCGCGAGAGCCGTCAGCGATGCCGCCGCCGGGGAGTACGCGTCGGCCATTGAAACGCTCGTCACGGCGATTTCATTAATTAAGCAGAGCAAGGTGGGTTCATTTTATGTTTTATTTTTTATTTTTTTATGAAAAGGAGAACCAACAGCTAATCTACATAAATTGCAGCGGTATACGTAATTTTAAGCCAATTACAGGTTCTCACGGATAAAAATAGGATAGAAGCAGAGGTTTTGAGATCTGATGTGCACTAACAAGCACGCTAAAATAGAAACATTTATAAACAGAACATACATAAACATATCACTAAGGCCCCACAAAAAAAAAGCTAGCATTCAGCCGATTACGCGCAGAATAAGATATGGTGTTGAAAGGGTCAAATTAGAATTCCTTACACAAACTTTTTTTAGCCTATGCTGAGCAATACGATGCTCTATGCCTTGCCATTTCCGGCATATCACTCAGGAACGCGTATAAATCTTTACGTCAGCGTTTTTTGTACCTGTCTATAGATCCATCTAACAATATAGAGTGTTGTTAGATATGTCTTTCACAATGCAAGTTCAGTAATCCCTTCATGTCCTTGAAGGTGTATAATTAAAAACGATTGATTTTGATGTATGAACCAATGTTACGGAGATTTAGCAGAGCAAAATAGGTTAATTATTATAGTGTTCTTTTACTTTGTTAGCCTTGGCCCGGCATGGGCATCCCCCATATCCTTCCAATCCTCTCTGTGTCTTGCCATCTCCGGCCAATAAGTCAGAAGCGCGTCCAAATCGTCACACCAGTGTTTGCATTGGTTAAGACGCCCGTTTTCAGGCATCCATTGTGTGACTAAGTCATTGCTATACAATGAAAAAAATCGTTATCAGAGTAACACTTCCTGAATGAGGTCCTAATGGTGACACAATATGTTGCAGCTAAAACAATAAGAACATAACTGCAAATGTAACAAAAAAATGTGCAAATTTATACTAGCGCCCACTTGGATTTTCATTTATTTTGAATATTGAGGACTTACAGCTGATAAAATGGCGATTGGACAATTCAGGCCCGTTTCTACGTAATCCATTTCTTTTAAATAATGTCTGATTTAATTTTGTGTAGGCGTGATTATTTTTTATACTATATATGCGGCGGAACAGGGTGTTAAGTTCCACAATCCCATTGAAAATGGAGGATCCTCCGACCAGTTTGCTTTAGTTTGTATGTTGCGAGATAGATGTCACTACATATGATTTAAACTTGCAAAGGAAATAAAAAAATATATAAGTGTTTTAGTGTAAATCGATGCCTCCCACGTAGGTTGTTGTAACCCATAAATTGCAAAGATACTAATAGCAATAAAAACTGCATTTTTCAATTAATCTTTATACAATTCAGTATTACTAACTATATTCACATATTGAATTGTATAAAGATTAATTGCAAAATGCAGTTTTTATTGCTAATAGTATCATTGAAACACTCCTGTAAAATAGCTATCGAAATAGTTGTTGGTTAGCAAAAAAAAAGAAAACTAATTATCTCTAAAATGCCTTCTCGTAACTTCCAGGTGGCCCACGACGACCGTTGCAAGATCCTGATCTCGTCCCTACAAGACACGCTGCACGGCGTGGAGACCAAGTCGTACGGGTCGGGCGAGCGCCGCCGCTCCCGCTCCCGCGATCGCGAAGCGCGTGCTCACCACCGCACGCCGCGCCGCCGCGAGCGATCGCAATCGCGATACCGCGACCGTAGCCGCGATAGGGAGGACAGAGATAGGTAAGGCTTTTCGTCCGACTGCGGCGAGTAAACGACTAATCGACGATCTTCTTCTTCTTTGGTTTGGTTTCCGCACTTAGTCTCTGCACGAGACCATTGTGCGTGAGCCGTGTCGGCCGTCACTCCATCCAGCCAACCTCCTTCCAGAAGCAGATCAGGTCTCTCGGTCTATTCAGGATGTCTGTAAGGGAATTCAAAGACCCGAGGGTTTGCTTTTGTATGTCACTAATCGACGATTTACTCGTTCAAGAAACGCACAGTTAATATACACATTCCGTGTAAACGATAGAGATGCATATATCAATAGTTGCTCTCTGACTGTTCAAACTGCCACAGCGACTACTCGCTTTCCTAGTTTTGTCGCTGAGCGACAAGAGCTGTCAAAGATAATACTTGCTCAGCGATGCTCCATTGGCGGTCAGAACTCACGCCCAAGTAGTAGTAGACCAACTAGTTGTCCAGCGGACCAATTAAAGCTATCGTAACTACAGGCTCGCTGCTCGCCAACTCGTTTTCACATGCTAGCTCTACTCGTTCGTCGTCGGTGGTGGGACAACTGCCTAATGTGTGGCCTCGCTTTTGTGCTTAGTGCTGTTAGGCGCCACTGGATTGCGATAGATCAACGTCGGTATTGATTGTAGGTGTGTCCTCTGACTAATCTGTCCGGAAATTCAGCATCTTCCGATGTCCTTAAGGCTGCGTTTCCACCAGAGATGTGCGAGGATGCGTAGCGAGGGATGTGTTTGTAAAGAACCAATAGAATCGCTTCATTTACCTCGCCTCGGTCAACACAGCTCTGGTGGAAACGGCTCAGCGGTGCTAGATTTTTGCGCATACAAAACAAGTGAGGGATGTGTGCGAGGGATGTGTTGCGAGGAATGTGTGTTAAGAAGGATATGTTGCGAGGTTTGCGCATACTCGCACCACACATTAATGCGCATTTTCACAGCTCCGCTACACATCCTCGTAGACACATTTTCATTGCACAGCTTTGGTGGAAACGCCCACACATTTTCACAGCACAGCTAGACATCCTCGCACGACACATTTCCATCGCACATCTCTGGTGGAAACGCACCCTTAAACGGGATATTTACCATGTATATTTATTGTTTCGAGTTTACGATATTTCGACACTGCTCTCCATTCCCAAGCGCCATGATCACACATGAACTAAAATTATTGCGGGTGGACGTTTATGTGCAGAAGAATCGGTCGACACTGCTACCACTGTCACATGTTTGTTTTGTGTGTTAGGAACAGATTCGAGTTTTGAGTTTGAGAATGAACGAGGAAAGGGTAGACCAATTCGTCTGCTCATAAACGTGATCATGGCGCTTGCAACAGGGCCGAAATATCAGAAACGTTTTTGGCTCTAATGATACTATTAGTAACCATGTCAGTTTAAAAATTTATATCTTCCGTTGTCATCGATCAATCGCAGTCGAGTCGCACCTTATCACATTTAATTAAATCGCAATAACAAAATCGAGTATGACAAGCACCGTGTGTTTCACCGCAACTGTACTCTGTCATGCCATCAGACACTCAGCGATTTTATAGGCGTTTATACAGACTACATACTTAATGCATTTAAGTTAGTAAAAAGGTAGCGTAACTTAATTGCTATTCGGTAAATTATATAGGTATCCTAGCCGATTTCAACCACGGCGACGTCTCATAATCGATTAGTCAACTGCAAGCAGACAGCAACTTGACAGAAATTAAAAGCGTCAATGCATCAGGGCTAACTAGGTAATACGATGTTTAGGAGGCGACTATGAAGACAGGGTAACGTAGTACTGAGCCGCTAAAGTATTACTGATGCTATGCCCTTGCTTGCAGGTACAGGGAACGCTCGAGGGAACGCGATCGCGAGCGTGACCGCGATGCGTAAGTGTCGCGCATTTCTACACGTTCGCCATCAACACGCACGTTTACTTTACGGCCTCGGATAGTGCGGCGCGGGGGATAGGGCGGGCTATAGCTATGTAAGAAGCGTCCAAAACCAAATGGCTAAGGTGTCGGCCTTGTGATCGAATGGGTCGCGGGTTTTAACCCCACCCATTACACTATTGGCGTGAACCCACTCCAGACACAAGCATATTTAGCTTGGAGGGTTAAAAAGATTGCTAGTAATGTGACATGTACCCACAAAGCTAGTTCTCTTAAAAAGAAACTGTATTCTAGGTCTTTTAACCGACTTCAAACAAAGGAGGAGGATTCCAACGAACTGAGAATCTTTTTCTACGCATTCCAAATAATAGGACTGTCAACAACGCTACTGTGCTCCGCAATTCGCAATAATTTCATTATCAATAGTCATCGGCTTCAATTCTAATCATATGCAGTCCAGCATTAGTGTTTTACATGGAATGACTGCCTATCACACACTTTTATTGATACTTAAATATTACTTATAAATGAATCGTTTTCAAACAAATTGTTAACTTCATTGAAAATTCTAAACCACACTGGGAGAATATTTTTACTGGTACTTTCTTGCTGTCAGTACCTACAAATTTTACATGTGTCACAAGAAGTTAGTAGCAAGTGCAATCATATTCGTAGTTAGCTCGCATAGACAAGTTTCATCTGGGGAAACGATAGTTGATTACTCGCCTGACAGTCACTGCAAGAACACAAGCAGCTGATACATAGTTATACAGTGCGTTTCAACTAATAAGAGGAATGACTAAGCGCCATGTTATGACATCATAGCTGTCAAATCGAACAAATTAGGTAGGGTGAGCAAAACAATAATTCATTAGAATGACATTAATTTACAAAGAATTACTAAGAAAAAAATCTATCAAAATTCAAGTCAAGTTAATAATTTTGGCATGGCTTCTGGGCTATTGCCACTTTGAAAATAAGAGAGAAAAAGTATGGTTAAAAAACGAATTATGACTTAAAATTATATTCAGGTAATTAATAACGTTTTATTTAAATTAGATATAAAACTCGATTGAATGAAGTAAAATAAACAAAATAAGATTCATTTGCAAATAAGATTTCTTTGCTAACCATACTTTTCAGGTGACATTTGACAGATAGAGGTCATTGATGTTCCTATTAGCATTTGAAACGCATAGTATTTGTTAACACTTCGCTCCCGCCTTATCACCCGCGCAAGCCAGCAAACCCGGGGCCTATGCCGTGAACAGTATTCTAGGTTTATTTATGTCTGGCTGAAGAAACATTCGATGTTTTACGCTTTGGTTTATATTTTCGACTTCCTTTGACCTTGACTTTCCCGGTATCTAATAGCCACGGTAGAAGATCCACTGTATTTTGTACCTGCATTGACAAAGTTGCGTCGTGTATATGCTTGTCGAGCTTTGGTATTAAACTATTTTGGTGTATTCTTTTTCCTTAGACTTGAGAGTGTCAGCATTACGAAAATGTATAGTATTAATGGTGTGAATGTCTTTGTTTCAGGTATTACAGGGATTACCGTGAGCGTGAACGCGACAGGTCTCGCTCTAGGGACAGGGAACGTGCTGATCACTACAATAGGGGCCACAGTCGAGAGGAGAGGTAAGCATTCGCCATGTTAATATAACCCTGTAGATTTTATTTACAAATTAGATATGTTTCAGGCAGAGTCATTTTCTAAGCTTGAGAATTACTTTTAGTACCTGGCTGTACATAAAATCTTCAGTATCTTACTGAGCCTGATGTGCCTTACTTGAATCTGGTTACTGTACAAGGTTCTACCAGTTTCATCACCATCATACTACCACCTCGATACTAGTGTTTTATATGGATAGACTGGCTGGGTAACACGTTATCCCTTGGCAAGGCCAGTGTCAGATTTTCTGGCTTTTGACTTCCCATAACAACAGTCAAAGATGTACAATTGACAATTGGGCCCAATGTGCTTTCCGAGGCACATAGGAATCTCAATATGTTTAGATGATTTTACCAAATTGCAGTTGATTTTTAACTCAATATTATGTAACTATAGCCAAAAAGAATGCTTATAATATTTTTAGTCCTGTTACAAAGTGCCTAGGTGTGGTTAATGCTAGGTAGAATATAAAATGTGGTGTACTTACCACAGCTCTACCACCAGGCCACGCAAGTCGCCCGTGGAGCCGGCGGTCGAGGCGGGCGGCGGAGACGCGTCCGGTACCAAGAGTCGGTCGGCGGCCGCGCCCTACTACGACGAGCGCTACCGCGAGAGACGCGAGAGAGACCCTCCGCCGCCCGAGAGAGAGCGAGAGCGCGACCACCGCCGGGACGCTCGCCACTAGCCGTCTCTACCCCTCGGACCTGACGCACATCGACGCACCGAAGATAAACACTGCGATCAACAAAAGCAACTAATATCCTTGACAACTTTGCACTTGTCCGTATCAACACATCACGACGTCCTCAACTTTGAACGGTGTCACTACGTGTCGATGCAGCATCGTGATGTGGATTTTAACGTTATTAACGCACAGCACGTCACTGCACCGCGCCGCGATACCGCTTCGTTGTATTTTGACGACGTCATGGTGAGACGATGGAGACAAACCCTCACTGCCTGGCTGCGACGCTAACGGTATACGGACAAGTACGAAAAATGCCTCAACAGCTCTTGTAAATGTCGGCTGTCCCATTTCAAAACCTAGTAAGGAACACTTTACAAAAATGGCTTTATTGTATAATCTCGCTACTAATAATTGCCTACTAAGTATAAAAACACCAGCACTTACTCACATAAAAGCATCTTTAAACATTGATACCTAATAAGTGCACCATTAAATTCCTCTGGACTACTTTAAAACCTTTAACAAGTTCAAATTTAAATAATATATCCATCATCTATTTTACCTTTATGTGCTCTTCTGTAATTTGTTTTTTTTTTTTTTTTTAATTTTAGTTCTAAATAGGTTTTGAAATGGGGGAGTTGATCTACTGCAACCAGGTGACATGTTTTGAACACTATTCGTCGCGCGTCAAAAAACAAATGGCCAGGCAGAACATTAAAAAAGTTATTGAAATCTGTGTATTACTGAATAAATCTGATTACCAAATGTTCTGAATTCGTTTTTAACGTTTTAGAATAAGATTTGTAATTTGCCCATATTGTATTAACAGTACTTTGTGCTCTAGCTCACGCGTTGTGACAGACATAATAGTCTGTCTTAATACTGTAGAAAAATCTATAAATTTAATTTGGAGCTAGTTGCTTTGTTACACTGTGTGGTTCGATGTAGCACGTGTAGATCAAACGAGTGTGGAGCAATAAGATGACATTTTAAAGCTGGTATTTTGTTAAATAGAGGAGACAGAACAGGAAAATACCCATTAGGTATCAAATATTGTGCAACCGAATATGTTTCCATTTTGTAATTACTGCAAATGTCTTGGACCTAGTCATAAATCTGGTGTATGTTTATGGCAGGTTTATGTGTTACGCCTTACGTTACTAATTATTTTACTCTGAAACAAATTGACGTTGTATATTATATCACTAGCTTGCGTCCAAAATAGTTGGAATGAAAGCAGTTGTAACCAAAGGGCTGATTATTTAAAATCTTATAAAATGAATATCCTAAAAAGTTATATTCAATGAATTCTTTGCCCAACATCTGTATGTTGAAACCAAAACTACTTACATTTAATAAAAAGCAAAAGTTTCCCTTTTTTCACAGAGGTTAGACTAATTTGACATTCCAAAAAAGGTACATTTAACATCCTTGGTGTGATTTGACCATATTAACTGTGAAATTTCTGTCTATACAGATTTAACTTGAACCATGTTGTGTATCGCGTATTAATGAAACATGTATTTAATTTGTTTTCTTCCTCATAATACTTAATTTTGATATTTTTTAAGAGGTCGTCATGGTTTTAATTTAAATCATAGTCAACTAACATTGTAAATGTATCTTCCTGAAGTTTCGATCATTGATTTCAATAGGGAAAATCTATCGGATATACTGTAAGAGTAGTCAATAAGTTTTAAAATATTCGTTATATCGTCCTTGCGCATGCCAAAGTCGCTATGTGTTATTTAGTCATTTTCGTTCTTTTATGCAGTTTCAATCGTTAATTTAATACATACATGTTCTAAAAACAGCTATCTGATAAACGCAATATTGAAAGGTAACTTTTTAAATATTGCGTTTATCCGTTAGCTGTTTTACAGCATGTGAGTATTAAATTAACGATTGAAACTGCATAAAAGAACGAAAATGACTAAATAACACATAGCGAATTTGGCACGCGCAAGGACGATATGTGGATTATTCCATACTATTAGATTTATGACAATGATTTAGCAGTTAATTTAATAAATTGATGTAATACATAATGCAATTGTTTTCCATTTTGTGTCCCTAACATTCTGATTAAATATTGCGTTTCAGTCAATTACAAATGATATTTTAGTTTGAAAAAGTGAAGTACACCCCTCTACTAAACAACATAACATAATTCAACATACATACACATCACACAAATGCAAAAGTAGTTTATTTCGTTTTCACGAAGACTTAACCCTGCTGTGATCAGTTTTGCTAGATATAGAGATTGAACTTTGGAGAAGGATACATAGATGCTGTGATCAGTTTTGCTAGATATAGAGATTGAACTTTGGAGAAGGATACATAGATTTCTTATCCCGGGAGTACATTCCCTTTTTTTTCTGGGAATTCATCAAATGGCTCTTCGCGCTGTGGTTGGAGCGGAAGGGAGTGTCAGACTTCTACTGACTAAAAACCAACCCTGCTCCGTTGCCCTTGCGTTCCGGGGCCGCGGTATCTCGTTAGAACAACGGAAGAGATGAATAAGGTTGGAATGGTAATGTGGGCGTGGCGAGCGCGCCACAACTATGTTTTGAAAATCATAGCTCGACCGATTAATTCATTCACCGCGTTTAGTGCGCTTCGGACTACTTCGAAACACAGAGCTCTGCTTTAAAATGCCATGTGCAATTATAACATGTAAAACAAGTCGGACCACAAGTATAGACTGAGGAGGTATATCTTTCCATCGGTAAGTCGAAAATAACATTTAATTACAATTTTATTTGTTAAAATCATAAAAAATATTCTGAACCCTATGAAATTCCAAACATTAACAACATTATTGCAACAAGTTACAAAAAATATACATTGCCTGATGTGTACTCGCTTAATCAACGCAATGCCCAAGTCCGCTTACAATGTACTGCATGCGTCGCGTCCTCAACACTTCAACCATTGACGTTTCGTCCTTTGCTTTGATTGGCCGTGATGCACGGCGCATGTTTGCGGCGTAATGCGTCGAGAAACCGACAGACAAATCTAGAATGTTCGAGACACTAACGCCATCTAGCGGCGAGTAGCAGTACTGAGTATATCGAGAAAGTTCGACTGACTTCTAATACGTTCGAGACCCTAACGGCATTTAGCGGCGAGTAGCAGTACTGAGTATATCGAGTAGCTTCTGGAATATTTTTGGCAGTATAGGCAGTGAGTCGATTTTACAACAATGTTCTAGAACTCATAGTCCGGGGTATAACTAAATAGATCGCAGAGGAACGCAGACAGTAGTCTTATGTCAAGATACGAGGCGATGTAGGTAATCGAAGCTTTACAAGTGAATTTCGGTGCGATTTAAGTGCTTAGTGATGAGTATTGTAGTGCGAATAACTTTATTTTTATTTTTAATTGTGTGTTTTTAAGTGTTAATTTTGGTTTAATTGGTGTTAATTATTTATATCCCGAACCCCAGCTCGTAACAATACATAACAGAAGTCATGTATCGAAAAAAATACAATGTTCGAATATCAAAATTAATTTCGTTGTGATCTAAAAAAGTTTCAACAATATCTAACCATTGAGGTAATCGACCGACGATCTACCGAAGTTTAAAGGAAAACTATCAGACCTAAGTTGGCTTCACAAATTTACGAGTAGGTACCTTCTACTCACTTTCGGACAAATTCCATTGAAAAATATTTAGATCAAGTTTTTATTTGTGTAAAACAGAGTACATTGTTTTTGTTAAGTCATGGTATGGAACTCTCGGTCAGCTAATCCGACTCGCATTTAGCGTTGCAGCAAACTACAGAACACTACACTGTGTGTGGACGACTTGCCCACGTATTTATTAATATTTGTTACACGGATCGAAGATACCTTTTTAATTGACTTTAATATTTTGCGAGGACGAAATAAAACATCACCATTTTTCCCTTTTGTAGCACACTGACATCAATTTTTTTTTTTATTCGCCCATTGGGCAGGCTATGGTCTTTCAACCTTACCGCCTTGTCTTCCGTCATTCCATGTGTAAGTATTAAAAGAAATTTAATGTCTTACGTATAATTATTCATTGTACATTTTAATTTATTATTTGTCTTCCGCCTTTCCTTGAAAATGTCATCATTTATTTATAATATTTTTGTCTACGTCCTAGCTATTCGTAGCACACTGACATCAAGTTTTATTAATAATAACTTTTTTAAATGTTTTACACAGATAATATAAAAAATAAGGTGGCGGATACACTCACATTACAGAACATCCTCCACACCCAGAAAACAAATTCAACAATGTGACAAATCCGACTTTACATTCATAATGAAAAATAAACTGACACATACAGCTAAATCAACGTCTATAAAACAAAAAACTTGAACTTACTAAGTACCAGTAGGTAAAAGAATAAGATACACATTCTCCTTATTAAATAAGGATACATAAGTTTTATAAGATTTTACAATTCTGTATTAATATTAAACTAGCACTGGACAATAATACCTACATTAATCAAATGAAAAATAAATGAAAAGCATGACAATTTTATAAAATACTAATTGTCTAATCTAAAAATACACATTAATGGTATTTGTCTTAACATAATACTCTGTAGATATTACTAATTTTTGGGTACTTAATCAACAACATACATATAGGTAAAATATAATTAGTTACTATAAAGTATAAACTTGGCTGATCGTGAATTACTCATAGGTAAACATACATGCACCATGTGCACTCTGAGTCTTATACATAGTTACACTGAATGACACAACATAATAAATTACAAATTGTATTATGTACTTGTCTACAAAACAGAAACAAAATTAAGGTTCTTTTTGCTTCATACTAATTTAAAATTGTCTTACAAGATGACTGACAAGGAGAAATCTGACCGATGTAGTTACCAAATTTAAATAAAATGCTGTTTATGATTATCTAACATTTAGCAATATAAATTATATAACATATCTACTTGGTATTCTGAGAGTCCTACCTGTACGAGTTGTCTTTTGTGTACTTCCCTCGCTTGTCGGAATTTCCTGTATCTCGTCCTTGGCAACCTGTGTACTACTTGGGTTGATAACAATTTTAAATTTCTTACCAATAGGTTCCTTGCTACACTTATCCTGCGGTCCCTCCACCTCCGAGGAAGAAATTTCCAGTCTATATAAACGTTGAACAGGTCTAGTCTTGTATCCAGCAGATGTTTTTACTTTTGCAGCTCTGCTGATACCATCTTTTCCAATAAAAGTTTCTATTACAAGTCCTAATGACCACTTTACCCTTTTATCTTCTCCTTCAACGAAAACTACATCCCCTACTTTTAAACTTTCGTGTTTGTGATTACCTCTCTGTGTCAATGTAGTTAAATATTCATTTCTAAAACGTTGACGAAAATCATCCCTTAGTTTTTGTAAGTACCTTAGCCGTTTGTTTAGGCTTGTTGTATCAATATGATCCAGATCGGTCACGTCCGATTGAGTTAGAGCTTGTAAGAAGCATGACGGTGTGAGGGGTTCTAGCGAGTTGGCGCTATCGTCTTCGACTTAAGCCCGATTTACACTTCAACAAGTACAGTAGCGAGTTAACTTGCGTCATCGGCGAGTTAAGTTGTTATTGTAGTTTGAACGGCAAAAGCGAGTTAAGTAGTAGTACATTAACAACTTAACCGCCCATGACGCAAGTTAACTCGCTACTGTACTTGTTGAAGTGTAAATCGGGCTATAGGTCAGTGGTCTATTGTTGATGATGACCTCACAATCACAGAGTATTGTTTCCATTTCTTCATATGAAACTGTTGACCTACCTAGAACACGTCTCAATATTCCTTTCATTGTTTTGATTAGGCGTTCGAAAAAACCACCCCACCAGGCTGCCGTAGCGACATTCATTTTCCATTTTAGAGTCTGGCAAACGAAAGTAGAGACTGAAAAAGCGCGGCAAATTTAAAAAATATCAGCATAGCAACCCCAAAACTACTATGAAATACCTGGAATAACCTTATTTGATACTTTAGAATTGTCTATTTTTTTTTTCATCGGAATAAAAATACAAGAGGTATTTTAGGTAGGTAATAGTTTAGATATTGTGTCTTAATTCGATTTAAAAAAAACAACAGTATTCTAAAATAGTTCTGATTTATTCACTATAATCAAAATCTGAATGTAAGACTTCCATGTGGAAAGTTTCATTAAAGTCACTGGAGTCATTGTTTCCTACGTTAATTATAAAACTTTCTATATTATTTTCTGTAATTCTGTCCCTTTCTTTATATTTATATTCAACATGGATGACACGATCAGTCATTTTCATTCACTCCGCGGGAGTTATATTTTCAAACGACTCTTTTATAACTTTCTGTAACTCCACTGCAGGCAGAGCAATATTTTTACTTGCCACTTTACGTTTAGCCAAACTCCATACTAACTCATTGCCATTTAGATCACTGTGGTAGGGGGGAAGTCGCAATACCTCGTGCTCATTCTGCTTCAGAATTTCATCAGCTTCGTATACTGGCTCTGGTGTGTTTCGTTTTAAATTTGTTTTCTAACAATATGAAATTCGTTAATTTTGTTACGAATAGCATCTATGTCGAAACTATCTAAGTCGGACACTGTGGGTTTATATGGCCTTTACGAGCACCTTCTTTTTGAATTCTTTTTAATGTAGTAACGCTCACTTCTGTAAAGAATGGTAAAACAAAATGATTAGGTTCTGCAAATCATGAATTCAATTACATCTTTATAAAGTTATGTACTCCTAGTAAAAACATACCGGTGATTGAATCTATTTTATCCAAGTACTGGTTCTGGGTTCTTATCCTATCTTTCTGCTCTAAATCCGTAAGTTTTTCAATAGGTTTCACTATCTCATCAACCCCTGCTACATCCACCAGATTTTCTATAAAAGAAAAAAAAATGTTAAAAACCATGCAACATTTAATTGTATGTTAACATTCTATAATGTTTTACATATTATTTACAACAAATAACCATAATGTTTAACATTCTATAAAATGAATGTGAATCAAAATATTTTTCCTCGCTAAAAGATAAATATATTATGAATTACGACAAAGTATCAACTTAGTAGCGTCATACTAACTTATGAAATCGAACACCACACGTAAACAATCTTGTTTTTGTTTGAATTCGGCGTCTTTCTCCTATTGTTTTTCTTGATATTTAAACTTCATGCGAAACAACATCTCCCGTACTCCACTTTTAATAGTTTTGTTCATTTTTCGCTGAATAAATGCTATTAAACAGATCACAACAAATCACCAACAACACGCCATCTTGTTTTGGAAAATTGAGTTTGACATTAGTATAGCATTGCCATATAAAAACTTTGCAAATAATTCGAGTGTCTACTTTCGTTTGCCAGACTCTATGCGCTGTATAATTGATTGCCGTTGCACTTCATTCCAATCCACATCATGCAACAGATTTTTTGTTCCTGTGAAATTCGTACCGTTATCAGATATCATTATTCTTACAGGTCCTCGACGTGCTATAAAACGACGAAACGTTCTTAGGAATGCCTCTGTTGACAAGGACTGTGTGAGCTCTAAGTGTACTGCTTGGTAAACAGCACATGTATAAAGTACGATCCAACATTTTGTACCATCCAACAGATACAGCGGACCCGCCAGATCTACACCTGTCACCTCGAAGGGGGCGTTTAATTGAACCCGTTCTATAGGTAGCGGCGCTGTAGGTGTTTGTGTTGGCTTAGATCTGTGTCGTTTACATGTTATACAATCATTTATGACCGACTTCACTAGAAGCCTGACGCCGACGATCCAGAATCGTTTTCGTAAATCAGTGATCATCATGTTGGTGCCAGCATGTAGTAGCTGTATGTGACGCTGTTCCACCATTCGCCGGATGACAACATTTTTCGCTAGTACGATCATCGGAGACTTCGTGTCGTTTGGAAAATCGGTAAGTAACAATTTAGTTTCTACTCTAAGTAGATTGTCTATGTCCTTATGAAGCTTTATTGTTTTTCCACATTGCTTTTCAATTAATTCTTTATTTTCTTCTTGTATGATTTTTATGACTTTCTTTTCAGCTTCTTCGTACTCTTCATAAGTTGATCGCGACGATAGGTCGTGGTGAGCAAGCAATGAAAGTAAGAATAGTGGACTGTATAACATGTAATAATGTAAAAAGATGATTAATTACAAACGGTACGGTTGGTTAAAATACGTGGACAAAGGTAACGGGAATATAATATGCGCGAGCGCAGCCGTGCTTAAAGACGTGCAACAGCTGACTGCCTGGCGTGGGGGCGCGCGTTCGGCCGTCGACCACCGCGGTGCGAGCTGTTGTCCCGCACCCCTTTTTCACTGCCGCCAGCGCGCGGCGATGTTGAGACGGGTGGACTCAACATAAGTTAATTCTCCTTTCTTCTTGTCATTCTTGCTACTTGCATTAAAGATGAATCTCATAATGAATCTCATGCAGTCATTCTTATTATTTTTGTGTATTTAGAGACGTAGCTGGACAGAGACTGTATCATACTTTCTTTACAGCATGTGTTAGCATTACATATGGATTTTTCCAGTTCTGTGTTGGCTACTTTCTCATCCACAACAAGCGCAGATTGTGGCCACATTGCTTGTTGTTGTCGGAGCCAGCCTGGACCTTCCCACCAACGAACCTCGAGCAACTGACGTGCATCGCAGCCTCTGGATGCTAAATCTGCCCAGTTGTCTGATCCTGGGATATGATGCCAATTGTATGTTTTGGTATTTTGTCTGATTTCTTTGACACGGTTCCCTACATAAGTATTCCAGGGTAGTTCCCTTTTAATCCAACATAATACTACTCCAGAATCAGTCCAACAGAACTCTTTGCAGTCATTCAATTCTAGATTGTTTCTCGCTTCCATCAGCAACCTCGCACCTATTAGTGCTGCCAACAATTCAAGTCGCGGTATCGTCACTTTCTCTGGAGGCGATACTCTTGATTTAGCAGAAATTAATCGAACAGTCACAATACCTTTGTTTTCAGTTCTTAGAAAGACACAAGCTGCATATCCAACCTGGCTAGCATCGCAGAACATATGCAAGCTTATAGTGCATTCTTGTAGCTGTGACGCTGACAGTCTTCGTGGTAATCTGCAATTATTTAAGCATTCAATATGTTTATACCATTTTTTAAATTGTGATTGAATATCATCAGCCCCGGATCTAGGGGGGGGCAAGCCGGGGCCTATGCCCCGGGCGGCAAGTTCAGAGGGCGGCCAAATTCAAATTTTACACACGTATGGACAACTCATCATTTGCTTAACTTTGACCACAATAAATAATAGTACAAGTACAGAAATTTCACTCTTGTTTCACTGTGGCTCTATCAACTCGACCGATACCCAGGAGTACGTGGTTTTATAGTCTTTGGGTACAGCACGCGGACCACGTGACCGGGTGCAGCGAGAGCGCGGGCTGGGACGCGCTGCATGAACATTATTATTCGCGAGGTGCGTAGGAGCAATATCAAAATAAAGTGTACCCTGCTATTAAATTCGATTATATATATTTTTTTCTTTTTTATTTGACCAAAATGTAATAGGAATGGTTTATTGTGCAGGAAAACAAAAAGGAACGCGGAAGTCGAGGCATTTTTCCTATAATATCGAAACAAAACTAACTTTGTGGCGGAACTGGTTCTGTTGTGTGACTAGATTTGAAAGCAAAATTTACGGAAAGTATGAAATAAATAATCAATTTTCATATTTATTTAAACAATTAATTGATAAATCGAATAAAATTGCCGCAGCTTCAAGGATTAACACAAAAATAGTTTTTTCTTCTGTTTCGTGTCACTGTCGCTTTATACTTGGCATTTTTTAAATTTTACTCGTAAAACCCGTAAAACATAATATTTGACTCAATATGCGTACCTTTTCGAAAAGTAAGACATAATTGCGCTATACATATTTGTGGTTGCACAGAAATAAAAGGTAAAAATTCATCCGATTTTATAGATTTAACTTCATTAATTTGAAGGGACAGTGACAAAATGGAAGTCTTAAAATCATGTGACTCAGACTGGCTGGACAAATATTCAAAATAGCTCGCATTTAACTAGTCAATAGGGCACTTTATGTGACCGCTTAACACCTTTATTTCAGAATTTGTGACGCTACAAAATCTTAGATAATCGATCGAAAACGTGTCACGTGTCACAGCCAGCTTGAAAAACCACTTTTCGCTGGTCTCTCAATCTCGGTAACGAAAGTGATTATCATGACTTTTTGTATATCAACGGGCGTCGCATTTTGTGATAGGCATCGACCTAAAAGTTTTAGTAGAAAAATCCAAAAATTTGTACCCAGCCAGCTTGAATTTACGTATAAAACTTCTGGCTGGCACTTCCGAATCTCAATAACGGGAGCGTTTTCGAATATGGTTCCTTTACTAACATTTAGTGACGCAATGTGTGACACTAGTAACTTTTGATTTATGGCATCACATTTAAGTGTTTACGAGAAATCAATAAAAACTTAATGACCAGACAGCCTGAATTCAAGCTGGCTGGACACATGTAGGTATCTCCGCTGTCTGATGATCTACGGCCTTCGAAATATTTCAAATTTTTGTGACGGGGACGATAATGATAACCTGAATTTGTGATGGAGAAACTTTGAGTAGTTTCAAAGATATTGATCATTTAAATTTTCCTTTACACAATACTAGATATTATTCTTGCCCGTTCCGTCGCACTACTTAATGGATGGTCTGCTGAAAACTTTGCAAAAAATGAGACTAAATCCAATGGAATATTGGATAAAAGAGGCTGAAAAGGTTGTTTAAAAATGTGGTGTTGACCCTATTTTGCACAACAAACGAATTCCGAAACGTAAAAAAAACATTTTGATGAGATGTGTGAAGACGAATTACAAACACTCCAACCTGTTCAACTATTTTCTAAAGAAATAATGATGGTATTTGATCGAATCATACCAGAAATTAAAAAGTTTGAGGCCGTGCGCGCACTGCCTTGCGGTAGCCGCAATTGCGGTAGTTCTACCGCACCGGTAGAATGACCGGGGCAACCGGTGACTACCGCACGCGTTTATTCCACCGCAGTGCGCGCACTTCTATGACACTCCATACTTCACAGATTTTGCGTTTCCAAAACGCAAAGCAGTGCGCGCACGGCCTGATTGTGCTACCATGCTGAATTTGAATTTTGCGTTTCTTAATGGTAGGTACAAATATTTAAAAAATGACAATTGAAGAACTGAAAAAGTATGGAGCAGATCTGGCTCGAAAATATAAGCGAATTTTAAGTGCCGTTGAATTCTGGCAAGAACTATATGTTTTTAATTAAAGAGCAAGCTCTGTTTTTATTTGGTGTTATAGAAAAAGCTAACGGTTTCTATCTCTTGTAACAGATCTATACTCATGATTTGCAGGATGCTTTTCCGAATATTTGTATTGCCCTGCGAATTTACGCTTCCTACTACATCCGCATGCTGTGAGCGAAATTTTAGAAAACTAAAACTAATTAAAAATTATTTGAGATATTCTATGAGCCAGGAACGCTTATCGAGTCTTGCAATCTTAGCGATAGAAAATCGAATGGCACGCGAGTTAAATTATGACAAGGCAGGAGTTAAATTAAGGCAGGCAGCATTGATATACTAAAAACCCAAGATGCACAGTCTCGAAGAAAAGTGACGCTCGAAACAGTCGCCAAACACTCACCACCTACGTAGTAATAGTAATGCTATAAGTATAAAATATCTTTTTGCAAATTCCATCTTATGACAATTTGTTTAAAGTTGTTTTTACAAAGCAGTGTGCGAAAGACAATCTTACGACTGACGTTGCTCGATAGGACAAGGCCTTGAGTGGAGACTTACACCTTATACAATTTTTTTTTATAAGACATTTTTGTTAGTATTATAAGTTTATTAAATTGTGTTCTAAAGACGTAATTATAGCGTAAATGTTTTTGGGTAGAACATGTGTATATCAATGAAACAAATATTAACTGTTAAAATCGTTTATTATTATTTTTTAATTCAATAAAGCTTATACCTTTTACCGTGATATACAAATATCTTCGTCAAAAAAATTCGCCATAAAAAAATCTCTCGCCTTTGTTGTCTGACGATTGATGTCCGTTCTCCGCATCGTATTTGGTCACGAGAAAAACTAAAGTATAAAAATAAGAAGTTTTTAATGAGATTGGTGTTGCGCCAAAGCAACACACACACAATTTTATCATTAGCATACCGCATGTCGTGAACCCATAAGTTATCCCATAATGAATCGATATAATTAAAATATATTTTTATTCTATTATTAAATCATTTAAATTATTCCAGTATGGGGAGGGACGTTTAAAATTGTAATACTAATAGCGAAACGGAACACAATGGGCAATACTTAAAGTGATGTCGTTCAAAAAACGAATTTATCCCACTGGACTGCTATACTCGGAAGCTCAAGTACTTACAGTTCCCAATATAATTCCTCCGTACCATACTACGTAGACACAGATTGTTACCAGTAAGCCCAGATTTAATAAGCAAACGCACTGGGTTTCCGTTTGTAAAGTTCCCAAATGTCACACTAAACTTACGTCTAGATACTTTTAGGCATTAAGTTCTAGGATACACAATAGAGCAAATAAAACTATCCCAACTTAGAAGCTTATGTGACATAAGGTCAAACAAATTTTAAAACCATGGCTTCAGTCTTTGAGCTATGACGATATTAAAAAAATCATTTCGTCGGTATAGTAAATTAAGCTATTCAAAACACACACTCGTGTTAACGCACACGCGTCCGGCCAGACACACACACACCCACACACACACACGTAATTACGCACATGCACTCAAACTTACACACACATACACGTTTCGCTTCTATTTCTTTTGTTCTCAATACCTTCTAATGTTACTTTTTGTTTGTAATTTATTACATAAAAATTGAAATGTGTTTTAATGTATAGCGTAGGACACTGATTCCTGTAACACAGGCTCGCTTAGCATAGGAGTCAGGGGTTTCACTTGAAAGATGTAATATTTTTATGTTCAATAAATTATTTATTTATTTTATTTATGAACATTAAAAAAACCGTAATATTGACGACCTCTTCTCCTTCAGTATATTATATAACGTATACTTATTTACCAAAAACTAAATTAGTATTAATTATTGTAAAATAGATGTGTTTAACTTTTGGTGTACAATAAAGTTTATTTTAATTTATTCTAAATACTAGCTTTTGCCCGCGCCTTCATTCGCGTAGAGGTTTTTCCCGCGTAAATCCTGATCGCATGGGAAATTCGGGATAAAAATTTCCATGTCCTTCCCACGGTCCTAAACGATTCCAATGCCAAATTTCAACTAAATCGATTCAGCGGCTTAGGCGTGAAAAGGTAACACACAGACAGACAGAGTTACTTTCGCATTTATAATATTAGTAAGGACAATATGGACAATAAAGCATAAACTTATTAATAAAAATAAATACAAGAAAAAAATCGACTCCATTTTTTGTTCAACAGGGTAATTTTTATTATGCGACTAAAATAAAAAAAGATGCCATATTACATTGTTTTGACACTGAAAACGCGGCCATTGAAATTTGCCGTTACTATTTGAAAATGAGCGCATAATTTTGAATTAAGCACTCATTTTATGCGGACGGTTTTGAGACGTTGAGTGTGCATCTTGGGTTTTTAGTATATCAATGGCAGGCAGACATAGATTTATTTGCTGAACAAAAAGCTCGACGAGTAAAATTGTAATTTTAATCCACGAATGCCATTATATTTGATTTTTATTATGACATATTTTTATTTTAAATCCTATCATGTGCTGTTTAAAATATATATTCTACACGTTCATGTCTTTACATTTGTAAATAAATAGGTTTAACTCAGAAAGAACAGCGATGGATGCATTATTTCCGGAAGGCCTATGTCCAAATGACAATCAATTAGTGGACATCTGATAGCTGGTATTATAAATATGATAAAGGTAAACATAAATATAAAGGGGCGGGGGCGGCATTTTCCAGTTTTTGCCCCGCCTAAAAAAAATTGAAGATCCGGGGCTGAATATCATCGGGTAGTTCTTCATCCCATGTTAATTTCCTGTTCCAAATTTGCTGTAAAATAAGTCTTGAAACCAAGGTGACTGGACATGTAAATCCAATGGGATCAAAGATTTTTTGTGTCAAAGACAAAAGAATTCTTTTGGTAATTTTATGTAATTCAGTATATGGCGGCATAGTATTTAAATTTCAACACAACTCGTCTGTGATAGTGTCCCACTGAAAACCTAGCACCTGAACCATTCTATATTTAGTTTCATTTATTTGCAAATCCCCTGTTACCCATTGCCTCAAATTGAACTTTGCTTTATTCATTATACATTTAGCTTTCTGGATGAATTCCTGGGTCTGTTTAGTGGAATCTAAGCTTGTTACTAAATTGTCTACATAGAATGATTTGGCTAATATTTCTGCTGTATCTTTTTGCTCTGTTATTTGATTGAGGTGATGTGAAATGGTTGCAGAAAGCAGAAAGGGGCTTGCCGTTAAACCAAAAACAACTCTCCGGTGTCTGTACACCTTAAGCTCTTCACCCAATCCAATCTTCCACCAAAAAAACCTAAGGTAATCCATATCTTGCGGTGTCACTGACACTTGCAAAAATGCTTTTGCAATGTCAGCTGTTATACCAATACAACCTTTGCGGAATCCTATTAGTAATTTTGGAATTTTATCCAGGAAATTAATTCCTTTGTCTAAGCATGAGTTTAATGACTTACCATTTTTATCTTTTGCAGACGCATCAAATATAGATCGCAACTTTGTGGTAAGACTGGCCTCCTTGGATACAGCCCTATGAGGTAAGTAATGTACTTTGACTATGTCTCTCTCTGCATCAGGTACTTCTTCTATAATGCCTGCCTGCTCCCATTCGCTTAAAATTTTATTATAATCATCAAACTTATTACCTGCTTTTAATTTTCCTGTTGTAGATTCCAGTCTGCGAATGGCAAGCTGTTCATTGCTCAGAAGATCATCAAGCCCAGTTTTCCATGGAAGATGCACCTCATACCTGGCTTCAGAGTCGACTTGGATATTTTCTTCAAAATTTGCTATCACCTCCTCTTCTCTTTGCTGCTTGGACTGCACCTGCATAGGGTCATTAATGCCTAATATTTCTAAAAGTAAATCCAAAAGTTCTCTACATCTTGTGTACAAAATAAAGATGTTACTGTATTGCTGTTTGCCACAGATATTTTTCCCTGTACTCTCCACCCTAATTTTGTTTTAATAGCAGTTAAACCATTTTCGAGATGAACAAAAGAATCGGTCAGTGACAGCCCTGCATAATCAGCTCCTATCAACAGGCCTATATAGGCTCTCAGTGTCAGTCAACCTAATGTTTTGTTTGTTTAACAATCTTATTACAGACTCATTATCCACTTTGGGAACATTTTTGCAAATACAAGACTGCTCTAAGGCTGACATATCATATTTGAATGAATTATCAGTACTTTGTACTGTGAAATTATAAACATTGTACTCTTTAAAGGATACAGTGACACCTCCAAATAATGAATGATTTAATTCTTCTTTCCCTGCCACTAGTAGTCCGAGCTTTTCTGCTACCTCTTTCTTGATATACGACCTTTGTGAGCCACTGTCAAACAAACATCGCACTGTTGTTACTCTGTCTCCACAATGGATTTTCACAGCTACAGTTTGCAGTAGAGTTGTTGTCTTTGATGTCTTCAAATTATTCTGCGAGAAGTTTTGCAAAGTTGCAGCAGAGTCACTCTTTTCAGATTTTGGGTATGTCTTGTGGTCACCCTTTGTTTGGGACTTAGAATCTGTTTTACTGTCACTCACTGTTTTTTCAGAAGATGTCCCCGTGCATAAAACAGGAGAATGTCTTTGTCCACACACGTAGCATTTAATGAAACATTTACATACTTTTGGATGATGTCCAAGTTTTAGACATAAGACGCAGGCTTTTTTCTTTTTTAAATATTCCCGTCTCTCTTCAATAGACATTTTTGATATTTTAAAGGACTCGATGCTTGAATGATCCTTTTCACACCATATACACTTTCTATCGATTCGCTCTTTTCAAGTTGATTCAGTGTTTGCCTAGAAACATTCTGCTGTTGTTTTGAGAGATTGACCTGTCTCTGTGTTGAATGTTGATTTAGCCATAATTATTCTCTGATCACTCTCCACTCCTTTCTTTAGAAATTCTAATAATGAGCTAAGTACATCATCCGTCTTCTTTGGCATCTCTCTCCCAGGCTTTCAGGGTATCAGTTGGCAGCGCTGACTCCACCATTGGTAGAAGAAATGCAGAGAATTTGTCTTTTGCCACCCCTAATATAAGTAATGCTCTCAATTGAGCATTGAGTTTATCATAAAATGAGGTTAGGTCATTATTTGAGTCTTTATTTAGTATTAATGCTAACAACTCTCTCACATACACCTGTATTAATAAATCAGTCCAGTCAGTCCTGAAATTTATTTATAACAATATAAAATATAATTTATTCTTATAACTTAGGAGAATATATTGTAGCGTAAGGTTTGACCTGGTTAGTTCTCATATACGAATTATTATGTTCGATGGTTAGTTTCTACCAGCAAGCCAAATTTTCGGAATAATAAAATAAGAACCGACAAGTAATAGGTTTAGAACTTGCGAAGGCTATAATGTAATTCGTATATGAAAACTAGCCAAGTCAGACCTTAGGCTACAATATATTCTCCTAAGTTATAAGAATAAATTATATTTTATATTGTTATAAATAAATTTCAGGACTGACCATTGAACTTGGCACCCATTTAGATTTCACTTCTTTTGTAACGACTTCAACGGAAGTCAACAACCAAACCTATAATAATATTGAACTTGGCTCTCATTTCACATTTATGTTTTGATGGGATATCTTTGAGCTCTTCGAGACATTGTTTATAGCTCGTAGTTGCCAACGGAAAACTATCCACAAATGATTTTACATCACTTCCTTCTTCCGTCGCCTGTGATAGATATTGGAATTTGTCGATTTCGTCAATTTCTGGGTTGCTATCAACTTTTTGGAATGAGCCCCAGAAGGTCAACCAATTTTTTATGTTTCCGTTAAATGTTTTTAGTTGTAGACGCGGTAGTTTCATGTCGCGATCCCTGTCTGTGAATCTTGGAGACGGCTTCGTCGTCGAAATCGATTCGTATCGCGTTTGTAACAGCATCCATCTTATTTCATATTTTGAGACATCATTTAATTCGTCATCAAGATCCTTTTCTTTCCAGTCACTTGAGCTGAGTAAAAGTTGTTGGATCTCGCCATTTATCGTGCTCAAATTTTTGTGGCATTCTTCCATAAATTTATAGCATGCTTTCGCCTCGATGTCGTTGTAGTCCTTTGCATTTAGCACAGTCTCGAATGCGTTCGCAGACTTTGTAAAATGGCGACGCAATACGGAGCGTACCCTCGATTTTTGTTCCATAGTCACGGTCGCCAGATTGTGGACGACTTGCCCACGTATTTATTAATATTTATTACACGGATCGAAGATACCTTTTTAATTGACTTTAATATTTTGCGAGGACGAAATAAAACATCACCATTTTTCCCTTTTGTAGCACACTGACATCAAGTTTTATTAATTTTTTTTTTTTTTCCCTTCGTCCGTTAGGACAGGCAAAGAGTCAAGCCCATACAGCCAGGTCTGTAAACAAAGTTTTATTAATATTAACTTTTTACAAGTGTTGCACAGATAATATAAAAAATAGGGTGGCGGATACACTCACATTACAGAACACTGTGCGTTACCCGACATGCACTTGGGCGGTTTTATATATATTTTACTTACCTACCAGAAAATAATAGATTAATTTACAAAGTCACCTATTTTAAACACGACGGTGTTATTCATTATCCAATAACATAAATTGTGCTTTTGATGCTGATCAAAACTCCTTACAGCATATCATAAAAATGAATTACCTTATGATTATCAACGCTAATCTACGCAAAAATTCACTACCACAACTCCGTCAATCCAAGATAAAAACAGCCCTGTTATAAAATTCTTTTACATTAGCACTGAAAGATAAACGCACCAGCTACTCTACAGCTATTCTTGTTCAGTATGTTTGTAAAAAATGAACGCCTCAGTGAGTGAGCCAGCCAACAATGCACTCTGAAACAAAGAGGTTCTATAACTACGGGTTTATTATTGATGAGCCATCTGCACATGGAGGAGAGAAATAATTTCGAAGCAAAGAGCTATTAAGAGCGAGTTCGATTACATGTTCGTTAATTGTTTTCGTTGATAGCAGCTTGAAGCAATGTTACTGGATATTGCATTTGGTAGACGAGTCTAAAGGACGAATTTTCATGCAGGCGGATTCTGTTTCTGATTGGCCCTAAGGATAGTAGATTTTGATACAAGTGGAAAAAGTTTGTTATTGCGGCCGAGGCGGAGTTACGCCCTAGCCGCAAGACGAGGGGATTATGGAGCCGAGTCCTGCAGTAGCAAATTTCCAGGTGTATCTAACGGCGTTTTTCGATACACTTATGAAGAAATAAAATAATAGAATGGCTTCCGAATTGTTCTCATCAAAACTTAAATTCGACATACTCACGCAAAAAATGCAAATTCATAAAATATAATTTACTTTTTCCCCGCGCTTTCCTTCGCGGGAAGGAGGAGGAGGAGAAGCAAAGGTATGAAGCCGCAAAACAGCCTGATATTAAAATAAAATATATATGCATTTTTTTTTATTTAGAACACGAATAAATGTTAATTAGTTGATAAAAGCAAAATTATTTTATAAATAATAATGTTTATTTCTGATATTCTGTTCATAAACACAATTTTAATTTTCATTAAATATAAGGCCTTAGAAACATCTCAAACTCTTTGCTGTGAAAAACAAAAAACAATCACCGCCGAATATAGGGAATTGAATAGTTGTTTAAAAAGTGTATTACATTCTTTTTGGTATCTGTGGCAAAATCTGGAATGGAAAAACCGTCGTGTGTGAAAAATGAAAAAAATCCACGAGTGTGAAATACATTGCATCTTGAACCTAATTGTAGTGCGATAAGAGCCAGTTTTCGAGGAAATGTATTGTAAAAGATTTAAATTTGTTCCAAACAAAACAATTGAAGTAGCTTGATGCAGCAAATGCTGACAATTGCATCATACTGCAACTTTTTGCATTCTTCTCTTTTCTGTATATCAGTCTATCAGATATCTACCCAGCCCTCAATAGTACGAGATACGGCTGCCGAAAAATTATTAACAAATAAGATACCTGTGTGTGAACGAAAATTTACCGCTTAGAGGCCACCGGTGGCCTTCCGCGGCTATAGGGGTATGTATACACCTGGCAATCAAAAAACATAATTTTCCTTAGAAATATTTTGGGCTCACTTAAAAACATGTACCTGCCTGCAATTTATTAACAAAAAAACTAATTTAGCCGCAACTATCTTTAATTAAATGTATGGTACATTTAATTAAAGATAGTTGCGGCTAAATTTTGCCAGGCAACTGTGCTGTAATCTATTATACTGCAATGTATCATTCATAAACAATAAGTTTTATTAAAAAAAAACACATACCCGCAGATTCTAGCAGCCGGATCATTGGCTATAAATACGAACATACATTTCTGAAACTTTTAAACAAACAACGTCATCTTCTCGTATCTTCTTTCAAAGAGTTCATCGCCTTGCGCTCTGCAACTCCTCGTACAGTGCGTTTTCAATATAATATTGAATCCGTAAACTAAGGTCAGTAGGTTATTCCAGTATAACTGTATACTGCTTAGGTAATATGAATTTGCAATGCTGGCGTTTTCATATAGCAAATGGGGTATCTGACTGTTTTTTTTACTACCTACATTACTCAAAATCTATGGAAAAGATGAGATGCTTTAAGGTTTGTTACATACATCTTAAAATCAACCCCTATGTTACCCCCTTTGGGGATGATTCTTCAAAAACACTGAACTAATATTTCTTTATTTCCTACCAAAAGTATTTTTGATTCGGATTTTAGAGTAATTAATAGCAAAATTGTGTTTGAACTTGTCCATAAATAGGGTATTCAAACAACAATATAAATATTATCATGGATTTATGCGGGCTAAACAATTTCTGCTTACCAAAATACATGAAAATTATACGGAAAATAATTTTATAACGTAACCTCTGTATTCTAAGAACGTAACAGTACCTTTCCTAAAAGGGTCAGTTTAGCCTAATGTAAAGTGGGATCCTTTGGTTTCTTAATGGCTAAGTACTTACATTTACTTAGCTTTTAAATTTCAACATTGTGTTTCGGCTTTCCTTTGATATACCTAATTAGTAACTAAGAAATTAATTAGACTAAGTTAGAGCCAAGCACTGCATCTGTCTTGTGCGATTGGCTGAAGAGTTGCTGTTATGTTAACAAGTATTTATTAAACTTGCAATGTTTGTTAGATTATTTCAAAGTAAATTTTACAAGGTAAATTAGGATCACTAATATCTTAAACCACAGAGGTTTTATCTTTATTACATTTTTCACAGGTAGATACATAGATATTCTATGTTTTCTTTAAAAAATAAACGTTGCCCGATATAAGGATTCTTTCTCCTGTATTGTGGATGCGTTTCCAAACATTATTTAAACTCACATCCTGGCCCGAAATAAATATCTGTATATTATACAAAAGTATGTCTTTCCACAAGGAATTTATCTGTAGATATTTGTTCGCAGCCTAAATGCGTAACACAAAAATAAGTACAATCGGCTGCATAATATGCTTACATTGTTAATGCGACCAGAAGATTTTTGTAAATAGGTATAAAGTGTAACAGACATACAGAACTTCTTTCGCATTTATAATATCAGAATATATAGATGTATTTGGAATTACATTTAATTATAAATGACAGTGCGATTATAGTAGTTAGTTAATAAGGATTGTGTTATGAATTTGAAACCCAAATCGCAGACGTAGGCATCACAGCTGCCAAGCTGAAGTGGAACTGGGCTGGCCACATCTACCGCATGTCGCAGCAGAATTGGGCAAAAGTGGCTACTGATTGGACGCGGAATAATAAAACCGGCGACGCGGTAGGCCCAGGAGGAAAACGAACTAGATTCCTACCTGAAGGATTGGCCGGACGTGGCAGTGGATAGAGAAAAGTGGAAGTAAGGAGAGAGGCCTTTGCCTTGCAGTGGGACACTACAGGCTTATAATAAAATAATAATAATACAGTCATGCTTAATCTCTTGGGATTGCCAACCCATTGCACTATGAGAGTGAAGAAACTGAGAGAGCATATTTCTATCAAAATTTGCCGTCGGCATAATTACAAAGCAGGTAGCGTCTATGTATACATATACATATATCTAACTATCAGTAATACATTAATTACTATACACCGATTTTTTTAAACTTAGACTTTATACGAATTATATTTTTTATGAAAGGAAACCTTCCTTTGTCGCTCAAGCGCAAAATCATGGACATGTGCATTCTGCCCATTTTGACCTATGGATCCCAGACTTGGTCTTTGACAAAGGTTCAAAAGTCCAAACTCATTGTCTACCAACGTGCAATGGAGCGCAGCATCCTAGGCGTCAAGCTAATTGATCACATACACAATACCATACTGCGCTCCAAGACGCAAATTGCTGACGTTGTTAAAGAGGCCGCTAAGTTGACGTGGTCCTGGGCTGGCTACGTCTGCCGCATGCCCAATGAGTTGTGGGCCGAAATTACCACTTTCTGTAAGCCTTGACACAGCTAGAAGGCGTCGCGATAGACCTCGTAGAAGATGGCGGGACGAGCTGGATCAAACTAACGATCAGTGGACTAATTTGGCCCTGGACAGAACCATCTAGAAATCATCAAATCAAATCAAATCATCCCAGCAGTGGGATGATGCACGCTAACAGTAAGAGTAAAAGTAGGTTTTATATATACTATAAAAAATTAAAATACAATAAATACTTTTCTTTCAATTTTTATTCTAATGTTACACACAGTGACTACATTTCAACTCTACGTTTGCAAGTTGTTAACCCAACATTTATAGCGCTAACTATAAGCAATGAAGTAACCCAAATACATCGGTATCTGTAACTTAATTTTAAGTGGTTATCAGTCTTTACCTCCTATCCTACCCATAAACAAACTAAAATGCTTTATGCTAGGTAAGTATAGCTAGCTACCTAAGGGGTGTCTCAATAAGAGTGCACTTTTTCATTTTAAAATAAAAACAAGTATTTTATAACAGAGTTGTGATTTTTTTATTGTATTGTAAAGAAGACATGTTCCGATTAAGTATGGAATAAAATATCCGGCAAATGACCCCCACGGCTCCGATGACAGGCCATTACTCTTTTCATGAAATTTTCCATGACTTTTGCACAGAGATGTGGCTGTATCTCACCGATGACGCGTTGGATTTCCGATTTGAGCTCAGGAATTGTTTCGGGTTTATTCGCATAAATCCGAGATTTCACAAAACCCCAAAGAAAAAATCGCACGGCGTTAAATCGCACGACCTTGGTGGCCAGTTGACATCAGAATTTCGTGAGGTAATGTGTTCTGGAAATCGTTGATGCAATAAGTCGATAGTTTGATGCGCGGTGTGGCAGGTTGCGCCGTCCAGCTGAAACCACATGTCCAGATTCATGCCGTCCAGTTGAGGCCACAAGAAGTCCGTTATCATATTCCTGTAACGAATGCCGTTCACAGTCACTCCAATTTCAAAAAAGTAAGGTCCAATCACGCCGCCTGACCAAAATCCGCACCAGACAGTTACTCGTTGTGGGTGCATTTGTTTCTCATGGATTGCAAGAGGATTCCCAAATTCGACAATTTTGTGTATTCACGAAGCCATCCATATGGAAATGCGCTTCATCAGAGAAAATGAATTTTTCCGAAAAATTGGCATCGACTTCACTTTGGTCCATTACACATTGAACGAATTGCCGGCGCTTTCCGTGGTCTGCTGGTTTGAGTTCCTGAGTTAACTGAATATTGTACGCATGAAGGTGGAGGTCTTTAGTAAAAATTCGCTGCGTTGCTAAGGCTGCGTAGTGCTTCGTGAAATTTGAAGTTGTTGAGAACGATGTTGAATTGATGTTTTCGGGTTTTCGGCGACACTCTCGTTTACAGTAGCAATGTTTTCAAGAGACCGACCGGTACGTGCGTTGACGCAAAGGATTCTTATTATCCATAATTGACCCAGTTTCTTCAAATTTTTTGACCACTCTTCGAATGGTTGACACATTAGGTGCACTTTCTCGGCTGAAAATTTGGCAAAGTTTGCGAGCGGTTTCAGCGTGACTTTCCCCATTTTTGTAATGAGTTTTCACAATTATAACGCGTTGTTCTTTCGAAAAGCTCTCCATTTTTAATAATCGGAATAAACAGAGGTGACAGCTGTCAAATTTTAGAGTTGCCACATGCATGAAAAAAAAATATTCCAATTTTAAAAAGTGCACTCTTTTTGAGACACCCTTTACATGCTAGCCAATAACAAAAACAAAATGCTGCGTACAACAAATTCCCTTTTTAAAGTTAGTAGGACGTAGACGCTAATGGCTAGAATAAAATGCTACACACGAAAAAGTTTGCTTTCCAATCGGTCCATGCACAACAGTTCGTGTTAAATTAAAATAGTTTTACGGATAACTGTTAGTAACATAGTAGGAGTAAAACGCTCCATATGGTTTTTATCATACTTAGGTTAAAGAACTGAGCTATCCTAATAATCATATCTTCTTTTTAGTATAATATTATGAAAGCGAATGGATGTGGAGATGGATGTTTGTTTTTCTTTCATGCAAAAACTACTGAACGGATCTAAATGAAATGTATGTGAAAGGTATGTATACAACGTGTAATTTAAGGGGTATATATATACCAAGTGCATGGCTTCTTTGGATGATAACAAACGATATTATGGCAAGGGTTTTGTAATCCTAAATCTACGTGTGTAGAACTTGTTAAAAATTCTAATACACTGATACCAGAGACCGAATTTTTCAAATTAAGAAGAACGAAGAGAATTATCGTGTTTGGCAAGTGACGTGGAAAGTTATTGACCCTCGTAGTGCTGTGACACGTTTGTTATGATTGGTATTCAAGAAATATATGAAACCAATAATTTGGTATCAATTTTTTGAGTCAGTTATTTTGTGCTGAAACTGTACATAGACAGAGAGAGAGAGAGAGAGAGAGAGAGAGAGAGAGAGAGAGAGAGAGAGAGAGAGATATATATCTTTATTTGTTTAAACATGGTATACATACAAAAGCATGCAAGATATTATTATGTTTGAGACCATCATGTTTAGCCGTCAGTATCGGCGTACAAATATTTCATATAGGTGACTAAAATAGATAAATAATCAAAAGGTTAACTAAAATAGGCAACGACAAGGTTAAAAAAAATTAGAAATTATATAAATTTAAAATCATTCTCGGTCAAAATTCCTTCTTCTTGTCAATTTAGTATTACAGTCAAATTTAGTTTAGTTTTAATGTCTAGATTCCATATTAAATAGTTATACACATTCATATTCAATAGTATTTATGTCAACAAAAAGTAATATAATATGTCAGTAAAAGGAAATATCAGTAAATCAGTCGATCAGTCAAAATTCGTTTAGGCAAAATGTTAAATATAGTGGGCGCCCGCGCCATGCAGACGATACTTTTGCGCATGAGTTTCGTTTTAGCTGGATAGACTCGAAGAATGGTCATATCCCGTCTGTTACGCGGTACCCCGTCCTGGAGACGTGGAAACAAATTGGGATTTGTTTTAACAAATATCGCTGTTTCGAGAATGTACAGACAAGGAAGAGTTAGTAGCTTCATATATCAATAGAGACATCATAACAGTAAGCTATGTCTACACTGTGCCTTTTTTTGTTCATTAAGGGCATGCGTTATAGCGCAGACAACAGCGCACGTAATGCATGCCCTAACGCATGCGCGATGAGAGTTGAAAGCGAAGCGCGCGTTGTGATTAACGTTATCCGGCTTCGGGTGGATTTCTCTGCCTTAAAGCGTTCAACAACAAGATGGCGGACGAAGAAAAAGATTTTACATTAAAGTTTATTGAAGATTTCCACAACTTTGGGGTCCAAATAATAAACTTTACACAAATAAAGTAAAGAGGAACGATGGTTTGCAAGTTCTGGCTAATAAATATAAAATTGATATCGATGGAGTTAAAAAAAAGATAAAAAGTCTTCCCTCATATTTCTCCAAAGAGCAAGTCATCATAGTCAAGCATCAAAGTCAGAAACTACGACTGAACTATTGTGTTGCGTTCATTAACGCATTCAATTATTGAAAGCGTCAAACGAATGTTGAATAGAATGCACAGTGTGGACATAGCTGATGTTGTCTTCAGCCCTTTTGGATAGATATGGGGTTTCTGTTACACGTTGTATAAGGCTGACATTCTGGAATAACACAAAGGCTATTTTTATCCTGGAATTCCCACGGATCGGAATTTGAACGAATTCGCAGGCAACAGCTAGTCTTATAAATGCGAAAGTTTGTGAGGACGGATGTTTGTTACTCTTTCACGCAAATCTACTTAAAGGATTTAAAACGTACAGAAAAATATCTTATACATCAGAATAATACATACCCTTCTTTTTATCTCGGAAAATGTTGCAAAATTCCAGCGGATGAAGTTGCGAGTAATATCTGGTTCCCTCATATCACCACAATGAAGAATGAGACAAAACCGGCTATGCGGGCTATGACTTACTCTTTTACATTCTTCTGTCTACGATCTATTTGAAGAACTTATCCGCACTCCAGAACAATAGAATGTACGAGAAATATCTCAAAACGGGGTGAATAGGAAAATAACTTTAAGGGTAAGACTCAATTGGCTGTCAAAAAGTTAAGAATCCTAGCAAAGGTGAGATAGAACTTCACACCGGAACAGCTGCTCAACCTCTATCAAGCTTAAGTACAGGCCTATATGGAGTACTGCTCTCATCTTTGGGGTGGGTCTGCCAACCACTTGCAAGCACAAAACGTTTTGGGAGTATGTATTTTTACCTTGCGCACAGCTAATGAGTAGTTCCCTGACGGACTCTTTTTCCTAATAGCTTTAACCTGAGGGTGTAACAGTGAAAAGTTGATTCTAAGTAAGCGTGCTTCATCTTCTGCCACATCATCGCTTACTATCAGGTGGGATGGTGGTCAAACGCGGACCTAACATCAATAAAAAACTACACAAAAAATATGCGACCTTTTTGGGCTCGTATCTGGTATATATGTAGGTATGTATATCGGGCACGAGTTCGTAATTAAAAAAGTCGAAACTCGTATCTACTGTACGATTTTGTTACTAAAATTCGCTTCCGCATTCCGTTGCGCGTCAATTTAAAGTGAACCTTAAATCTATCCAGCATTAAGCACAAACCGATGATTAGTTAGAAACTATCTGCTTTAGCCTTTCCCAAATATGTTGGGGTCGGCATCCAGTCTAAATGGATGCACCTGGGTACTTCTGTTTTACATGGAGCCACTGGCTACCCAACATCCACAACCCAGTAGCCAGCTACCCAGGTAACACGATACCCTTTAGCAAGAAGAGTGTCAGATTTTCTGGGTTCTGACTATCCGTAAGGACTGTTAAAGATATACAAATGACAGCCGGGACCAACGGCTTAACGTGCTTCCCCAGGCATGGCGGAGTCATCTATGGACCGACTTCGGCAAAGGTTGCGTAACCCTTAAGATCGACTTTGTTATTATGAACGCCAATATCCGTATAAAATTTTTATTTCTATTCTATTCATTTTACTGTAACGGGGCCATACCTTGAAGTGTTAAAACGTGAGTTATTTGAGCGAGAAAGAGGGATAGAGTTATACAACATGTAACGAAAACCCCATATCTATCCAAAGGGTCTGAAGGCAACATCTGGTATGGAGTCTCTATGCACAGTTTCAGCACAAGATAAGTGACTCAAAGAATTGATACCAAATTATCGGTTTCATGTATTTCTTGAATACCAATCATAACAAACGTGTCACAGCCCTACGAGGGTCGATAACTTTCCACGTCACTTGCCAATAACATGGTGATTCTCTTCGTTCTTCTTAATTTGAAAATTCTGCCTCTGGTATCAATGTATTGAAATTAATATTATACTTCACACGTAGACATCTATATATATAACTCTAAATTTATAACTCGAGAACGGCTGAACCGATTTGGCTGAAAATTGGTAGGGAGGTAGCTTAAAACCAGGAGACGGATATAGGATATTTTTTATCCCGGAATTCCCACGGGATCGGGATTTAAGCGGGAAAAACATCCCACGCGAACGAAGAAGAAATGGAGAGTAGGGTAGGGGTAGGGTTGGTGTAGGGTAGGGGTGGGTAGGGTAGGGGTAGGGTAGGGGTAGGGTAGGGGTAGGGTAGGGGTAGGGTAGGGGTAGGGCAGGGGTAGGGCAGGGGTAGGGTAGGGGTAGGGTAGATGTAGGGTAGGGTAGGGGTAGGGTAGGGGTAGGGTAGGGGTAGGGTAGGGGTAGGGTAGGGGTAGGGTAGGGGTAGGGTAGGGGTAGGGTAGGGGTAGGGTAGGGGTAGGGTAGGGGTAGGGTAGGGTGGGGTAGGGCTAGGGTAGGGGTAGGGTAGGGGCAGGGTAGGGGTAGGGTAGGGGTAGGGTAGGGGTAGGGTAGGGGTAGGGTAGGTGTAGGGTAGGGGTAGGGTAGGGGTAGGGTAGGGGTAGGGTAGGGGTAGGGTAGGGGTAGGGTAGAGGTAGGGTAGGTGTAGGGTAGGGGTAGGATAAGGGTAGGGTAGGGGTAGGGTAGGGGTAGGGTAGGGGTAGGGTAGGGTAGGGTAGGTGTAGGGTAGGGGTAGGGTAGGGGTAGGGTAAGAAAATATTATAGGTTTTCAATTTTTTTTTATTACTGAAAATGAGATTTTTTTTTAAGAGTACTAGAACTAGTGATAGAATTCACATTACTAGCTAATCCCTCCATTCTCCAATTAAGCTAAATATGCTTGTGCCTAGAGTGGGTTCACGGGTTAATGTAATGGGTGAGGTTAGAAACCGCGACCTTTCGATCAGAAGTACGACACCTTAGCCATTAAGCTAATTTTTTTCAGTGTAGTACTAACGACTCTTTGAGTCGCGCGTGGAATTCGACGCGCCGCTGATCCGGATCTGGTCCTAACCGGATGATGAGCTACCCCTGCTCGCTGTCCGCAAGCCCGCGCCTGCGGTGACCGCAGATCAGCTTGCGATCTCCGAAGCCCGGGGCGTCTCCCACGGCGGCTGGGGCGCAAAGAAGAGAGTTGCCTCCCCTCGCGCGTTCGGCATCCTCTTTCGCTAGCATTACTGCTTCGCAGAAGGATGCGACTGCATCCCATTTCCTCTTGCACCGCACCGCATTTCGTCTGAACCAGGGCAGCGCGCGAGAGATCGCCGCTGCCAATCACCTCCATGAGGAAATTGAAATACCCTGGCCGCTGAACTAGTTCTAAACTAACTCATAACTAGTTCATACACGAGCCAATAAGGGTCTTTAAGTCAACATAGAATTTGTAACTTCAAGTAAGCGTGCTTTATCTTGAGCCATCAGGTGAGATGGTGGTAAAACGCGAGACTATATAAATTACAAAAAAAAAGTTTAAACAAAAATATTCATATACCAATCCGTACTTAGGGTAGGGTTAGGGGTAGGGTAGTGGTAGGGTAGGGTAGTGGTAGGGTAGGGGTAGGGTAGTGGTAGGGTAGGGGTAGGGTAGGGGTAGGGTAGGGGTAGGGTAGGGGTAGGGTAGATGTAGTGTAGGGGTAGGGTAGATGTAGGGTAGGGGTAGGGTAGGGGTAGGGTAGGGGTAGGGTAGGGATAGGGTAGGGGTAGGGTAGGGGTAGGGTAGGGGTAGGGTAGGGGCAGGGTAGGGGTAGGGTAGGGGCAGTGTAGGGTAGGGGTAGGGTAGGGGTAGGGTATGGTAGGGCTAGGGTAGGGTAGGGGCAGGGTAGGGGTAGGGTAGGGGTAGGGTAGGGGTAGGGTAGGGGTAGGGTAGGGGTAGGGTAGGAGTAGGGTAGGGGTAGGTTAGGGGTAGGGTAGGGGTAGGGTAGGGATAGGGTTGGGGTAGGGTGGGGGTAGGGTAGGGTTAGGGGTAGGATAGGGTTAGGGTTAGGGTAGGGGTAGGGTAGGGGTAGGGGTAGGGTAGGGGTAGGGTAGGGGTAGGGTAGGTGTAGGGTAGGGGTAGGGTAGGGTTAGGGTAGGGGTAGGGTAGGGGTAGGGTAGGGGTAGGGTAGGGGTAGGGTAGGGGTAGGGTAGGGGTAGGGCAGGGGTATGGTAGGCGTAGGGTAGGGGTAGTGTAGGGTAGGGGTAGGGTAGGGGTAGGGTAGGGTAGGGGTAGGATGGGTTAGGGGTAGGGTAATGGTAGGGTAGGGTAGTGTTAGGGTAGGGGTAGGGTAGGGGTAGGGTAGGGGTAGGGTAGGGTTAGGGTAGGGGTGGGGTAGGGGTAGGGTAGGTGTAGGGTAGGGGTAGGGCAGGGGTAGTGTAGGGGTAGGGTAGGGGTAGGGTACGGTATGGGTAGGGTAGGGTTGGGGTATGGTAGTGGTAGGGTATGGGTAGGGTGGGGTAGGGTTAGTGTAGGATAGGGGTAGGGGTAGGGTAGGGGTAGGGTAGGGGTAGGGGTAGGGTAGGGGTAGGGTAGGGATAGGGTAGGGATAGGGTAGGGGTAGGGTAGGGGTAGGGTAGGGGTAGGGTAGGGGTAGGGTAGGGGTAGGGTAGGGGTAGGGTAGGGGTAGGGTAGGGGTAGGGTAGGGGTAGGGTAGGGGTAGGGTAGGGGTAGGGTAGGGGTAGGGTAGGGGTAGGGTAGGGGTAGGGTAGGGGTAGGGTAGGGGTAGGGTAGGGGTAGGGTAGGGGTAGGGTAGGGGTAGGGTAGGGGTAGGGTAGGGGTAGGGTAGGGGTAGGGTAGGGGTAGGGTAGGGGTAGGGTAGGGGTAGGGTAGGGGTAGGGTAGGGGTAGGGTAGGGGTAGGGTAGGGGTAGGGTAGGGGTAGGGTAGGGGTAGGGTAGGGGTAGGGTAGGGGTAGGGTAGGGGTAGGGTAGGGGTAGGGTAGGGGTAGGGTAGGGGTAGGGTAGGGGTAGGGTAGGGGTAGGGTAGGGTAAGGGTAGGATAGGGGTTGGGTAGGGGTAGGATACCACGCGAACGAAGTCGTGGCGGGTCAGCTAGTAGGATTATAAAACCCTTGCCATATCGTTTATTATCATCCAAAGAAACTGTGCACTTGGTATGTATATACGCTTTAAATTACACGTTGTATAGCGTGCATAGCTTCATCTCTATTTCTCGCTCGAAAGACTCATGTTTTAGCACGTCATTATGGCCCCTGATTACACACTGTCTTGTACGATTTCACTTCATAACCGAATAACGAACACTCACTCCATTGTCTACGTCAGTGGTTACTGACGTCAGTCTATTTCTCAAAACCTAAGAGGAGGTCGCTTCTGGGATATCGTTATCTTGCTTCCTGTCGTATCTTTATACACATGACTGATATAATATGCTAAAATCTATTATTGATGTCTCCTGAGGCTTTTTTACTAGGGAGAATAAGTAGTATCGATGGTTAACGGATAAATTATTAGGTAACGTTTATTTCACAAGTTTTTAACCGTCAGATAGCGTTTATCTTGGGCTGTTCTAATGAGATACCGCGATTCTGGCCAAATGTAAACAAAAACAAAAAAAACAGCTACTGGGTTGTGTTATCTGTGTGTATCCAATTTTACTGGAAGCCGACCCAAACAGAATTGGGAAGATGCTAAGCAGATGACTTAATCATTATCAGTTAATTAGCTTTCATATTTATTCCGAAGATGAAAGCTATCTTTTTTTATCCGGTGAGAAAACCATCAAATGATTAGTCCCGCACTGGGTGGAGTGGAAGGGAGTATCAGACTCCTACCGACTAAAACCCCTTCAGTTTCCCTTGCTTTTCCGGGACGTGGTATCTCATTCACAGTCCCGGCAGAAAATGGTCTTATTGGGCCTCGTCATTATTGCTTTTTGAGGCGCAACTGGAACACAACGCGATCTTAAGCGCTAAAAGATCGCTCTCTTATAAAAAAAATGCGGAAACATCATTCAATAAATAAGCTACTTTTTCTTATAATCAATATAGTAGGTCAATCTATTTACAGTGCGGTGTTCAGCTAAGAATAGTCGGAGACCCTACTACCCACGCTTGTCGTAAAAGACGATATAATTCTATTAGGAGATGGAATATTGCGTTCCACTGTGACTATATACAGGTGGACTGTGTGTAGAACGATAGAAAACTAAAGAAAATATTATAGTTATTCAATTTTCTATTACTGAAGATGAGAATTTTTATTTTTAAGAGTAGTTACTAGAACTAGTGATAGAATTCACATTACTAGCTAATCCCTCCATTCTCCAATTAAGCTAAATATGCTTGTGCCTAGAGCGGCTGGACCGATTTGGATTTTTTTTTCGTTTGAAAGGGTATACTTTCTAGTTGGTTCCATTGTTATGAAATCAGGATCTGATGATGGGATCCTGGAGAAAGCGAGGGAACTCTTTAAATATTATAAGCACACCTATAATAGCGTTTTGGGTATTTTTAATATTACCTTGTGCAGTTGCTTCCGAAAAGCACCGTTTGAGGAAGTGAAAGTGATGATGAAGACCACAGATGGCCACCGAAACTACTCAATAATAAGTATTTCGTGGATTGCGATCCGATTACTTGAATATGCACTTTATACTCGTCACAATGTTTATGGTGATGTAGAGCTGATGGTGAAGCACCAGGAGAACTCCTCAAAAGTTAATGGCCATGCACCGGGAAAAGAAATATTTTGTACAAGGTGATAAGTAGTTGACATTTTGGCTTTTGTAACTAGATAAATTACAAACCGACCCACTAAAAAGCGTGAAAAAACACTTTTTAACAAAAAATAAAACCGACTTCCATATCAAAACACTATAAAGGCAAAAATAACTTTAATTTCGGTGGTCGGTGTTATTGGTTTGGTATTTTCTTTCCTTTTTAACACTGCCTTCCGAAATTAAAGTTATTTTTACCCGACTGCAAAGGAAGGGTTATGTTTTTCGCGCGTATCTTGTATGTATGTATGTAATATTCTTTATTACCTCATATCTCCAGAACCACTGAACGGATTCACATAATTGAGGTATTGTTAGATTTGTCTAGCAGCCCAAGTGTTCTTAGATAGGTGATATTTGAAAAAATCAAACATAGCAGCTGTGCGAAGTCATTATACATAGTAAAAAAAAATTTTTTTTCGATTACCACAATATGGGTATCAAATTAAAGGGCTTATCACAAGGATTTCAAAGGTATATCATATTTATCATTAGTGTAATACTAGCAAAAATAATACAAAGAGAAAGTTTAAAAATATGGACTTGAGCTATTTCACTTTTTGAATCCGGTGGGGTGCCAATGTGACACGACCGGGAAAATTAAAAAATTGTTAATTAATATTTTAACTGAAAAGTTGAAAAAAAAAGTTATTTAAAAAATCTAAAAAACCCGACTGCTCAACTGAAATGCAAGGAACAAGCACATTTTTATTTTAAAAAGTGAAAAGCAGGCGGACCCGTCAAATTAAAAAAAATACGTTCAATTGGGTCCCGCCTGCTTGTCACTTTTTAAAATAAAAATGTGCTTGTTCCTTGCAATACAGTTGAGCAGTCGGGTTTTTTAGATTTTTAAATAACTTTTTTTTTGGCTTTGTAGTGTTTTGATATGGAAGTCGGCTTTATTTTTTGTTAAAAAGTTTTTTTTAGCTTATATTTAAAT
The DNA here is from genome assembly GCA_943138885.2 of Tholera decimalis. Lineage (NCBI taxonomy): Eukaryota > Metazoa > Arthropoda > Insecta > Lepidoptera > Noctuidae > Tholera > Tholera decimalis. The sequence goes on from OW964551.2 coordinate 34,141,509, forward strand.
TTGTATTTGTCATTATTCAAAACTTATTACGTTTAACATCAGAATGTAATATGTATATTTAAGACTACCACAGCTCAAGACACCTCAGGTTTCCAAGATACAGGTACTATGATCAAGTTTGGTGACCAGCGATCAACAAAAATAAATTGTGACATAGTGGCAGATGCAACAATTATCCTCCTCCTCGCGGCGAGTTCCTCAATGATGAGGATCGTGAAGCCTCTGTGGAAATTCCCCGTGGAAGCTTCTCCCTAATGATGTTCCGTCATCTATGCCTGATCTTGGCATCGTGTAGTGCGATGTGTCCAGGGTGGAATGCACCTCATCAACCTACCTTGGTGGGTCGTTTGCGATCAAAGCCGGTTATGATGAGTTATTCAAGATTGTGGCCATCTTTAAATAATAAATAATAGTTTTTTAATTAACACGTTAACAAAAAACATATAACATGTTTACAGAAAGTACAAATAGTCCAGAAAGTAAATACAACGTGTAACAGAATAAACGCAATTCCTAAAAGTAGTTGGTTCAGAATCGGCTTCTGAATTGATTTCCGTAATAAAAAATAAGGTGTTAAATTTTGATGGAAATATCTTTCATTTAACTTAAAATGAAAACACAGTATCATTAATACAATCCTTAATTCAAGGAAATTGTGTGCGTGTCGCGTCGGTCGCCAACATTGCAAGAGTGTACATGCGTCTACGTAAGGATATTGTATGACGCACATACGTTTTGCGTTTAGTAAGGATAACTATTTTATAAAAAATGCCTAGGTTTGGTTTCAATTTATTTAGTTACGGATGTTTTTTTAGACTTATAATTTAATATTCTAATTGGGGTGTCTGAAGTATTGCGCTTAATCTGTTACACCTTGTATATATAATTGTTCTTAGAGGGCTATCTAAATGGTTGAATAAACATGACTACAATGATGATTATAAGATAAATGATCATTTTACTGATGTTTATTCACCGAGCTAATTTATCATTTTCATTCATTGAGGTAACATATAATGCTTACTGTAATATAGCGACCAGCCTGATGAAGGTTTATAAAACCTGTGTTTTAGGCCATCACTTTACATCGATAATATGTAATGAAAACAATAAATTAAAGAATTGCTAATAGAAACAGAAGATGTGTCTTTAAATACTTATTAATATTTATTGATATTATAATGATATTTAAAAATGGCAAGAATATAAGAAGTTATTAGATTCTTGGAAATGTAAATTTCGTATCTTTAATATTGGTATACAAGTACTTATAGTAGTCAATATTGTATCATCGTAGTTTATGTACCTAGGTACCCACTTCAAGCAAACACTAGTCTCATAGTCACGTTTCCTTTTACCTGATAACGTGTCTCGTTTGAAGAACCCAAACTCTCTTCGGGGAATACTTGAGGCCGATCGCTTGCCAGGTACTATAGTCGTATTTCTTCTGACTTTATTGACTTCTAACACAAATCGATAGTTATAAACATAGAAAGTTCTAAAGTGTCCATCCAAAGGTTCTCCGTAAAAGATTGCCCGGTGCGATAAGAACGTCCACTGGACGTCACCGCTCCCACCTTGCCCATAGCGCATAAAAGGGGCTGCGCCGTAGAATCGGCACGCAAAAGCCAGGCAGTCCTCTTTTCTAAACCGCGGATAAACCCACCCTCCCCCCGTCCGATTACCATGTACGGCAAGCCGATCCCTTGGGAAAAGCAAGCCAAATACTTAGGCGTAGTCCTCGATAGACACCTCTCCTTCGCTGAGCACATAAAGCAGGCACGTTCGCGCGCCGCTTTATTTCTAGGTAGGCTCCACTTCATTCTTAGCTTTCGCAGCAAGTTATCACTCAGTTGCAAGCTGCGTATTTTCACCGCGGTCATCCGTCCCATCATGACCTACGCCTGCGTTGTTTTTGCACACGCAAAGCCCTACCTCCTCTACAAGATGCAGACCCTCCAAAACCGATTCCTCCGTAGAGTCACGGGAGCCCCTTTTTATGTTCGAAATGAGCTTCTTCACGTAGACCTCAAGATGCCTACCATCCAGCAGTTCATGAAACGCGTCTCCGAGCGTTTCTTTGAAACTTCAATCCAACATAGGAATCCCCTTATCGTATCGGCCGCCCAATACGAACCCTCGCGTATCTCTAAGATTCGCCGACCAAAGCATACCCTAGTCACTCCCGATGACGCAATCACCCTGCTCCAAGAGAGCCGTAGGGAAACAAGTACAGTGGCACACAAACACAAAAACCGACCGTCCTTCCGTCCTCGCCACCGAGGCCCGCCGCGACGTCCCCGTAATAGTCCACCCCGACCCTTGCCAGAGCCAGCCCGCGACGCTGAGCCAGTAGCTTTAAATTCTCTTATTAATAATAATAATGATATGATCCAGCCTGTCCCTGGCTGCCCTCCCCTGCGACGCCCTAAGCTGAGGTCCGTACCCCACAGGGGGTGCCCTTAGCGTGTAGTCGCCTAGTTTGTAAGTTTTTTAATAAGCCCTGGCTGGAGGCTTTAATTAATTTATTAATTAAGGCAACCACAGGCAAGCCCGGTTAAGCAGCCGACAACCTCAGAGGTTGACCTGCGAGATGCCACATACAAAAAAAAAAAGAATTAGAATCGGCACGCATTTCTATCGGTGTACGGACCACTGTCTCTCGACAGTCAGTACTGCCCGGTTATTGGATGTGGAACAATGTCGTACGATCCCTATTGCGGTGGGTGCACGGAATACTGACCCTGATAGTCAGTACTACCTTATGTGACCGCCTGCACTGCCATTATTAGTTGTTTAAAATATTTTAATCATATGCTATAATTTCTAGTTTGATTGAAAGAAATCCATGTATTGCCTATTTCTGAGTATTACTTCTGATGTCTCAGCCAAACCCGACATATTCAAGAAAAGTTTTATGATGTTATTTAATGTTGTAGTAAATTGTTATTACCATTCATAGTAGATCGTGTCTGAGGGGCCAATTTTGAACGAGTGTTTAGAACTAAATAAAATTGTACAGCTTAAGTTGTTGCAGTGGAATGCACACAGTCTAAGACCAAAAATTAAAGCTTTTGAGACTTTTTTATTATCAAATAAAATCCAATAAAATGTATTATATCTGAGACTTGGCTTGAACCAGACAGTCGTTTGAAAATTGGTAGTTACAATATATGTATATAGACAAGACCGGGATGACTCAAATGGTGGTAACGCGGTTGTAGTACACAACTCCATTAAAGCACACATAAGCAATTATATATATATATATATATATATAGATGAGGATTGGAAAATGTTACTTTCTAGTTAGACAAGTAAGGGGAGATTTCAATGGGCACCATAAAAACTGGTCATACAAAAGCGATCGCAGGGGTATACAAATCCACGATGCAGCGGATGATTGGCATTATGTATCCTTGAACACTGGATTCCATACTAGACTTAAGTTAGTGTTAAATCAGGTACAAAAAGTTCACCTGACGTATCTTTTGCGTCAGCAGACATAGCATTACGGTTCTAGTGGGATGTTTTAAATGAAAATCTAGGTAGTGATCATTTAATGGTTCTTATTTCCACAGAAATAACATGTAATAACTTAAAAACAAATAACAGGTAATTTTAAACAGATGCAGATTTGCAGAAGTATGCTGTAATAATTCCAATAAAATTGATAGTATTAGTTTAACAAGTGACACCCAAACAATGTATGATGTAAGATTTAATTAAACTTGCGACTCAAGATTTGTGAACCCCACCAGTAAGTTTATCCCAAGATCATATTGGTCGCCCGAGTTGTCTAGGGCGGTAGCGGAACGTAGATTAGCGTTAGTGTAGGTCAGGAAAAATCCAACCCCCAGAAATTTCATAGTCCTTAAACAGAAGGTTGCTACAGCACAGAGACTAATTCGTAAAGTGAGTGCAGAATCCTTTCGTCAATTCTGTGACAGTTTAGACGAGATGGTGTCTAGTAGTGAGTTATGGAACAAAATGCGATGGCTCAAAGGATATCGTAGTAGTAGGATTTGTGTAGATGCAGAGAAGGCTAGTCAATTCTTAAGGCAATTAACGTTAGATTACGTTAGCTTACCATGTCCTGTTTTTAATTCAATTAATACACAGCTTGAGGGCCAGATTTCGGAACAGGAACTCATAAATGTATTGAAGATGATAGATACAGCTCCAGGGGAAGATAATATCTTTTTTTCCATGGTTTATAATTTTCCCAGTAAACAGTTGCTTATTAATCTATTCAACAAATGTTTAGCTGAAGGTGCGGTACCAAATCAGTGGAGAAATGTTACAGTAGTACCTGTACCGAAACCTGGCCGTGATCCTATTAACACTACATCTTTGCAACCTATCTCAATCATATCTTGCCTCTGTAAAACCTTACACAATATTATAACGAAATGTCTTGAATGGTTTTGTGAAAATAAAGGTCTTTTTTCACGGAACACCATAGGATCTCAATCGTGTCTTGATAATCTTGTGTGACTAGTATCACATATTCAAATAGGGTTCACTAATAATAAAAAGACAATAGGATGTTACGTTGATATAGATAACGCATATAATAACGTCAGTATCCTTAAAGTTGTATCTAAACTAGATGAGATAGGGTAGGGGTATCAATATGTAATTATATATGGGAATTCTTAAGAGAGAGACATATTTAACAATGTCACAAGTAGAGAGTAACGTTTTGATTACCAGATGGACATGCAAGGGATTAGCCCAAGGAGATCCTATGTCTCCAATTTTATTTAATATAGTAACTTCTGAAATCTGTAGAGATATTATGAATGTTTACGTATCTCAATATGCCGATAATTTCGTCCTCTATGTTTCTGGACAAGATTTTAGATTTATGACCTCAAATCTTCAGGAAGCCATCCACACTTGGTCGATATACCGTCTTGTCGTACTAAGCGCTTTTCTTCAACATTAATTGTGCGCACAGCCAAGGTGTGGAACTCTCTGCCGGCTTTTGTGTTCCTTGCCACATATGACCCGTCAGCCTTTAAAGCAAGAGTGAATAGGCATTTTCTGGGCTCGCTCGTTCGATCGTAGACCTCATTTTACACTTACTATCAGGTGTGATCGAGGTCAAGAGCGGGCTCATTCGTAATAAAAAAAGCCATAGATAGTTTGTGGGACTTGTTAGGAGTATTGGATCTTCAATTATCTCTCACAAAGAGTAAAATCTGTTTATTTTCTAGGGGAAGGTCATTACAGCAGATAAATCTTAACATTAACAATATCTGTTTGGAAAGCGTTCCTGTTGTTAAGTATTTGGGGCTCTGGATGGATTCATCTTTGAGGTGGCGCAAACAAATAAATGAAGTTTATGAAAAAAGTATGAAATTTTTAAATGTGTTTCATTAAACACATTTAAAAATTTCCTAAAAATTAAAATTTAGACGATCCTGCTAATACATTTATTAGCAGGATCGTCTTGGGGAGTCCATCCATTACTTCTAAGACGACTATACATTGCAGTCATTCGTAGTCGTTTAGATTTTGCTATATTTTTGTTGGATAATAGCGCTAAGACCAACATTACAAGGTTAGACAAATTCAGAACCAAGCTATTAGAGTAGTTGGCGGTTTTTTGAAAAGTTGCTGAATCCACGCGATGGAATCGGAGTTATGTCTGCCACCATTGTTTGTTCGACGGAAATATTTAGCCGCAAAATTTTGCCTAAAAGCGAAGTCTATTGAAGATGGTGCCACGATAACAATGATATCAAAATTAACATTGATATGCGAGCAGGAATCATATTGGCGTAATAAGAAAAACCGTTACTAACTACCGTATTCAGTGAGCTTTCTAATGAATCCATACATAGTTCTAAAGTTCTAGAGATGTTCTCACCGTCGACATGGATGGCGAATATTGATATTGGGTCACGTACATTTAAATATTAGCAATATGACTGGACCTAAAAGATCTAATACTTCTGTGGCAGTTTTAAAGAAATCCGTAGAAACTGTTGCAAATAATTATGATGGATACTATCAAATTTATAGTGATGGGTCCAAGGACAATAGTGGAATAGGAGTAGCATTTTTTATCCCCAGTTTACACTGGGCATCAAAAAATGCTCAGGAGCCAGTTTTACGTTAAATTGCAAATTATCTATAATGGCAGCAGAATTATACGCCATTTCAGAATGTCTGTCATATCCTTAGTGACTCTAAAAGCGCTTTGCAGCACATAACTCGGTGCACCTCGGGCGTACGAGGTTTGCCTGTAACTTATACTGTATTAAAGTCATATTTAAAACTGAGGGACGGTGACAAGATTGTGAAATTTCAGTGGGTTCTATTACACGTAGATTTGAGAAGAAACGATATAGTTGATAAGTTGGCAAAAACCGGAATCTGTGAGGGAATTCTTGCCAGACAATTTCCAATCTTCACCGATATACTAAGAGATGTAAAAGTTATTTTGTTTGCAATAAATTGTGGAAAGAGTACTTTGATAAACGATCTGTAGAGAAGGGTATATGGTACAGGACAATTCAGTCTGAGCCACCAAGGATTTCTTGGTTTGCTGAAGCACAAATGAACAGAAAATTGTTAGTTACAAGTATGCGTCTGCGATCCGGGCACATTCCATTAAATGCATTTGGACAACTCATGAGAGTGGTGGATACCCCAAACTGTCTGACTTGCAACGTAAGGGAAGACACCTACCATGCTTTGGTGGAGTGTGCCCGAATTGCAGCGGAACGAGGAGCGTTTGAAATTGAAAATAAAATAAATTTAAGGGATGTAGGTATGTGCAATCTGGTCATATCTAAACCCACATCTAATTTAGCTATTAAGTTGTATTGTTTGATTGTAAAATTAATTAAGTTAAGATCGTAGTTGTAAATTATTTTTACTCATTTTGTAAACCTACGGGGCTGACATATTCGCTCTGCGATTAAGGCCTTTTTCCAAATAAAGATAAAAAAATAAATAAGTCCTATACAGAATGGAATTAGGCGGAGGAAATCAAACTAATACTACGAAGAAAATTTAGTGCTAATTCCTCCAAAAACAGTTGTTACTCTTGCATGTAGTATGCAGTACCGCCCGCAAATATCACGCAGAAAGTGATACAATAAAAATCTCATATGCAAGGAAACTCGACAATCATCACGTGTTTTGTACATCCGCGGAGCAATCTCATCCATCCATCCATCCAAGAATAAAATGGTGAACGGGTATTTGCGAGAATTTAACAACAAAAACAACACGCCTGTTCACTATTGCATTAAAGGCTGACGGGTCATATGTGGCAGGGAATACAGAAGCCGGCAGAGAGAGACTTTATTGTACATAGAGATTAATTTACAGTCACATGTATAAAAACTTATCTATATTAAACTTCGATGTTCATTATATAGATAAACGATATGGGAACTTCTAAGCTCGCTACTTCGACAGTTTCCACTGAGGCGTAGGTAATTTACTTTGAATATTTTCCGTTCCCAAGTGCCTACAAAGCTTCGAATGATTCCCATCTCGACAAACTCAAATTTACGGTTCGATAGTCAACAAAATATTATTAAAAAAAAAAACCTGAGGACTTACCTATTAAATGAACTATGGGCTTAGTATGAGTATGAGAATATTTAGCATAGTTGGAGGGGTTAACAAGATTGCTATTAATGTGAATTCTACCCACATTTCTAGTTCTCTGAAAAAAAATTCTTACTAATATTATAAATGCGGAAATTTGTAAGGATGGATGTATAGATGTATGAATGTTCGTTACTCTTTCACGCAAAAACTTATTAATGGATGAAGTAATGAATGATGGATTTATAAATATTAAATGCGGGTGAAACCGCGGGGCACAGCTAGTAGTATTATAAATGCGAGTGATAGTGTGAGTTTGTTCCGCGTCCTCAACCGATAGAATAGAACGGAATATTATTTATTTGCCAGAATACGAGTACAGTAAATTGATAGGTAAACATTAAAGAGTCCATCATATTCTACCAGCTAACTGGTATGCAAATTTTTAAGACATTATTGAGAAGTTATATTAGGAAATTAATTTCTTAAAACATTTTCCGATCATTATGAAATTTGCTTAGGTATACAAAGGCATTGGTACACTTTTATTTGATAACAAAATAGAATTTATAGTTCATATATTTGATGCCTTCGTGTCTTTGTCAGTGTTTATACTGCAATTCAGCACCTTACTTCACCGCAAAGCTGAGAAAAAGAATACCTACACCTCTGCTCTTTATAGGTATATGTTCCGCGTAACTTTTTATCAGACCAATAGCAGAAATAAAACTGTACTTTATCAAATTTCACTACCTTTTTTCCACTACCTGTAGGGCTTTATTTTATTTTATTTTATTAGAGACATTTTTACACAAAACCTTTCGTGGCGGTCAAAAGGACAACGTATTCACTCTCGTGTTGAAATACAATATTTTCCAGAGTGTTAGTTTAATAAATGGGCTATAAAAATGTAGGAGTGGAAACCAGTAGGCAGGTGAAGAATTGTTTTAATATATTTTATTTATCACTTGAGGTGGGATTGCTGGGAATGTATTTTGTTTTAATTCTGCCGGAAACCGTTGGGCGTCGAATTTATGGGTGTTTATTTAAATTCCGTGGATAGCCACATACTCGTAATTGGTATAGAAAACTGGAGTGTACTCTTTAGAAAAAGAAGCTTCTCATTTTCGAATCGGAAGATCCAGCACCCAAATATTGCTTTAACGGTCTACGGTTATCATCATAAACCAACAGCAGCAGTAGCTCTTGTAGCAGTGACTACATTGCTACATGTGCATTACAAAAATACCTAACGTCACACAAACTTTAACGGGACACCGAGCTTTTTATACACAAAAACGCGTTTTTATAACGGTTAAACGGTTAAAAGTAGTAAACAATTAAATTAAAATCTAAGGAAATAAATTGGTATTTTTGGGCATATATACTAGGCGGTATACACGATGGAATCATAATTTGATAAAGTTGCCTGAATAGAATAAATTCACAAAGTTACCTCTAAACAACACAGCAAACACTTAGTACGGCGTGAATACTTCGCTGAAGGTCATCAGTTTTTTAATAATAACAAAACTACATGTTTTACACAACGTATACATTTTACATTTTCAAAATGTTGATTTGTTTAACAATAAGAAGGAAATACCTAAATTCGCGCGAGTTTCGCCCATTTTATCCAGAGCCGCCGCACCGCTGTCTTGTCTGCTTTAGTCCTGCGTCGGCCATCGGACGGGGAGCTTGTGTCGCTTGCGCTTACGCACGGATTTAGTTACATAACGATGAAAATTGAATGAAAATTCATTATAGCGTATTTGAAATGGGGAACAAAGTAAAGAAATCAAGACAGGGAAGGGGTTGGCGAAAAACCAGAAATCTCAGTCGACTGGCGCGCGATCCCCGCCGTGTTTTTATCTGTCTAGCCTAGCCAGCTCACGCACACATACACGGAGCGCATAGAATACCTACAATCGATTAGCGCAAGAAACTCGGTACGCCCTAACTAAGTTATCTGCGTGATTTGTAGGTATTTTTTTATTGATGGTAGGCACTGGAAGGTAAGAGATGATGTGGTCGAAAATGAAGCTTGCTCGAAGCCTAGAAGTAACCTATTCACTTTTGATTTAAAGAACCCAGGTTATAGCTGTCAGGAAATACAGTTTCCGGCAGGGAATTTCACTCATATTCACATAGCTGAACGAACAATGAAAGCATTCCCAAAACGTTTTGTAAACGCGTCGCCGTTCGTCTTGTAGTCCGATGATGAAACGAGCTTGATGGAATTAGTTTGTACAATTCCATCGAACACTCCTCAAAATGTAACCGATGGAAAACCGAAAGACTTGCAACTCGTCGCCATGTTCAAGGTACAGACGCCAGTACATCAAGTTACAACAATCTGTCAAATTTCTTTAATAGATTTTCAACTTAATATTAAAGAAATTAGGTTCAAGGTTGATTGGGAAAATTTGACAGTTTCGGGTAGCTTCATGTGCTGGCGTCTGTACATATACCGATAGGCACCGTCGCAGCTCGGCGCCACTATCGCAAGTCCTCCTCTACTGGGTTTTTTTTCCAGGCAACTAGTCTCATCTGGCGATTGCAGACCACCGAAGTGTCGTGAAGAAGCGGTGCTGACGCAGTGTCGCGGTACGCTTATATTCTTTTTTAACAGGAGCGTACCCAGTATAGCCAAGTCAAGATTCCGGCTGCACAACTACGGGCACGTTGTTACGGACCACGGTGAGGAACCAGCGGCTTTTTTTTTTTTGTTTACGTGGTAAAATTATCAAATAAGTCCTCCCACCCCGGGCAGGGTGGGAGGGACTGTCAGACTTTTACTGACTAAAATCCACGGTGTTCCTTCAATAACCCTTTACGTACCGGGGCGACGGTAACGGGATGAGTCCCAGGACCCCGGCAGGCTTCGGCCCTCTGCAGAGGGGGCCTCGTCATGTTGCTGACGCACTTTGAGGCGCGCGTGGAACACGACGCGCCGTCGACCCGGGCATGGTCCATGGTCGGACAGCGAGTTGCCCTTTACTCGCTGTCCGCATGCCCGCGCCTACGGTGGCCGGAGATCGTCGGCCGACGTCCGACGCCGTGGGCGTCTACTACTGCGGCTGGGCTGGAGGGAGGACGCCATCCTCTCCCTCACGCGGCCCGCCTCCTCCTTCGGAAGCATGAGTGCTTCGCAGAAGGAGGCGACCGCTTCCCACTCCCTCTCGCCCCGCAGCATGGCCTCGACCAATGCCGGGCGCGAGAGGTCTCCGCCTATCGCCGCCGTGAGGACACGTCGGTGCTCTGCCCAGGCGGGGCAGTCTTGCACCGTGTGCTCTACGGTGTCCTCAGGGCGACCCTCGCAGTGGTGACACCTAGGCGTTTCCTCCTTTCCCATCAGACACAGGTACCTCCCGAAACTTCCGTGTCCGGTGAGGACCTGCGTCATGCGGTAGGTCAGGACGCCGTGACGCCGATCTAGCCACTCCTCAAAGAGGGGTCTTACCGCAGCAATTGCGGCGTGCCCGGAACCAGCGGCCTAGAGGCAAAATCTGCATTACCTTTTGCCGCGCTCACATAGAACATCACCTCAAATATAACCAGAAACTTTTAGAACATTCTGTACATGTATGTTTAATATTTCGCACAAATAAATTACGTTACATTCGTACCAAACTGTGTAATGGCCTGTAACTTTAGTCCCAAACTTCAAAATTCCTGTAATACTCGTACAGGCGACAGGTTAAAGGGTAATGACCTAGACACCAAAGATTGGGTCACCGACCCCCACATTGGCTCCAGAGGTGTGATTTAACGATTTCAGGTGAAAAAGGAAATGAAACCATTTGGTGTAAGTATTGTTTCGCGTTCTAATTTATAGCTTTGGCAGGAGTTTAATGTGTTTTTCCTTTTATTTATGTGAAGTTTCTACGTTAATGGCTAGTTTTATAAGTTAAGCGAAAGTCTCAAAGCTTTACGCATGTTTGGTGGTCCAAGTGAGTGATAATCTTAATCTCTAAGGACTGTGTTGGAAAAAGGAGGCAATTTTTAGTTTATTTTATTTATTAATACTTTATTTTAGACCTTACTAAATTTACAACCATACAAAATAATAATAAAACTAGTGAACGATGGGCGGTCTTATCGCATAGGACAATCTCTTACAATCTTAAATGTTACAAATGTATTCACACAATACGTTCATCCAATAATCTTCTCTTACTCTGTCCTTCTCATACTTCTGACTTTGTTTATTCTTCTTTTCATATCCAGTCGATTCTCCTCTGGAATGCACTTCCTCTCGAGATGCGGACGGCTGATAATCGCAACGAATTTAAAAAGAAATTGCTGATCCACTTTCTACACCAATAAGCAGAATTTCAACATTTAGTTTTCATTTGCTTCTTAAGTATATACACCGTGTTATTTTAGTCGTCTTACAACGGCAGCCCACTTCATGTATCCAATGACAAGTAAAGATTCATTAAAAAAAAAACATATTTATGACTATTTGAATTATTTAAAATTGAAAATAATATTTATTATTATGACGTTGTTGTGCGCTAGGGTAAGTAAACTCTGACAAAGATGTCACCGTTCTTCCATGTCGGCCTTGGAAATCAAGGCTCGGTCCCCGCCTGCAACAGGATGTTTCAAACTATGTCATAATAATAAAAAATATTTTCAATTTTTAATTATTCAAATATGTTTTTTAATGAATGTTTACTAGTCATTGGATACATGACCACTTCATGTCACCGCTGCCGTTGTAAGACGACTAAAATAACACGGTGTATAAATGTATTCATATAAAGGTTTTATTTATATATATTAATTATGTACATTTCTATTTTATGATACTAGATTTTTTGTGTTATCACTATTATTATATATTTTTATTCCAATTTCACTTTTCATGTATATATTGCACCTACCACACTATTTTTTCACCACTCATGGTTGACTGGTAGAGAATGCTTACGGCATTAATTCCGCCTTTGTACCTAGGTGCATAAAGTGTAAATAAATAAATAAAACTTAAAGGAGATTTAGGGCTGTCAGTGCACATAAACATCATATGAAATACACACAAAACCAAAAAAATATAGAAACGAATAAATATATTATTGAGAAAGGAGGTAAAAAGAAACAGACAAATAGCGTAGGTAAAGTTATAGTGTTATTACTATACCTCTTTTATCTGAGTGCCTGTTAGTATTTAGACTTCTGTTATCTTTGAATTCTCGACGGAAATTTAATTCATGCAGCACTGGATCTTTTGCTCAAGAAACTCTCTCGCGCCTCTTCAGAACATCCTGCTTATATTTCATCACAATCCGATCGATTCGAGCTCAGTCACTCGCGACTTTTAAAAGCTCGGTTGCCAATCATTTTCTTTCAAATTTATGATCATTCCTTTGTTTCCTCTTAAGATGTTGTTAATGAACACATTATATTTATATAATTATAATTGCCTACGTATTGTATTGTATTTATATATTTGTATATTATAAAAAAAAAATGTTTATTTGACACAGAGTAAAGACATACACAATTTGGCATTCCTGCGCTTCAGACAAATTTTTATATACATTATATTATGGTGTATTACCAAAAGGTACTGAGATACTGTTTCCCAAACTAGGCTGGAGCCTGTATGTTGGGAGACAGCGATCAGACCGGCAGAGAGGTTATTTACACTTAACAAAAATAGAGGCTTCTGTACGCAATGATATGTCAATGCTTCTGTCTTTTACTTAGTACAGATTATGGTTAATTGAGCAATATGTATTTACGATTGTTAAAATATTACAAAAATTAAAAATATAAGTTAAAATGTAAAGGTTAAGAATTAAATAATTATTGAAAAATTAAAAATTAAAAAATAACTAAGTACAGTATGCTTTTGTTTAGGAGTATGCGAGAGTGAGAGTTTGTGGGTATGTGTGTGTGTGTGTGTTTGTTTAGGTGTGTGCGAGAGTGAGAGTGTGTGGATATGTGTATGTGTGTGTGTGCGTGCGTGTGTGTGAGAGAGAGCGTAAGCGCGAATTTGCTTATGTTTTGACGAATGATGGATAGTTTGTGACTTTACTTTATGAATTTAAGCAACTCTTCCGTCGTTTCATAATCGAGTTTTTGTATCCACTCAGTGACACTGATTTTTACTGCATGTCTATTTATGCGTGCAATGTTCAACTTTATCTTTGCAGTGTTATAAATTTTGCAGCTTAGACTATAAAAACTTTTTACCAAAAAATTATACCGACTCCCAAAAAACACTGCAAATTAAAAAATAACTTTAATTTTGGTAGTCGGTGTCTTGAGTTTTGTATTTTTGTTTTTGGCAGACTTCCGAAATTAAAGTTATTTTTCACTTTGCAGTGTTTTTTGGGAGTCGGTTTAATTTTTTGGTAAAAAGTTTTTATTTCACTCTTTCTAGTTGGCCGATTTTTAATTATCCTAGTTACCAGAGCCTAAATGTCAACTACTTATACTCATTTACAAAATATTGCTTTTCCCAATGTTGGGCCGTTAATTGTTGAGGAATTCTCCTGGTACTTCACCATCAGCCTCACTTCACCATATGCATTGTGACGAGTATATTGTGCTTAATAACCACATTCAAGTAATCAAAGCGGAACACATGAAATACTTATTATTCCTACTTATATATTGAGTAGTTCCAGTGGCCATCTGTGGTCTTCATCATCAGGTCCACTTCACAAATGGTGCTTTTCGAATGCAACTACATAAGTTACTATTAAAAATATTTAAATCACTATAGGTGTGCCTATAATATTTGAAGAGTTCCCTCGATTTCTCCAGGATCCCATAATCAGATCCTGACTTGGTGACAATGGGACCAATTTCGAAGTATACCCTTTCAAACAAAAAAAGAATTTTCCAAATCGGTTCAGCCGTCTTCGAGTAATCGGTGATCATACATCTATACTAATATTATAAAGCTGAAGAGTTTGTTTGTTTGTTTGTTTGTTTGTTTGTTTGTTTGTTTGCTTGAACGCGCTAATCTCAGGAACTACCGTTCTGATTTGAAAAATTCTTTCAGTGTTAGATAGCCCATTTATCGAGGAAGGCTATAGGCTATATATCATCACGCTAACACCAATAGGAGCGGAGCAGTAATGAAGAATGTTTCAAAATCGGGGGATTTTTTTTTCCACGGGGACGAAGTCGCGGGCGGAAGCTAGTAAAATAATATACGCGTCGAATTGATAAAGTCCTCTTTTTTTTTCGTCGGTTGAAAATTGACGTCTACCAAATGAGGTCTTTCAGGGCTCCGAGGAAAAGGTAGGTTTCTTGCTACGTTTATTTGGGTTTGGGGCAGGTACAGACAGATGCTTTCTGATAATAAGTCAGAGCACATAAAGCTGGCGAACAGTAAGAACTTTCGAGTCTGCATACAAATGTACTGTGGGGAATCTGTATGGTTTTTTAAGTAGAACTTTCAGCACAGCTCTCTGGGCTCGCTCTAAGCTTAAAAGGTGCGTTTTGGCTGCCCCTCCCCATATTGTGATACAATACTGGATGATAGATTTTCCCAGTGCTAAGTAAACAAGTTTGAATTTCTCTTTTGGCATTGTATCTCTCAGGGATTTAAATAGATGTATTAACCGTCTTACGCGTGCTGTCATTAAATCTATATGTTTGTCCCATTTTAAGCCACTGTCTATCTGAACACCCAGATATTTAGCAGACTCGGATTTCGTTAGTTCGTAGCAATAGCAAGCACAAGTTTGTGAGGACGAGCAGGTGTGGACTTTGACAGAAAAATCTTGTGGAGGTAAGCTAGGTTTTGATATTGAGAAGGGAACGTAGTGTGTTCTGGACAAATTGAAGGTTAGTAGGTTATTGTTTACTCAGTTCATGACTTTACTGAGGGAATATTCTGCTCTCTCCTTAACTAATTGCCAATTTGGGCCCGACACTAAAATTGCTGTAGGTATCATCTGCGTATGTCAAAATGTAAGTGTATGGCAGTGACAGAGTGCAGAAGTCATAGATGAAGAGGAGGAAGAGGGTGGGACCCAGAATACTCCCTTGTGGGACGCCATAGGAAACCTTGTGCTCATCACTCACGTAGCCTTCTACTTTAACCGACAATTTTCTATCTGTGAGGTAGTCTTCAAAAATTTTAAAAGGTGTACCTCTCACAACACTTGACCGGTGTGTTCTGAGAGGTACACCTTTTAAAATTTTTGAAGACTACCTACCTCACAGATAGAAAATTGTCGCTTATCTAGGAGAATAGGGACAGAGACCGTGTCGAAAGCTTTGGAAAGATCCAGAAATATGCATATTATTCTGTGTCAAATAAACATTTTTTTTAAATTTATTATTTTTTGTTTTATGAGTATATTTATGTAGTAGGTACACTAATTTCACCCTCCCGACTTTAATTAAAGTTTTGAAAGTCCTTCCAAAGGTTGTCTGGAAGATATCGCTTTTAGCGATAAGACCACCATTGTAACAATAGAAGTTAGAAATTACGTTAAATAGGTGTGTTTAAATTTTGGTGTACAATAAAGTATATTCTATCTATCTATCTATACGTAAATTGAAACTAGATGAGGCGATGAGCCGTATGTTGAGTCATTCAGGACAAATAGTCACGCGGGGCTTCGCTTCCTTGGGATTTATCACGATAAAAATATAACCTTCTCGTATGATTGTTTATGACCGGCAGTTTGTCAAAACGTAAGGGTTTGCAGTATGGCTACACATACAAATTTTCATCGAAATCCACTCAGTACTTTTGAAGATTAGCACATTTAAACAAAAAAACTTTTCCGCTTTGTAATATAAGTAAGTATTTAGCAGATTACTCTACCTAAATGAAATTTAAGACCTCAATTATGTACCTACTAATACGTACTGCTATCAATAAACCCAAACACAAAATATTGTATCGAAACTAATCCCCGATCCCTTTCAGTCGATATAATGAGAGACCTCGAAGGTCCGCAAACAACGGGGTAAATAAACATACCAGGATAACGAGGGTAGCGGACAAATATGTTGTTTCTGTACTTCATCAAGATGGCTGACAGGAAAGTTAACTGGAGTTAAGGTTGGTTGTCTAGTTAAATGAATGAGTAAGACTTGTTTTGTTTGTTAGTTAGTAATGAATAAAATACATACTTATACAAGGTATAACAGATTAAGCGCAATACCTCAGACACCCCAATTAGAATATTAAATTATAAGTCTAAAACAACATCCGTAACTAAATCAATTGAAACCAAACCTAGACATTTTTTATAAAATAGTTATCTTACTAAACGCAAAACGTATGTGCGTCCTACAATATCCTTACGCCGACGCATACAGCCATGCAATGTTAGCGGCCGACACACACACACGAGCGCATTTCCTTGAATTAAGGATTGTATTAATTTGTCATGTTACTGTGTTTCCATTTTAAGTTAAATGAAAGATTTTCCCGTCAAAATTTAACATCTATTTTTATGATGGAAATCGATTCAGAAGCTGATTCTGAACCAATTCTCTTCAAGAATTGCGTTTATTCTGTTACACGTTGTAGAAATGCATCATCATCATCATCCACAGTCTTGCTTCCTCTCTTTCTTGTGCCAAGTTCCACTTTCCCGTGCCAGTTTCATCCAGGATATACCCGTGATGGATACGAAGTTGTATATACATAATTATATATCGACATACTTGCATATAACAAGCAACTTTCAACAACCTTAATCTAAAAGTGCATCACTGCTATAAGGCATGCATTGATAAGATATTTCACATGAGTGTGAAAAAAATGTCGCCAAGCTTCCACTTATCACCAGCCTATCCCCGCTGTTAACAAACAAACCATCGATCTATTCATTTCTCACAATGTTTCGTACTAAATATTATGTACATGGAAAAAGAATATTATAATTTCGAGTTGAAAAATGTCGTTCAATACACTTTTTTCTACTGGTCCTCGTTTGACCGCCATCTTGCCTGATAGTAAGCGATGATGTAGGCGAAGATGAAGCACGCTTACCTAGAAATAATCTCTACCCGCTTGGCTTCGATCTCCAGGTTTTAGCTATCAGGAAACTCAGATTCTGGCAGGGAATGACACTCCTTATACAGCTAAGGAGTGTCATTCCCTGAGTGTGCGTACAGACGCACTATGAAAGTATTGCGGCTTCTCGACTCTGAGAAGCCTGTTTCTCAGCAGTGGGAACATTATAAGCTGTATGTCTTCATAATATAGGTAAGCTGCACGTTGTGCATATTAGTATAATATAGAAAAAACCATAATCAGATGATCTACCTACATAATATAGTGTGCACTGGTGAAACGCAATTTAAAAGGAATTTGTGCAGTTTTAGTTATTGGTTGGTGTGTACTTAATGAGTCAATCTCGTGGTACACGTATTATTTCGGGCAATTAAATGAATTTTAGTATGGAATCTCTATATTTATGATCACTCAGTTTTTCTACGTCATTGAAACAGTATTTTATCTATATTTTAATATTTAATGTGTGTATATTACATGTTAAATTGTATATGACATATATTTAAAATTGAAGTGTCTCTCTGTGATACTAAAATAACTGTGTTTACTTAAGTGCTTATATTTATTTACACTAAAACACAAACTTAATAAAAAGTTGTCTGTCGGTCAGTCTGCCTTTTTGTTTGTCCGAGCTAATCTTTGGTACGGCTGAACCGATTTTAATGGGTTATAGGGTAACACTAACATAATTATACGCTTTTTATCCCGTAAACCCTCTGTAACGCTTATCAACTTCCTCACGAACGAAGTCGCGGGAACAACTAGTTATATAAAAATATAAAAACTTTATTACATACTTTGTAGTTATGTGATACTCTCAAAGAATCCGTAGGTGTTATTTGACATTTTACATTGTTACGAAGTATCATTTGCTATCTCCGCTTTACAAGACATTTCACAATGTTCGATTGAGTTAGGGTGCCTCCACACGATGTTCACAGCTTACGATAGATGTAATCATTTGCGGTTGAAGAGTTCAACGTCCTTTTAATGTTACTAAAGCATAAGTAGGTAACAGACTAGACTAAAACAGCTGAAATTCGTTTACGTAACATGTCCTACTTAGTAGCTTCTACTTGAACGCTTACAAAAGTTAATTGCCAGCTGCTCTGTCACTAACTGTGGCCTAATTCAATTAAATACATCTTACTAATCCTCCTAATATTATAAATGCTGCAAAGGATGGATGGATTTTTGTTGCTCTGTTATGCAAAAACCATCAACCAAACGTTTTGGGAATACTTTAATTGTGCGTACGTTTAAGGAGTAGAATTCCTTGCTGGAGTTTGTGTTTCCCGATAGCTATAACCTGGAGGTCTTTAACTCAAGAGTGAATAGGTTACTTCTAGGTAAGCGTGCTTCATCTCCGACCACATCATTACTTACCATCAGGTGAAATGGTGGTCAAACGTGAGCCTACCAAAATTAATAAACTACTGGACGGATCTCAATGAAATTGCTGTGTGTGGAATATATGTAGATAGTTGAAATCCTGGAATAACATAGAGGCTACTTTTTAATCTGGAATTCGTATGGAATCGAGATTCACGCGGGAAGCTCTACAACGAGAATGAAATTGCGTCTCACGGTCGATAGTACTTGTATAACATTGTTTAGTTGGAACAGAAAAACACATACAAATTACTTCATCATCATATAGGACCTCAGCCTTTTCCCAATTATGTTGAAGTCGGCTTACGTATTATCCGAATGCGGCTGAGATTGAGATAAAATAAATAAATAATAAATAAATAAAGATAGATATACTCTTTACTAGCTTCTGCCCGCGGCTTCGTACGCGTGGGAAGGTTTTCCCGCGCAAATCCCGTTCCCGTGGGAATTTCGGGATAAAAGGTAGCCTATGTGTTATTCCACAATATCAGCTATCTACTTACCAAATTTCATTCAGATCCGTTCAGTGATTTTTGCGTGAAAGAGTAACAAACATCCATCTGTCCTCACAAACTTTCGCATTTATTATATTAATAATAATAATAATAATAATAATAAGTATCTTGACCTGGCGCGCGAGGTTGTCGACATGTGGGATGTGGAGACAGCAATCATTGTGCCGATAGTCGTCTCAGCCAATGGCATAATAGCCAAGAGCCTCGACCAACATCTAAGGAGGCTCTCGTTGGGCAGCTGGATCAAGGGCTTGATACAGAGAGCAGTACTCCTGGAAACGGCGCGTATTGTGAGGAGGTTCCTCTCCATGGAGCCCTGACCACCGGTAGCTTGGACCCTGTTCCCGATACCGGTGGGCTACTATTTTTTATATTTTTAAATGTTTTTATTTTTTATATTAATATTTAAAAATGTAATTGATATGTACATAGATTAAATAAATGAAATAATAATAAGTGTGCATTACGGGAGTATCGCTCCACACCACCCGAGCTGAGACCTCGTCTGCCTCGTTTGCCCATGCATAAGAAAAATAGGGCGCTAGTGTGTGCTCTAGATTCACTGTTGTCAAATTATTTTGACAATAGCGAAGACCTCACCGATACCCATTCGATCCTGTACTGTGCCGCTGTTGCAGCATGTCGGGTAGCTCATGTCAAGTTTCCAAAGACTAACAGTGCTATTCGACCAGCTGTACCAGCTTGGCAGTGCAGGATCGAACGTCGTATCGCTGGGGCTAGAGCACTCATTGGCAAACTTATCTGCTTCAGACAGGGCAACACTCGCCCTAGAGTGATGCGCTTTGTGAGGCGGGCGTTCGCGGGGACTGATATAAGTCCTCGGGATTATCTGACCTGCGTCACAGAGCGCATCGACTTCCTGAAGCAGAAAGTCTATGCGTGGGCAAATAGAATTCGCAGATATAAGCGGCGGGTGGAGCGATACACTCAGAATCGCACATTCCAAACCAATGAAAGGTGGGTTTATAGGACCTGGGAGCGACCTGACCAAGGTGTGACTGATACGTGCTTACCGGATGATGACGCCATGTGTTCGTTCTGGCGCAGCATCTGGTCAGCTCCTGTCAGTCACACTGAGGGTGACTGGATGCGGGAAATCAGGCGCACGTGCGATCTTTTACCAGAAATGGGGGCAATCACGATCAGCCCCCAAGATGTAACCCGTGCAGTCCGTCCGTTATCTAACTGGAAATCCCCAGGACCGGACGGGCTGCACAATTTTTGGCTTAAATGGTTCCAAAGATCGCACGCTCGCTTGGCATTTCAGTTCCAGTCTGCCCTAGAGTCAGGATCCCTACCCCAATTCTTAACTACAGGAATAACCCACCTGCTCCATAAATCAGGCAGTACTACGGAACCTAAAAATTATAGACCGATCACGTGCCTTCCGACGGTCTATAAAGTTCTTACGTCCATCCTGAGAACTAAAATTAATAATCATATTGATGTAAATTCAATTATGTCTGTTTCTCAGAATGGATGTAGGAACGGGTCTCGTGGTACCAAAGAGCTGCTCCTCATTGATATTGCCATAAACCAACAGGTTCGTCGTTTCCGAAGAGATTTGTCGACATGTTGGATAGATTATAAGAAGGCCTATGATTCTGTTCCACATACATGGCTCAAGAAGGTGTTGGTGTTGTATAAAATAGATCCAATACTCCGCACTTTCCTTGAGTCATGTATGGGGCAATGGAAGACGGTCCTCTGCTACCCAGGATGTCGACAGATCCAGGAAAACAGCGAACCGATTAGGATTGAGTGTGGCATATTTCAAGGCGACAGTCTGAGCCCTCTGTGGTTTTGTCTGGCTCTCAACCCTCTCAGTACATTGCTGGAGGGTTCGGGGCTAGGCTACCGGTTGAAAAGAGGTGGTCAGGTCATATCACACTTGCTTTACATGGATGATTTGAAAATCTTTGCCACCAGCAAATTGCAACTGATGGAGCTACTGAAGGTAACAGAAACTTTCAGTAGCGCCATCGGAATGGAATTTGGGGTGGACAAGTGTGCGGTCATGCATGTAAAGCGAGGAGAGATTATGGAATCCGTGGGAACTCAACTCTCGGATCCCATACACCTAAGATCCCTCGGATCAACTGAAACTTACAAGTATTTGGGTATGTCAGAAGCACTAGGCATCAATACTGCTTATGTTAAACAGTCATTGAAGGAACGCTTCTTTGGCCGTCTGAATAAAGTACTGAATAGTCTTCTATCAGGCGGAAACAAGGTGCGTGCCTTCAATGGTTGGGTTATGCCAGTATTGATGTATTCTTTTGGCATACTCAAATGGACTCAGACTGAACTTGACGCCTTGGACAGGCGGGTCCGCACAACGCTGACTGCAAATCGGATGCATCACCCACGTTCATCGGTGATGAGGCTGTATATCCCCCGGAAATGCGGTGGTCGTGGTTTTTTAAATACAAAGACCCTGCATAACCGCGAGGTATGCAGCCTTAGGGAATATTTCCTAAAAGCTGACGTGGGTATGCATCGGGATGTGGTAGCGGTGGACAAAGGCCTCACCCCGCTCTCCTTAGGTAACGAGAATTGGCGCAAACCTGTAGTATTAGGTACTAATGACCGCAGAGAAGTATGGCAGAGCAAGGAGCTTCACGGACGCTATTACCGAGCCCTTCATGGGTCTGAAGTAGATTTATTAGCGTCCGTAGCCTGGCTACGTTTTGGTGACCTCTTCGGGGAAACCGAAGGTTTTGTCTGTGCGATTATGGACGAAGTTATGATGACGAATAACTATCGGAAATATATTGTGAAGGATGGTACGGTAGACATATGTCGGGCATGTCACAAACCGGGAGAATCCATTCGTCACATTATCTCCGGTTGTTCTCGTCTGGCTAACGGAGAATATTTGCATAGACACAACCTCGTAGCCAGGATTATTCACCAGCAACTTGCTCTTAAATACAATCTTGTGGAATCAGAAGTACCATACTATAGGTATGTGCCCGACCCAGTTCTCGATAATGGCAATATTACACTGTACTGGGATCGGTCTATCATCACTGACAGGACTATTGTTGCCAATAAGCCTGACATAGTGGTGATAGACCGATTAGAGCGTCGCACAATAATTGTTGATATAGCAGTCCCCCATGACGAGAACCTCGTGAAAGCTGAGATAGATAAAAAAAATAAGTATCTTGACCTGGCACGCGAGGTTGTCGACATGTGGGATGTGGAGACAGCAATCATTGTGCCGATAGTCGTCACAGCCAATGGTATAATAGCCAAGAGCCTCGACCAACATCTAAGGAGGCTCTCGTTGGGCAGCTGGATCAAGGGCTTGATCCAGAAAGCAGTACTCCTGGAAACGGCGCGTATTGTGAGGAGGTTCCTCTCTATGGATCCCTGACCACCGGTAGCTTGGACCCTGTTCCCGATACCGGTGGGCTACTATTTTTTATATTTTTAAATGTTTTTATTTTTTATATTAATATTTAAAAATGTAATTTATATGTTCATATATTAAATAAATGGAATAATAATAATAATAAATATATTTATTTCTCAAAATATACAGATTGCACTTGTATTTTACAATTTGTGATGTATCGAAGAGAAAATTTACATAAGGCATTTGGATGCCATAGAAATCTGTAACAAAAAATTAAACTCTGCCTCTTAAACTAGGTTACCAATAACTCAAAACGGTCTTCACAACTAAAGGAATATAACCTATAATACTACTTTAATTACCATACAAAAATATGTAATGAACACTAGAATAAATGTGTTAGCAAACATAGTTGGCATAATTTAAAAATATTTTATAGTTTATTAAACAAAAATACATAAAGTTGGACAAAAATCCTTACAAAACATGCTCGTGCGTCGCTGAATTTTGATAGTAAACTGTTGAATTTTTTCATAAACTTCAATTCATATTATTCTCTAATTATCATACTATCATTTACAGCTTTAACATTTCAAAAATGTCGCTTGGTTGTTTTAATTTTAATTTTTTCTTCTAATTTGCGCGCTATTTTGAACCATACGCAACGTACACCGGTCGAAAATTCAGTCGTCCACGGGAGCTCAGAGAGGGGTCACGTCTCATCGTGGAGCGTTTCGCCGGTAACGATAATTCGCGATCTATTGTGTACGTATGTATTGCAGCAATCCGTTGAATAACATAAGTCATATTTTTTGTTTTTTTTGAGTACGATTTATTATGCATACCCAACAATTACTTTTTATTGTTCAATATATATTTCTTTAACATTTTTTTTAAATATTTGTTTTATTATGGGAAAATGTAAAAAAAATATTATTAGAAGAAAGTTGGCGCAAATTTTCGAAAAAAAAAGCCATTCTCATAAAAAGTACGTATTTCTATTTTGTGATGTTATTATTGCTTTTTAACCGACTTCAAAAAAAAGGAGAAGGTTCTCAGTTCGTCTTAAACTTTTTTTTTATGTATGTAACCTCAAACTCGAAGACAGCTGGACCAATTTGGAATTTTTTTTCGTTTGAAAGGGTATACTTTCTAGTTGGTTCCATTGTTATGAAATCAGGATCTGATGATGGGATCCTGGAGAAAGCGAGGGAACTCTTTAAATATTATAGGCACACCTATAGCGTTTTGGGTATTTCTAATAGTACCTTGTGCAGTTGCTCCCGAAAAGCACCATTTGAGGAAGTGAAAGTGATGATGAAGACTTTTTTCAAACATTCAAACATTCATGGAATTTATTTTTAAATTCAAGATGGCGTATGCAACTTTTTCTCACAAATTCGATATGGGTACCGTGTAATGGGTTTTTGGGGGTGGTGATTGCAAATCTGGCATTCATTTTAAAATCCAAGATGGCGGATGCAACTTTTTCTCACACATTCGATATGGGTATCGTGTAATGGGTTTTTGGGGGTGGTGATTGCAAATCTGGAATTTATTTTTAAATTCAAGATGGCGTATGCAACTTTTTCTCACAAATTCGATATGGGTACCGTGTAATGGGTTTTTGGGGGTGGTGATTGCAAATCTGACATTCATTTTAAAATCCAAGATGGCGGATGCAACTTTTTCTCAAACATTCGATATGGGTATCGTGTAATGGGTTTTTGGGGGTGGTGATTGCAAATCTGGCATTCATTTTAAAATCCAAGATGGCGGATGCAACTTTTTCTCACACATTCGATATGGGTATCGTGTAATGGGTTTTTGGGGGTGGTGATTGCAAATCTGGAATTTATTTTTAAATTCAAGATGGCGTATGCAACTTTTTCTCACAAATTCGATATGGGTAGCGTGTAATGGGTTTTTGGGGGTGGTGATTGCAAATCTGACATTCATTTTAAAATCCAAGATGGCGGATGCAACTTTTTCTCAAACATTCGATATGGGTATCGTGTAATGGGTTTTTGGGGGTGGTGATTGCAAATCTGGCATTCATTTTAAAATCCAAGATGGCGGATGCAACTTTTTCTCACACATTCGATATGGGTATCGTGTAATGGGTTTTTGGGGGTGGTGATTGCAAATCTGGAATTTATTTTTAAATTCAAGATGGCGTATGCAACTTTTTCTCACATATTCGATATGGGTACCGTGTAATGGGTTTTTGGGGGTGGTGATTGCAAATCTGACATTCATTTTAAAATCCAAGATGGCGGATGCAACTTTTTCTCAAACATTCGATATGGGTATCGTGTAATGGGTTTTTGGGGGTGGTGATTGCAAATCTGGCATTCATTTTAAAATCCAAGATGGCGGATGCAACTTTTTCTCAAACGTTCGATATGGGTATCGTGTAATGGGTTTTTGGGGGTGGTGATTGCAAATCTGGCATTCATTTTAAAATCCAAGATGGCGGATGCAACTTTTTCTCAAACATTCGATATAGGTATCGTGTAATGGGTTTTTGGGGGTGGTGATTGCAAATCTGGTATTCATTTTAAAATCCAAGATGGCGGATGCAACTTTTTCTCAAACATTCGATATGGGTATCGTGTAATGGGTTTTTGGGGGTGGTGATTGCAAATCTGGTATTCATTTTAAAATCCAAGATGGCGGATGCAACTTTTTCTCAAACATTCGATATGGGTATCGTGTAATGGGTTTTTGGGGGTGGTGATTGCAAATCTGGCATTCATTTTAAAATCCAAGATGGCGGATGCAACTTTTTCTCAAACATTCGATATAGGTATCGTGTAATGGGTTTTTGGGGGTGGTGATTGCAAATCTGGTATTCATTTTAAAATCCAAGATGGCGGATGCAACTTTTTCTCAAACATTCGATATGGGTATCGTGTAATGGGTTTTTGGGGGTGGTGATTGCAAATCTGGCTTTCATTTTAAAATCCAATTTAAAACACATATGATATCCATATTGAATGTTGGAGAAAAAGTTGCATCCTTGGTGGATGCAACTTTTTCTCCAACATTCAATATGGATATCGTGTGTGTCTACTAAGTTAAATACACTGATAACCTTCAAGGGTTTATTGCTAAGTATAATTAACAAAGTAACGTAAGGGCTAAAATTATCGCTAAATGATGAAAATGAGTGACCGCATTATATCGCTTGCTCAGCAAACGTGGTCGATTGCAAAATATTGCATCACACATCGTGTAATAGGTTTTTGGACACACCGATTGCAATCCTGACATTCATTTTAGAATTTACGACGAAAGTTCATTGGCTACTTTGTTAGCTTACAATTTACACTCGGTTATTGACAATTTAACTGATCCCAGGTTAAGTGACTATTCAGTATTATCTAGGGTATCTAATAATACTGAAATTAATTGTTTAAACCCTTAGATGTGACAAAGGAGAGGTATAATAACACAATTTTGCTATATCATCAGAATATAAATCGTTTCTCCGGCAAAATATTAGATGAGGAAATGTTAATAGATAAATATGATATAGATATCTTATGTTTTTGTGAAACCTGGCTAAAACCAGATAGAATGTTGTTTAAAATTAATATTTTTCTGTTACTAGTGCATACAACAGGTCCTCAGTAGGAGGTGGTACTTTAATATTACGTAGTAATTCTCTTAGATATAAGGAACAAAAATATATCACCGCTTGCTCTGTTGATTGCTTGTGTGAGGTAGCATATACAGAAGTTGAAGGCCAAACTTTCTTAAGTGTTTATAGACCACCAGCATCAAACTTGTCATCATTCTTAATGATAATGGGAGAAATTTTAAGTACCTAAGCTTATAAGAGAAA
Source organism: Tholera decimalis (assembly GCA_943138885.2). Classification (NCBI taxonomy): domain Eukaryota; kingdom Metazoa; phylum Arthropoda; class Insecta; order Lepidoptera; family Noctuidae; genus Tholera; species Tholera decimalis. Next base: position 34,168,235 of record OW964551.2, read on the forward strand.
ATAAAGTAGTTTTCGTTTGTGGTCACCTAAATATTGATTTGTTAGTAAATTCACCTGAACACTGCAAGCTTACTTCATTGTTTGGTTCATTTAACTTAAAATGCACATACAAGGAAGCAACAAGAATAACAGCAACATCAGCTCAATGCATAGATAATATTTATACTAATTGTGCCATAAAATACTCGTCTCAAATTAGTGGAGTTAGGTCTGACCATACAGGTCAACTAGTATCCTTTGAGTTGGTTAAATAGCGGCAATTAAATAAGACTATTAAATTTAGGCCGCTAACTAAAAATAAATTAATGTTTTTAATGATAGCATGTTAAGTAATCTTTCAATGGCCAATTTTGACTCCCATGACCCCAATGAAAATGACAGGATATTATTTTCTTCACTATGCCACGAATTTAGTAAGACATGTCCAGTTAAAAAATTTCAAATGAGTAATAAATCTAAATTTAATTAATGGGCCACTGCTGGAATAAGAATAAGCTGAGACAATGTATACAACTTATACCATGAAAAATCATTGACTTCCGATGAAGCCTTCCATAATTATGTAAGAAACTACTCAAAGATATTTAAAAGAGTATGCGCCCTAAGCTAAATCTAAATCAGAAAGTAATAAAATTAGCATTTCTAACAATAAAATAAAAACTGTGTTGAAGGTGATAAACAAAGAAACTGGAAACACAAACCAATAGGGTTAGAATGATTTGCCTTTGAACATCGATGATCAGGTCATCTCAGATAAGTCAAAAGTGGCTGAGAAGTTGGAAAATTACTTTACCCATATTCCAGTAGAGGTTACTAAATCTCTAAATTCTTCGCCATTATTAGCAGAATCTTTTTTAAAGGAAAACTTCAATAAGGATATACCAACATTTTCATTTAAGCCCATTTCTATTGATGTAATTAAAAAGCATTCCAAAGTCTTAACATAACAAACACTGATGACTTATGGAGTGCATCTGTTAGGGTTCTTGGTAATATTATTGACTCAATTGCTGCTATCCTAACAGGCACATTCAATTAATGTATAGACAGTGGTAATTTTCCCGATTTAATGAAACATAGTAAAGTAGTACTAATTTTTAAGTCGGGTTGTAAGAGTGATCCCTCTAACTATAGACCGATATATGTGCTTCCAGCATCAAGCAAAATATACGAAAAAATCATGCTGGACCAGATGCTATCATATTTTAACTCAAATGGAATTCTGCATAGTCGGCAGTTTGGTTTCACGAAATGTAGGTCAACAACAGACGCAGGAGTAGCGCTCATCCGTCACATTCTGGAATCTTGGGAGAAATCTCAGGATGCAATTGGCATATTTTGTGACCTCTTCAAAGCTTTTGATTGCGTTGACCACAAAACACTGATCTGTAAATTACACCATTACGGAGTTCGTGGATTCGTGTTCTGCTGACCTTGTTCTTTCATATTTATCAAACAGGCAACAAAAAGTTATTGTTAATGGAGCGACATCTGCAGGATCCCTAGCCAAGATGAGTGCTCCGCAAGGTTCAATTCTTGGCCCTTTCCTTTTTATAGTGTATATCAATGACATACATGATGACCAACTTATCGGATATTTTTTATTTGTAATTCCATTGTGCTGTATTAATTGGTCTATACGACAGTATAGACCAAAGTTTTAAATATAATTAAGCATATCTTACAACTGGAAATATGTCTTACAACTATATAATAATATAGGTTATCCATCAGAATTCAGACAGGCTTTAATTTATAATCATATTGTGGGAAGTACTAATTTCACACGGGTTCCCGTTAGTATATGCTTAAACTAGACTTATGGTCTCATGGTGCGTGGTGCGCTGGTTGCACGCTACTGGCATGATTGCTCTATGTTATCTCTTAAAAAATAGTAGTAGAGATACCTACTACTGTTTCTTGTGATTTTTTTTTTATTTTTGGCTCGCGTTTGAATTTTAAGAAAAAAATTATTTCAAACTCAAAATGTTTTATTTCACATAGGCCTACATGGGCACTTATAAAACGTCAGCAGTTTGGCGCAGGGCACGGTTCGAAATTGGTCGTTTTCTATGGAGAAGATCCGGCAAGAAACTCCACAGTTACTCTTTTAAAATATCATTCTTAAAATGTATCTATAATACAGGTTAATTAGGTATGAGAGGACATTAAAGCCTGTCTGAATTCTGATGGATAACCTATATTATTGTATAGTTGTAAGATATGTTTCCAGTTTTAAGGTATGCTTAATTATATTGAAAACTTTGGTCATTACAAGATATTTTCTAAATTTAAACCCACGACCTACGTCATTTAAATTTAAAAGTCAATTATCTGAAATTAAGTATTTCAAATGGCGGGAGACTTTGTTAAACATAAAAAACACAGTGATACGACGTCAATGTGGAGCTATTTTTTAGTTGCGAAGGATAGGAATAGTGCCAAATGTAACCGATGCTCAGCCATTCTCAAGACTTTGGATGGATCGACTAAGGGATTACATACACATTTGTCATCAAAACATAACATCAAGCTTATATCAGCTTCAACAAGTCTAGATTCTGATAATCTGAACACAGCACCGCCGCCAGCCAAGCGAAAGTTAAATGATTATTTTACTAAAAGTGCCGACGATAGCCTCGATGATGTTTTGGCAAGAATGATTGCATTAGATGGATTTCCATTCAGTATATTCATAACTTCAGATGATTCGAGAAAATTTGTCTTTGCAAAATACACGGATTTACCAAAGTCAGCCGTCACCATTCAATTACAGTGAAAAAATCAGAAAGCAAGTAACTGCAGAATTGAAACATTTGAAAAGTGCAGGTGAAAGATTTAGTCTTTCTTTCGACAAGTGGACTTCAACATCCAATAAACCATACATGGCTGTCAACGTTCATTCATATAAAAAAAATTTGGAATTTAGGACTTGTTCCTATTTATGGAAGTATGAAAGTATGGCTGAAAATTGTCTTCGTATATTGAAAGAGCGTCTAAGTATATTTGATATTTCCCTGGGTACTGGCTTTATGAAAAACATAATTATTTGCAAGACAGCTCTACCTCAGATGATACTATAAATGAACCACCTGTGGCTGTTGATCATATGGACGACATCCATGATGATGAACATTTAGAAGACTTAGACAGTCCAGAATCAGACTTAATCTTAATGTCACAAAATGACCTTGCGCTATAACACATACCAGAGTTAACAAAAAAGATGAAAACATTAATGAGCTGATAAAGAAAATCCGCAAAGTTGTAGAGTGTATTTCAAAAGATCACCATTGAAAAATGAAACAGTACTTCAAAAATAAATGAAAATTGAACATGGAAAAGAGCTGTCACTTCTTTTGGACTGTAAAACCAGGTGGAATAGTCTTTTAACAATGCTGGAGCGATTTTATCTTTTAAAAACCTTCATTCAAAAAGCTCTTATTGATCTCAGTCATCCAATTCGTTTGGAAGAAGTTGATTTTGAATTGGTAAATAAAATTGTTGATGTGCTGACCCCAATTAAATTGACAGTAGAAGCAATCTGTCGGCGAGATGCTAATTTATGCACAGCTGATTCCGCTTTGAAATTTCTTATAAAACAGCTATCTAGCATAATCATTTTTTGGCAAGTGCTGACACTTGCCAAAAAATTAAAACATCCTTAGTGGGACGTATGAAGCAACGACGAAGTGATGATTTGACTGGTGTGTTGAATTAATTACAAAATCCATGAAAAGATGATGAAAATCAGTTATTATCGGATTTGGAATGGCATGACTTATTTCCAGTTTCTACACAGGCTTTAGTTTGGAAGCAAATAAAGTGTATTGTTAAAAAACTTAAAAGTCGAGATGACACGGAAGAAGAAGAAGGAAGATCAGGATCACAAACAGATGATGAGTTAAGGCCACAAACCTCCCAATCCCAACCCCAATTGACACTAAAGGAAAAGTTATAGCTGGAAATTGATAAGAGTATGAAATCCCCAGATCGTGAAGTACAAATACAAAATTAATCGGGGTTGGCAAAAGTAGTATTAGACGTGAAATAAGCCTGTTTTAAAATGGAGGAATTAGTGGATATCACTTAGAAACAGCATATAAGTATCTATTGTCTATTCCTCCAACCAGTGTAAAACCTAAACGAGCGTTTTCAGCTGCTGCTTATGTTGGTAATAAACGAAGCAGGCTTGGAAGTCAAACCTTGGATGCATTGATATTTCTACGATTGTATTTTCAAAATTCGAAATAAGTTTTATTGTCTTTTTATTTCTTACAAAGTATAGTATCTTTTTGTCATTTTTTCTTTTCTTACTATACTGTGATATGTGTAGTGTACCAAAATTAAAAATATATATTTTATGAAATTACTCGTTTTTTAGAGTTCAGTTGCCGAATGGCCACCCCCTTATAGTTTCGTCATGTCTGTCCGTCTGTCTGTCTGTCTGTCTGTCCGTCCGTCCGTATGTCACAGCTATTTTATTCCAAAACTATTAAGACTATACATGTGAAACTTGGTAAGTAGATGTATTCTATGAAATGCTTTCCGATATTGAGAAAAAAATTTAAAATCATTTAAAATAAAGGAACATACTACTACCCCATATATGGAACTAAAACTGAAAATATTTTTTTTTTCTTGAAACCTATGCGTGTGTGGTATTTATAGACAGGTCTTTAAAAATGACATGGGGGTTTCTGAAACCACTTTTTCATAAAGTCAATCGTTTAAAAGATATAAGCTTCCAAAGTGGTCAAATGTGTATGCCACCCTCTAACTTCTATAATAGTGGAGTGAAAAATCTAAAAAAATATGTATCTGTAGATCTTAATGTAAACTTTCAACCAAAATTGGTTTGAATGATATCGAGTTAACAGTTTTTGAGATACGGCATATTTTCTAAAACCGCAAATATAACTTTGTAATTCATACAAACACTATGAAAAACAAAGTTATCTAGCGTAGTTGTAAAAAATGTAAATAAGCTAGTTTTAAGAAATTTGTAAGGTTTTTTTCGTCAAATAAATATAAATATTATATTATATTATTATAGTTAGGTACACACGGAACCCTTCATGCGCGTGTCTGACTCGCACTTGGCCAATTTTTTACATTTGATACCAATTAGAAACCACATAGTCTAATCCGGGGATAGCCCCAGGGTCCCCGGATTCAGCATCAAGAATCACGTAATCCCGGGGTTGAAAAACATGCGCGGGATTGTATTCTCTAGTTGCAACTAAGAAAGGATTTCTATCGAAATTCTATTTTAGTTGCCAAATGTGTCGAAAAAAAATATAATTAATAAATTGTAAAGAATCAGATAGATAGCCCTACAGACCTCAATCTGAACGATAATTCTGTAAGCAGTTTTATGTCGATAGGAGCCAGGTTTTCTGGTTTAGAACAAGTTTCAGCTTCCTTTGACATTCCCTCTATGTCCGACAAATTATACGCCAAGTGCCATAACAAGGTCTGTCTACTACGGGAATTAGCCAAAGAAAAATTGACCAAGTGCGAGTCAGACTTGCCCATGAAGGGTTCCGTAGTAACTATAATAATATAATATGTATAACTACTACAACTACTAGTCTGTCTGTCTGTCCATCCGTCCATCCGTATGTTACAGCCATTTTATTCCGAAACTATTAGAACTATACATATAAAACTTGGTAGATTGATGTATTCTGTGAACCGCTATCCGATTTTAAGAAAAAATTAAAATATATTTAAATTAAATTAAAAAATATTTTCAGTTTTAATTCCAAGTATGGGGTGCCCCCCATGCATGGAACTAAAACTGAAAATATTTTTTTTTTCATGAAACCTATGCATGTGTGGTATCTATATACAGGTCTTTAAAATGAGATTGAGGTTTCTAAAACCACTTTTTCATAAAATTAATCGTTTAAAAGATATACGCTTCCAAAGTGGTAAAATGTGTGCCCCCCTCTAATTTCTATAATAATGGAGTGAAAAATATAAATATATATATACAACGTGTAACGGAAACCCCATATCTAACCAAAAGGGCTGAAGACAACATTTGGTATGGAGTCTCTATGCACAGTTTCAGCACAAAATAACTGACTTAAAGAATTGATACCAAATTATTGGTTTCACATATTTTTTGAATACCAATCATAACAAACGTGTCACAGCACTACGAGGGTCAATAAGTTTCCACGTCACTTGCCAATAACACGATAATTCTTTTCGTTCTTCTTAATTTGAAAAATTCGGTCTCTGGTATCAGTGTACTGGAATTTGTAATAAGTTCTACACATGTAGACTTAGGATTACAAAACCCTTGCCATATCGTTTGTTATCATCCAAAGAAGCCATGCACTTGGTATGTATATACCCTTTAAATTACACGTTGTATATATATATATATCTATAGATCTTAATGTAAACTTTCAATCAAAATTGGTTTTAAAGAGATTGAGTCAGCAGTTTTTGAGATACAGCATATTTTCTAAAACCGCAAATATAACTTTGTAATTCATACAAATACTATGAAAAACAAAGTTATTTGGCGTAGTTGCAAAAAATGTAAATAAGCTAGTTTTAAGAAAGTAAGTTTTAGTTTTTTGTCAAGTAAATATACATATTATATCATATTATTATAGTTACTACGGAACCCTTCATGGGCGAGTCTGACTCGCACTTGGCCAATTTTTGTAAAATGTTATAATAAGCAATATAACATTAGATTTATAGATTTCTTTTATTATATTTTTCTTTTTAAATTAAGTTACACTTGATACATATATTGTTATGAAATAAATTACGCTTATATTTTCTGCGAAGTAAGTTCGCTAGACAGCATTAATGAAAAAATGTTTTTTTGATATGGCCCCACGTATATATAATAAAGTACCGAATGTTATTAAAAATATGACAGTACATCAGAATTTAAACGAGCACTAAATTAAATTTTAATAAACAAAACTTATTTCAGTCTGGTTTTATTATGACATTACATAATTATATTTTTTTTTGTTTCATACTGGTTTTATTATTCAAATAAGTACTGCATACCCATCTACCCTAACTTGCTACTTACCCAGTTTCGAAGCGTCAATAGCCTAATGGATAAGGTGTCGGACTTGTGATCGAGAGGTCGCAGGTTCGAACCCCACCCATTACACTATTGACGTGAACCCACTCCAGACACAAGCATATTTAGCTTAGTTGGAGGGGTTAACAAGATTGCTAGTAATGTGAAATGTACCCACATTGCTAGTATTCTTTAAAAAAAATCTGAGGAGTTTAATATATAAAATCAAAGTTTTATTGCAATAGGATGAATAGTGAGGGAACGGATAATGTATTACTACAGTAAAAACAAACGATAATTTTTATATAATAGGTATAATGTATTAAATTTATTTTTGTGATTTATTTACGTACCTACTTGCTTCATTTAGATCCATCCAGCCGTTTGAGCGTGAAGAAGTAACAAACATGCAAACAGACACATTCATTCACAAACTTTCGCCTTTATAATATTAGTGTGATAAATAAAACCATCTAAATAATTAATATTCGTTTTTCAAGTTTATTCAACATAACGACAAAAAATTAAAAAATGCAAAGTTAGCAAACTTCGTCGTGCAACGGCAAGCGGGCCTCGAGCGAACTTGTCATTGTGTGTGTGACAACGCACACGACTAGCCCGCTGCAGTAAATACCTATTTTCCGCGCGTCTCGTAGGCTCGACACCCTCTTAAGAGACAGCGTTTTACAATGAGGGCCCTATTTAATAAATGAGTAGGTGGTGTCAATTTACCTTAGAAGGGAAAAAATATATTTATAGGTAGGTACTTAAATAATGGGTGAGTATATATTAAGAGTGCTAGGGTGAGAGTGAATGAATGTAATTGAAGGTGTAGGTGTCTGTGTGGGATGGTGAATAAGTAGGTAGAGTGGTGTTGGTGTGTAAGTGAGAGGAAAGTTGTTGTATATGCGAGTGTGTATGGATGCTAGTACAGGTATTAGTCCAGAATGGAGATGGATGTTTGCTGATTAGACGATATAGGTAAGTAAAGTCTCCGTAGCAGCATAGTCCTGTTTAAGTAGCCATTCTGACACTTTTGATTTTAGGTTGTGTTTGTTGAGGTCTAAGATATTCAGTATTTTATGTATCTTTTTGTAGATGTAAGCACTGATTACATAATACTGATGCTTAGCAAAAGTAGTCCTGTGTTGGGAGCCTGAGGGAAGGTTTGTGCGTTTATTTGGGTTAGACGGGGAAAGTGTACTATGTTTCCTAAGGACAGATTGAAGCACAAAAAGCTGACGGACTGTAAGTATCTTGCAGTCTGCGTACAGTTGTATTGTTGGGTATCTAAGAGGCTTCTTTTTCATTACTTTTAGTACAGCTCTTTGTGCTCTCTCTGCCCTCAGAATGTGACTTTTCATTCCTGCGCCCCATACACAGATGCAATATCCTATTACCGATTGGCATAGTGCATAATACACCATTTTTAATATATTAAGTAAGTAAGTATAGTATTAGTAAGATAAGATTGTACACCATAACAGAATTAAATAAGGATTTAAATGGAACATTAGATGAGTATTAGTGTTTTACATTGAGCGACTGCATATCTGACCTTCTCAACCCAATACCTTGGTAACACGATACCCCTTGGTAAATTAAACAACGACCAAGCCATGGTCTGGACTATGGCGTGGTCGTTGTTTAATTATTGTGAATGCTATTTAGTGTTGTGTAGCTTGTGAGTGTGAGTGCGTGAAAGTGAAAACTTAAAAATACGAGTATATACTCGTATTTTTAAGTTCGATATTTAAAGTTGCATATTACTCAAATACAGAGTAATTGCGGGTCTGCGTTTTATCATGGCTACTATTCCCTATTTTACTTTTGATAGACTTTAAAATTGGTTCCTCTTCAATTTAAGGCATGCAATAAAATGTAAATTTTCGAAAATAAGGCTTAACTGATAGCCATTCAAAACGTAAAGGAGATTGGTGAAAGACAAGAGATTCCTAGCACCAGAAGTACATTAATATTGAAAGTGATTTAAAGGCATGGGAGGGGAAGAGAAAGGACCCCCTTTCTCTTCCCCTCCCATGCCTTTAACTTGTGTAGGAACTTAATTTGTGTAGGAAGTAAAGCATGGTCAAGGTGATGTAAAGAGTTTGCAAACAGATAAAATTAAATGTTGTGTCTCATAAACTCTCTTCGCGACTTTATGATTTATCTCGACGTCAACTCCCGTCATTAGTATTAATTTGTAAATAAAAAGTTTTAATTAGAAACTCGAACGGTTCCCTAGTTGCTTTGATCTTGTTTTAACACAATTTTCATTGCTTCAAAGCATCGGAATATTGTGTAAAATTTTTGTTATTTTCCACTTTGTGTTAGGATGCTTCTGAAACTTGCTTGAATTTATCTTGTTGTAGGTACGTTTTATAAATTACTAGCCGTTACGATTTCGTTAGCGTGGAAATTGAGCACGTGCGGATATGGATTAGATAGACTCCTGCTGAACACCCTGCAAAATTTCATGACAATCTGATCAATGGTTTAAGAAAGAATACAGGAATTAATTTATAGGGATTAATTTATAGTCAGAGATATTTACTAAAGTATTGAAAACTACATTAAAACCTGAAATGTTTGAATAGTAATCGAGCATTTATTCAGTATTGCTAAAAATACATTTGTCGCATCAATTAGGTACTGTGATTTTCTAACAAAGGTTTTATGATATTAGTTTAAAATATAAGGTTGGGGAAAAAGTCTTTTCGCATTATAGTATCTATGAACTTGTAATAAAATCTCTTTGGCTATACTATTTGTATCTGGCTGGTTTTGGTATCATTGAAAGTTTAAATTTTAAAGAACATAATTCCAAATTCAAATTAGGAAAATGTGTGATATTCATTTGTTTTTCGTACTGTCAAGATGAGTGAATCTAATGAAGAAATTCGATACATTTTAAAATTTTACTACAAAAAAGGTAAAAATGCAACGCAAGCCGCGAAAAAAATTTGCGATGTTTATGGACCTAGTGCAGTGTCTGTGAGAGTAGCACTGGTTTAAGCGTTTTCAATCCGGAAATTTTGATGTCAAAGATGCACGTCGCTCTGGTCGCCCTATTACGGATAAAATTGATGCCATTTTTGAAAAAGTGGAGCAAGATCGGCATGTCAGTTGATACAACGTAGCTGAAGAACTGGGAATTGACCACAAAACAGTTTTGGCGGATTTGTAAAAAACTGGGTACACAAAAACGCTCGATATTTGGGTACCTCACGAGCTCACTGAAGGAAACCTAATGAATCGTGTACTCATTTGTGATTCTTTATTACGACGTAATGAAACCGAACCATTTTTGAAGAAGTTGATAACTAGTGATGAAAAGTGGATCATGTACGACAAGAACGTGCGAAAAAAGTCGTGGTCAAAGGCCGGTCAGGCTTCACAGACTGTGGTGAAACCCGAGTTAACTCGCAACAAGGTGATGCTGTGTGTGTGGTGGGATTGGAAGGGACAAGACAGACAAGGAGGGTAGGATTTTCATAAACTAAAACCATCACGGTGATCACCATCAGTACATGTAGGTAAGCTCCGGGTCCCCTTAGGGGACTGCTCCGGGGCTCCATCGCCTCTTAGGGTACCTCCTTGGGGAGACTGAAAAATGTTCTCCCCCTAACCCTTGTTGTGTACGGTGATTGCACGTAACTATGCGGTCAGAGTCCTCACTTTGAGGTACCGCGATACAAAACATATAAAGGAACTAAATTCCAAATAATGGCCATGAATGCCAATTACTGAAAGACAGTTTTTCGACTATCTTATTCCTTTGATTTCCCAGTCCCATGACGTGTTTTATGTCAATGATGGTCACGAATTCTCTTAAAGCATCCATTTGAGAATAGTTTTAAAACATCCCAGAGACCAAACAGGACAAAATCATTGAACCTAGACCTTTCTACAACTAAGTCTCTATACATCAAAGCGTATTATTATCCATTCATCCGTACTTCCTTTCATAACTTATATGTATAGGTTCTGTCCATTTCACCTGCAATCCGTATACTTGACGAGGGTTCCTGAAGCGTCATGTCGTGGCTCCATTTACGTCCATCGCTCACACAATGGCCCATTTTTTAAGACGTATATAGGACACGCTGGTATAATGTTTCTACCTTTGTCATGAGAATAGAAAGGAATGCTATGATTATGTAGCGCGTATAGGGTGTTCAAGTAAAACTCCAGATGAATGTACTCGTAGAACTGTATCGGATAGTGTACTGAATAGCAGTGCTTTATTTAGTAAAATAGGTACATATTTATAGCCTAACGTTTTGGCACCTAATGTGGGGTAAACATTCCCAAAAGATATCTAGCTTAAAGACAATAGTATTTAAATGTTAGGTTCCACATTCCGTCTGTAGGGGTTGCGTCGATCGCGGCCCTGCGCCCTGCCTCGGACTACGGTGGCCGGCGAGCGGTGGCGCTTAGAATGCGCGTGCGCTCGCCGCGTGCAGATGTGTTGATGTTGCAGGCAGCTACAATTACAAAGGAGCCGTGATTAGGAGAGTACTTATAGTCGCATAATTATGAGTAAAATGCACATAGATGTAGGTATAGAGTTATGTGCTATAGCCCGCGACTTTATTTCCGTAGAAATTACGCCCATTTTGCGCGATAAAGAAAAGTTTCATCTAGGTCTTTTTTTTAAATTACGAATGAGCCCGCTCTTGACCTCGATCACACCTGATGGTAAATGTAAGATGAGGTCTACGATCGAACGAGCGAGCCCAGAAAATGCCTATTCACTCCCCAAGTAGCAAAATTCTCCTATAGCAATTGACTTATAAGATTACACGTCTTATAGAAATTTAGTAGACGCATTAACTCAGGCCACTCATCCTGCTTAAGCATCTTCTAAGATCATTTGAACTACAAGTACTTTTGACCCTATCATTTAGTTTTATAAATGTTTATAGGATTATTTTACACGACTCTTACTAGAGCGGTCAGTCAGGTTCAGTCTTATAAGTGCAAGTTATAAAAGTAATTAGCAAAGTGTGACTTTTGATCCGATAATCGCATTTAGTAAGATCGTTTTACCTTGTTAACGTCTTGTTTCATTCTTCTATAAGGCATGCACTTCCTATAAATACCACAGATATAGCTCCTAGTGGTAAAGATATTATAGAACAAATTTATCTTAGTCGTGACCCTTAACGGATTTTTAGCACCAAGCTAGCATAGCCTCTGATTTTTATAAGTAAGATTCTACTTAAATTTGTTCTACATTTGCTATTATTAGAGTAATCGGCCATCTTGTGATTTGTTAGAGAAAGCTGGAACAATATAAATATGGATTTAAATAAATGGAGACGATTTAAGCATAGTGGCGGTTATCGAAGAAGAGTTTCTAAAAAGTACTTTGAAATGAAGTCGGTATCGGAGTTTGGGTCAAGCGGATCAAGAGAAAAGTTCTTAAATAAAAAAGAGCCTGGTGAAGTTGGTGAAGTTTGTGATGGTTCTGTACACGGTAAAATGGAAGTAGACTTAGACAACTGGGAGGATAATTTTACGGAGAGTTGTAATGATCAAGAAGATACGAAAAATGCTAGCGGAAGCATTAATAGTGAATTTAATGATCTTGATCATACTCAGTTTGATAAAAATTATGAATTAGGAATAATATATCACATTCAGCTTTAAATGAACTTTCTGCGATTTTAAATAAAAGGATAAAATATGCTTTACCTAGGGATGTCCGCACTATCCTTAAAACTAACAATAAAACAATAGACGTTACTACTGTAGGCACAGGACATTATTGGCATGTGAGAAATCAGGTGTGCTATAAAAATATTTTAGTATTGAATATCTACTCTGAACAATGGAACAGTTAATTATTTAATAGAAAAATACTCAATAGCTTTAAACACGTCAATTAAGAAATAATGAAAATTCCTAAAAAAAACTTACTAACAGCAAATTTCACACTCATCGGTAGGGAAATGATCATAAATTGCAAAATGCTTGCAATTTTGACACCAAAAAAACATGGTATAACAATTTTGTCATCTTCCCTTGATTCACGGTGAAGTGTACCAGCCTATTGGTTGTGTCATTTGAAATATTATAGTTACAACCATAACATTTTTTTACTTTCTAAAAGTGCGTAATTTTCCACGGCCATTTGGCATACTTCAGCTTATGGAAATCCTTTTTAGTTAAAAAAATATCGACATCCATTAATACAACCATTTCCAGTCCGGACAAAAATGAAGCTTGCTTAAAATGTTTAAGAACTTTATAATTACGTATTTAGGAAAAAAAGGCAATGAAATTGATTTTGTTTGGACACTAGTCTAGGGGTGCAAAATTACGTAATAACAACATTACCTACACACCATAACATAGCGAAATTTTAAGATAATTCATAATTAGGTTAGTATCGGTGATCTGTGGCGATGTTTGATATAAGTATAAATATTTGCAACAACTTACAAGATTTGCACATTACCGTATGGTTTAACTCACATTACCCACAGAACCCTAAAACTTAAATATGGTGGCGTAGGTATGTCATGTAAGCGTCTTAACTTTGATTAAAAAGTCATTTAAAGGTTCTGATAAAAGCAATGTAATGGCAGGTGTTTCGACCCTATGTCGGATAGGTATATATTAATTTATTACTGAATTAACAAATAATGAAAATGTTAAATTTTGAAGGCGCATGAAGATATGTTTATTATCATCTAACACTTCATCAATAAAATCATTTTCGCAAGTTGAGTAGCCACTTTTTATAAAACAGTTACACGGCAAAAGTTACATTATTATAATGACAGACATTATTATAATGTGACTTTACTTTTATTCAATGTTACGCACCAGCACAGCACAATGAATTAACGAAAAAAGAACGAATGATCGACTGAATGAATCTACTAATGGTATTACGCTGATCACTGTAGAATCAATTACTTTAGTAGAGGCACGCGCCAGATCATAAGAGGACTAATCGCTCTTTTTAGATGTATTTACCGTATTTTTATAGGACAACTATATTTTGTTAAAGCACTTAATAAGGTAATTATAAAATCAAATAGCACTTTACCGGATTATAACAAAGCGACTATAGGGCGTAATAGTCCTATAAACTGCGCCCAAATGCGGCTCTATAAATGTTTACAGGATTTCTATAGGATTAAAAAATACGTGCTCCTAGGATAATTACAGGGCCACATTTTGGTACTTGATCTAGCTTTAAAGGCTGACGCAGCTGGCTGAAGCAGTTCAGTAGTTTTTGCGTGAAAGAGTAACCCTCAAAAACTTTCACATTTATAATATTGGTACGATAGGACGGGACGAGTGGGATAAGATAGTAACTATGCTGAACAAAATATAGAGTGCTGAATCGCCGCAACGTCACCGTTTTATTTGCCATGCAACGCGGCAAAGGCGTATTCGGGCGATTATCATTTTAATTAGGACAGCACCTAATAGTTTCATTAATTATTACTACTTGTACAAATTAAAGTTTTACTAAACGATCCGATATTGGTTGTTGTTTTAATGAGAGAGTTTCGAGAAATTCGCTGTTTGAGATAATTCGTTTGTCTATCTATCGTGTTCTATACGCTCGTGTAACTAATTAATCAATAACTGAATAAACTTTGTTGTCTTGAAAACCGTTGTTCCGGATATACAACGTGTAATTTAAAGGGTATATGTATACATACCGAGTGCACGGCTTCTTTGGATGATAACAAACGATATGGCAAGGGTTTTCTAATCCTATGTCTACATGTGTGGAGCATATTAGAAATTTCAATACATTGATACCAAATTTTTCCAATTAAGAAGAACGAAGAGAATTATCGTTTTATTGGCAAGTGACGTGGAAAGTGATGACCCTCATACTGCTGTGACACGTTTGTTATTACTGGTATTCAAGAAACATATGAAAACAATCATTTGGGGTCAATTCTGTGAGTCACTTATTTTGAGCTGAAACTTTGCATAGAGACTCCATACCAGATGTTGTTTTCAGTCCTTTCCGTTCGTTTCGTTTCCGTTATACGTTGTATACACATAGCGACTTACCTACTTTTTGGTAATTTGCAATAATAAATATAGACATAATATTTTAATTGGCCTTTATGTAATTTACGCACACAGCCCTTCTCTCTTTGTGAGGGAGTGGATCGTAACCCATCACAAAATAATAATCCTTACTAATATTATAAGTGCGAAAGTAACTCTGTCTGTGACAGACAGAGTTAGGTGTGATAAGGTAACACACAGACAGACAGTCTGTCTGTGTGTTACCTTATCACACCTAAGCCGCTGAACCGATTTAGATGAAATTCGGCATGGGAATAGTTTAGGACCTTGGGAAGGACATAGGATAGTTTTTATCCCGGAATTCCCACGGGATCGGTATTAACGCAAGAAAAACCTCCCACGCGAACTAAGTCGCGGGCAAAAGCTAGATAAATAATCTTTATTACTTAACACTAGAACGCCCAAACCGTCAAAATGACGGATATCGATTTTTATTTTATTATTTTCTCCGGAAATATTTGGTGAAATAAGACGAAATTAATTTACTTTTATTTTTTCTGCTTAAATTACCCGAAAAGGTGGTTTAGTAATGTATAAGTGATAGAGTATAAAGTTATAGCAAGGTATACCTATAACGCCCAGCGTCCGTCCAAATGACGGACTTATAATATGAGGGTACCTATCTTCAAATTAGTTTTATAGTTAGTCGATGCAAACTACCTTCAGTATAGAGTTATAGGTGGACTTTACCTTTTTGATTTATTCGTCATTCGATACGTAAAAATAAAAACTGGAAACAACGTTCCAGTTTTTATTTTTGTGAGATACAATTATTGTCACAAATAGTGAACTAAAGTAACATTGTGTGAAAAATGTATTGTGAATTGCTCAAATATGGCCTCAAAACGTATGACATCACCAGAAATGCAGTAGATGCTTGAAAGCTTACATAATATGCATATAGACCAATCTGACTCCGAGCTGGTGTCTGGATTATCCGACGACGAACACGAAGACATTTCATACCTGCCTCAGGTACTTCTCTTTCACATTCCGACAGTTTCCCGATTCTGAGGAATCGGAGAGTAGTGCCCATGGAACTAATTACCCTATCAGTTACCCAGAGGTCAAGGAAGAGCTAGAATACGTACTGGAACAAGTGAAAGTACTTTATCCGGATCACCAAGTGGCCTTATCTTCAGCAACCAAATGCCAGGAGTTGAACATGATTTCTTGGCCCCAAATTGCTGTCAATGCGTGGGTATTATGTAAACAGACAATAATTCCAAATATAAACCGCCATGACGTTATTTTGAAGCTCACAAGTGAACTCAGTGATCCTTATGTTAGTGCACAATCACGTCAGTCGGCCACTACTTAGTTCCATCAAGGCTTTTTCTGCTGATCCAGACCCCAGCAGGAGGGACCTACGGACTCCAGAGGCATCAGGTAAAAAAAGGGCAAACAATCTTGTGCGAAAAAAACTAGGCATCTGATAAATGCGACATTTATCAAAAAATTGGATGTGGGAAATGAAGATGGTCGCGAAGAAAAATCCGAAATTTAAAAAAATAAAATAAATGCTAACCAATTTTTCTAATACTTTTATGTTATTAACAATACACGTTATAATTTAATATTAAATTGAGTTTCATTTTATAGCTAGAATTTTTAGTTAAAGGCGTCCGTCATTTCGACGGACGGTGGGCGTTGCAGGTAGTCAAAAATGTTGGGCTTTCTAGTGTTAAAAAAAGTTACACAGCAACACATCTATATACATACCTATAATAAAACAGTAAAAAATGTGTCAGTACATTTAAATTTTATACAAAAATAATAATTAAGGTGAGTTAAGAAACGGTAATACGGCAAAAAAATTAAAAAATGTTAGTCTGTTTGTATACGCTAATCTGCAGACCTACTGGATAAATTTTAATGAAATTTGGTAAGTAGATAGTTGACATCCTGGAATTTTCATGGGATTGATATTTACGGGACAAAGGGACGTATCTAATTTAAAAAAGAACATGCTAAGTTTAAATACGAACTTGGAGATTTTTTCATTATTTTGGAGGAACCCGCTCTGGAACTCAGTCATGCCTGCATGGTAAGCGATAGATGAGGTCTACGATGTAACTAGCGAGCCCATAAGACGCCTGTTCGTTCTAAGTTTAAGGGCTAACGGGTCATATGAGGCAAAGAATACACCCACACCTTGGCTGTGCGCACAATAAATAAGGAGGAGAAGCGCTTAGTACGACAATACGGTGTATCAACCAAGTGTGGATGGTGCCCTGCAGTACGTCTGGTAGTCCAGTAGTGAAAGGGAGATGGAAGGATCAGGGCGTGGAGCTCCAGCGCCCAGTCTCCGAAGTGCAATTTGTAGCAAACCAACACGCAAGTAACGTTTCGCCGTTTATCCAGGTTTTCAGGCTTCTTTGTTAATTTTTTTGAATCAGATTTTGTTTTTCATAAAGAGAACTAGCTATCGAGGTAGAATTCACATTACTGGTATTCTTCTTAACCCTTCCAACTAAGCTAAATGTAGTTAAAAGAGACATGAACCGTGAACCGTCTCTGGAGTGGGTTCACGGCAATAGTGTAATGGGTGGGGTTCGAACTCGTGACCTCTCGATCACGAGTCCGACACCTTATCCATTAACCTATTGACGCTTATAATTTGAATGTAGAATTCGTATTTAAACTAATGTGTTGGCATTTGTTTTGTTATGAATACAGGCGATAGTAATTATTTGCAAAAATTTAGATAGCTTGTTATAATAATTTTCAAAACCATCCCACCGAATTTTATCCAACAACTTTGAATATTAATAACAACAAATCAACATTGTCAAAACTGATTAAATACAATTAGTGTTAAACACGGAGTTTGACAGCCGTTCGATATGAATCGATATTGGGGACAAAGGCACATCGGGACAATTCACAATCGACTCAGTTTCAATGTTATCGACGAGTATTATCTAAAATGGCCGCCAGTGAGAGCCAACCGAGTGTGAAAGAGCTATTCAATACTGTTTTCATTACAAGTGTTTTATTGAACCTAGTTATGAACGAATGTTGAATGAAAAGAGCGCTTGTTAAAATTATGATCGGAATTATTTTCTCCATATCTCATTGTTTTAAAGAGGAAAGTTTTGATTTTTTGTATTGTAATGCTTAAACTCAAAAACTAGTTGACGGATTAAAACAAATATTACACCAATATAAAGCGATATCTACAATTTATTGTCAGGTTCCGAAGTTACTTTGATTAAGATGAAAAGGGGGTTGAAACGTTAGGACCATGAGGTCCGAGTGCGCATCGACTCTTTCGTGACATCGGGAAACGATTAGTCGACTCCACAAGTGACCAGAGGGCTGGCCTTTTCTTTGGACAGAAAATCAGCATTGCCATTCAACGTGGCAATGCGGCCACTGGGCACTTTTCCCATTGATGTGGACGAATTTTTCGATGCCCTATAATTTCTTTTTATTTTCGCCTGTATATACTATGTATATATTTAATTTTTAGGTATTCTTATATAATACTAGTACTCTCGCGGGGCTTTGCTCCCGTGGATTCTATCACGGTAAAAACATAACTCTCCTTTTTTGCAGTCGGGTAAAAAGTAGCCTATAACCTTCCTCAAGCTTCAAGCTACTTCCATACCAAATTTCATCCAAATCCACCCAGTACTTTCGAAGATTAGCGCGTTCAAGCAAACAAACAAACAAACAAACAAACTAACAAACTTTTCCGCTTTATAATATTAAGTATTGATTTATCTATTAAAACATTCTCCAGCTGAAAATATTTTTTTACGCGATCAAAGATGCGAGCGGATGCTATCCTAATATACTCACGTGCACAACAAGTTCTGATATTGGGATCTTTTACTGTTGCTTAGTTTTCTAGTTTCTTTCAGAGTGGAAAACTTATGTTTATTCGTTTTTACAAATATGGCTAATTCAAGGATATAGAGGTATGGGAAAGTTAATAGTTTTGAGACGTACCTATAGTTACGCCACTGCATAATCTAGAATAAAATTTATCATGAAACAATGATTCTGGAAACTAAATTAAATTGTAGTAAAACGTAGGTATTTTAGTAAGTAGATAGAAATGAATCTTTTGTTGTTGGAGCTCGTTCTCGTTGTTTTTTTTTCAAAGAACGCCAGCGGAATGAGAGAAATGAACAGCTGGCCAGTGAGGTGAGAATGGAACAGGGAATGGAATGGAGATGATTTTGTTACAAAAACAATATATATTTACTAAGAAGCATTTAGTATGCACTAAAGGCATACAAAGTAAAACATCGAAGCGTAAGTTTTGTAAATAAAAATATATCGTAAGGAAACTGTAGCATAAAAACAAAAGTTTTAAAAACATGTAAACCACCCGCAAAAGGCCCGCGTGGTATGGGTATAATAACTAATATTTATTTTGTAATTTAATTATTAATAACACTTTTAAACACCATTTTGAAGATACACCGAATCAGGTCAAAGCTTCTTTAGAAGTCCATTCAATCCGTACTGATCAAATCATTTGAGAACAATACATGTAGGATTATGTCTGTGGTGCACTTTTGGGGAAAAACACATAAATTTGAGTGGACCAATCCAGGCAGGGCAAGCGTTTGTCAGCTACCGTGCCGTGAACCTCAAGAAAGAATGAAGAAGAAGAAAGAAATTCCAAACTGAGACCTCCTTTCTGCGAGAGAGAGGGTTTAGAATGTTAAAGACTGGTTATGTTTATGCTACAGAGAGCTTTTTGTTTTTTTTTTTATTAAGAATGAGCCCGCTCCTGACTTCGATCACACCTGATGGTAAGTGTAAGATGAGGTCTACGATCGAACGAGCGAGCCCAGAAAATGCCTATTCACTCTTGCTTTAAAGGTTGACTGGTCATAATTATGTGGCAGGGAACACAGAAGCCGGCAGAGAGTTCAACACCTTGGCTGTGCGCATAATGAATGTGCGAACCACAGAAATCAAAAATACAGGAGAAGTGGTAAGGGGGCGTATCGGTGTCCGCGCGACATGGCCACAGGGCTCATGTCACAGGCAAGTGGCCGTCTCCGCAAACTAGTGCGCTTTCGACGGCGCGGCGATCGGGATAACATATATGAATGCCGAGTTGTTCTGTGGTATCTTGTAAAAACCGAAGCCAAAATAAAATCTATGTGAATCATGGAATCACTTACCATATGTAAGTACAAGTATTTTACAATATTTGTCTTTAAAATCATGAAAAACAATAAATCATAAATATTTCTAGGTTTTACTATGTTATTTTTGTTTTCAAATATCAGAGCGACTGTACTCCTTTTGCTATAAATACATTGCTCCTTAACCACTACCTGAGTTCGTCACTAAGTAACTGGACAAGCAATGTAAACATAACATACGAAACTGTATTACGCGGATTCATTTATTTATTTATTTATTTAAACTTTATGTACAATTGTGTTACATGGGCGGACTTAATGCAGCAAGGCATTCTCTACCAGTCAACCTTTGGGTTAAAAAAACACACTGTGGTAGGTGTACGAGAAAATGGAATGAAATAATATTTTAATACTAATAAATATAATACTAATATATAATAGTACTAATAAAATACACATATATGCAAAAATGACAAACTCATAGATACGGTGCTTTATAATATTCTTTCTGAATAAGAGAGCTCAAAATAATTATGACAAAGACCAAACTAAGAATAACAACCCCTTAAGTAGTGGTTTTTAATTTTACGCTTAAAAGAAAATTTTGAATCGCGTAGTGAGGCCGCCAATTCTTGCGACGAATTAGTGATGTGCTTGTGCAGATCCACTAACTTAGGCTATCGACAGCAATGTCGATTGACGAATGAAATATTGCTATTATAGTTTAGGGGTTTTTCAATCGACGACATAAAAAAGAGGAGGTTATCAATTCGACGCGTATATTATTATTATTTTTTTATGTATGATCACCGATTACTCGGAGACGGCTCAACCGATTTGAAAAATGCTTTTTTTGTTTGAAAGGGTATACTTTGAAATTGGTCCCATTGTCACCAAGTCAGGATCTGATGATGGGATCCTGGAGAAATCGAGGGAACTCTTCAAATATTATAGGCACACCTATAGTTATTTGAGTATTTTTTATAGTAACTTGTGTAGTTGCATTCGAAAAGCACTATTTTGAAGTAGACCTGATGATGAAGACCACCGATGGAAACTGGAACTACTCAATCATTTATTGGAGACACTGTACTGTAGTTGAATACTGCAATACCAGTAAAAGCTTGCTGTAATTGTTGGAATGTTTGTTTAGTCGACCTCTTCGATGGTAGGTCCGGCACCGCCCCCGGGGGCGGCGCCTCCCGCGCCCGGGGCGCCACCGGGGAAGCCAGGCATGCCTCCGGGCATACCACCGGGCATGCCTCCTGCTCCCTGGTACATCTTAGTGATGATCATTCATGTGTTCCGCTTCGATTACTTGAATGTGGTTATTAAGCACAATATGCTCGTCACAATGCATATGGTGAAGTGAAGCTGATGGTGAACTACCAGGAGAACTCCTCAACAAATAACAGCCCAACATTGGGAAAAGCAATATTTTGTAAATGAATATAAGTAGTTGACATTTAGGCTCTTGTAACTAGGTAAATTAAAAATCGACCAACTAAAAAGAGTGAAATAAAAACTTTTTACCAAAAAATTAAACCAACTCCCAAAAAACACTGCAAAGTGAAAAATAACTTTAATTTCGGAAGTCGGTGCCAAAAACGAAAATACAAAACTAAAGACACCGACTACCGAAATTAAAGTTATTTTTCACTTTGCAGTGTTTTTTGGGAGTCTGTTTAATTTTTTGGTAATAAGTTTTTTATAACATACGGAAACCTCTAAGAAAATATGTTTAACTTTTATTTTACATGAGATAACAGAAATAAAAATACGTTGAAAAGTCAAGTGTACAAATAAGTAAAAAAAATAAACAATTTATTTTATGCCCGCAGCATGCGTAAGGAGTTCCGACGTCGCCGTCGCTACAATAGTTTATTTTTCAATCTGTCAACCGTTTTAGTCCGGTTGGAAGATCGATGTAAATAATGTTTTTTTACTTATTTTGATTTTTTTACAGAGTAGTAGAGAAATGCGTAACCAATATTCGTAAAGTAAGTTACTTTAATTTTAGGTTAATAATCGGTGGTGTTTTTCGGTTTAGAATTATCGTATGTTATGCCTTATCCTCATGCTGTTTCTTTATTTTTTATGGTTTTTGTATTTTGCTTCCATTGAAGCTTCGAATGCGTTATAATAATTGGCATGGTTCAGATAATATATTTGTGAATTGAGCTTAAAATAAGTCAATATATTCATGCTATTTATTTGTTATGCATGGATGTGTGGTTGTTTTCATATATTTAACAATTTCTCTACTAACTAGGATTTTTCATATAACAAAAACCTATTATAACCTACTAAACTATTACCTGCGGTTACCCCGCAGGTAATAGTTGCGTAACACACTTACAGTGGGAATCGGTTTCATTATGCTAAATCAACAACACTCACTGCGGTATTTACGTTGTTGAGCAGACCAATATTTCGAACATATGAAGCAATGGATTAGCAATATACGTCAAAATCATTCAGATCTTGATTTATAGTTATTTATAGTGTATAGTATTTATACTTTTCAGCTTCCTAAAAGATGGTAACATAAAAAAGGAATGGATTGATGCCACAGGCATGCCACATAACTGGTACCCTACAAAAAATAGTACCATATGCTCGGTTCACTTCGACGCAGAAATGTTCTAGTCTCTAAAGAAAAGTCGCAGGCTTTTTGAATGGACAATTCCAAAATTAAGAGTACAACTGATTTTTGCAGAAGTGTGTTAAATTTTATTTTATTACTGAAAGCTATTCTCATGATTTAGGGTATTCATAAAATCAGTCATTCAACTTTTCAGGATTCTATACAACCTATACGGCTGGTATGTTCCGATCAAGAGCGTAATGTAAGTTAACATCGACTTCTATTTGACCTATCACTATGATAATTAAATATTAAGATTTAAGTCGAAAGCGCCTTAATAATAATTATGTAATGTTATGTTCTTAATAATATGTTTATTGTTATTGTAATATTTTCTGGATGTGCCATTTTTTATTTGGTTCATTTTCAGGTGCCCAAAAAAAATTTTACAATAATAAATGGAAGAATCGATAACATTCCGATTTAGTCAATCACTAGCGTATATGTAAAATAAATTGCTTTTGCACAGCACAACGATAGCGACCGATGTTTTTGTGTGGGTAAGTTCTACGGTGCATGGTAAATACACGCTGTGTTTGACGAAATAAGGTTTATTATTGATTGTATAGTACGTTCTGATTTAAGAAATGCGGGTGTGTGTGCAAGTGCGTATCTATTGATTTTATTAAACTGCATGTGTAGTTGCCCCGCCCAGCGCCTAACTGGAGACACACGGTTCCGATATAATTTCGTCTGTTGACCAAATCTACTTATTTATTTTATCTATGGTGCGAACCAACTAAGAATAGGATCGCGCTTTCTGCCAACTTCACACGATAGCAGTACTTATCTGACAGATAAGTACTACCAGCAAAAAAATAAATGCGTTTAAGAAAAGTTATGTTTTTTTATTCATAGATTTAATTATTATAATATAATTAATTAATTTAATATTAATATAATTATTGTTAAATATTATTTCTTGAATTCCATAAATAAATACTACTACTACTACTAGTATTAATTAAAAAAAAGAACTAATATATAGTTAATGCTACTGGTAACCCTAATATGTCACCATTTTGCTACGCAACTGAGAAGCTATCAGTGTGCCGTTAGCTACGCTTTCGTGTATACGAGCGTGTGTGTTATATCTGTTACCTACTAGACTTGATTGTTATTTTTTTGTTATCATTGTTGACTTTGTTTTTTTTTTTCATTTTTGTTAAGTTTGTGCGTTAGAGTGGACTTTCAACTCAATATGAGTTTAAAGAGAGTTTCGGTGCTCCATCGTAGAGCACGAGAAATCGTTTTTAATGTGCACAAGTACTTTGAAAGTGAAAAAAATCGTTCTAATGAACTTTTGCGAAATTTCACATTAGCGGAAAAGTTCTCCAGATGGTGATATATCCATATCTAGAGAACTGTATGAAATGGGAGATTTTTTAAAGTGTGCTGTGAAAGCTACGGAACGAGTCGCTTTGTCAACCGGCGTAAATAAAAAGACGATTACGACGATTAGGCGTGAAAGGAACGACGTCGAAGCCGCTGCTGTGGCTGCAGGCCCGAGTACCCAGGGCAAAGCATCCACGCCGAAAAAAAATCACGTGGCAAGTCAGTGGTTTTGGATAGTTTCGAGTTACGTGCTGTAAGCAACATTATAAACTCGTTTTACTTAGTAGATAAAGAAGTGCCAACAATGAATAAAGTGTTTGTTAAAGCTCGGGAGAATTTAAATTTCCAAGGGAGTAAAACGACCTTGCGCAGAATAATGGCAATCAAAATGATGCATTGGGTGCTAACAAGAAGCCCCATATATTTGGATGAGACATGGATCCACTCCCATTACACTGTTGCCAAGTGTTGGCAGTCTAGTGAGAGCACTGAGGTCTTCAAAAATACGAGTGCTGGGCCGCGATGGATCATTGCCCATGCCGGAGGTGAAAGTGGATTCGTGGATGGAGCTGTAGCATACCAGCACACCCTTCACTTTGATAACCAATCGCTCATACTATGCACAAAGGAATATTATTCTAAGCGCTGTCTAAAGTAAATCTCCGCTACCTTAAATATATTCTCTAAATTAGTGCTCCAACATAGCACTAAAGTAGTGCTACGATTTTAGCGCTAAAGTGGTGACCCCGAACAAGAAACACACGAAGCGGAGAAAACCCGAGCCAGACACACCTGAAGCGGAGACATCCTCGAACCAGATATACCTGAGGTGCGTGAAATATTATTGAAATATCAAATCCTTCCCAGTCAGAAGAGCAAGGATCATCGCACAACGTGTCGATGGCTGAAGCTGCTGGCATATCGCTCACCATGCGCATCCCACCATTCTGGCGCGATCGACCACGACTATGGTTCATCAGTTTCGAGGCTGCGACCAACGACCTCAAGAAAGGCCAAGCACAGCTCGCCCAGATGGTCATAGCACAGCTGGAAAAACAAGAAATCGAGCAGATAACGGATCTACTCTACAACCCACCGGAGACAGATCAGTACAAGGCGATCAGAGAAAGGCTCATATCCGTCTACGAAGAATCTGATAGCCACCAGTTCCAGAAACTACTGTCAGAGATGGAACTCGGAGATCAGAAACCCACCCAACTACTCAGCCGCATGCGAAACCTCGCCAGAGACAAAGTGCCCGACTCCACGCTACGACTCATGTGGACAAATCACCTCCCGTCACACGTCCGGTCAGTCCTTGCAGTCAGCGAAACATTCAGCACCAAGACTACACTCGAAGAACTCGCTCTACTCGCCGACAAAATGATGGAGCAGACAACATCAACAGAAGTCGCACCCATACACTCATTCGCAGCACCTACATCAGCACCGCAGTCCGATACGCAGTACCTCATCAACGAAATAAGAAAACTCTTGCTAGAAATAGCCGAGCTCAAAGCTAGACCGCCTTATGATCACAATGATCACAACTATCGCCGCCGCCGCTACCCATCTCACCGCCGTAGCCCATCACGATCGCGAAGCCGAGAAACATCACCATCACCACACTGCTATTATCACCGACGTTTCAAGGATCAAGCTAGACACTGCACTTCGCCCTGCTCTTTCAACAAACAAAACTCGGAAAACTAGACCGAACGTTGGCAGAGGCAGACACCGGCGTTCAAGAGAATTCACACCGCACCATTCATCACCGACAAAAACTATCTTTCTTAAATATCTTAAATATCTTAAATTATCTTTCTTGGTCGACACGGGAGCAAACATATCCGTGCTACCGAGAAGAAAGGGTCAAGTCGCAACGCCGCTACCATTTCAACTTTACGCTGCAAACAACACAAAAATAGCTACGTATGGCGAAAAAACATTAACTCTCAACCTCAACCTACGTCGCCCATACAAATGGAACTTTATAATAGCAGATGTTTCGAAACCAACACTCGGAGCCGATTTTCTCAAGTACCATCAACTTATCGTCGACTTGAAAAACCGCAGACTTATCGACGGCGTCACGAGCTTAAAGGTCAATGTCCCGGTACGTGTATCAGATGTTCCTACCGTACGCAGTATTGACATGTCACAGTCATACCACGACATCCTAGCTCAATATCCGGAAATCACGCGATTAACATCAATGCAATTGAACTGCAACATCAATGTGCAACACTGCATTGAAACTCGCAGACCACCTACCGGTGGTCCGCGCGCCCGTCCTGTTCCACCGCATCGCTTCGAGATAGTCAAGAAAGAATTCGAAAACATGATAGAACAAGGATTATGCAGACCTAGCAAGAGTCCATGGGCATCACCTCTTCATATCGTGCCTAAAAAGAATGGCGATATTAGAGTTTGTGGTGACTATCGCCGACTCAACTCTATCACTGTACCAGATCGATATCCCGTGCCACGCATCAAAGATTTTACGCATCATCTATCTGGTAAAACTATCTTCTCTACGATAGACCTCAACCGTGCTTACCAACAACTGAATGTCCGAGAAGAAGACATAGAGAAAACCGCAATCATCACACCGATGGGACTATATGAATTCCCACGTATGTGCCCTGGTTTAAAGAACGCGGGACAAACATTTCAACGGTATATCCATAAAGTACTACGTGGATTAGATTTTGTTTTCCCTTTTATCGACGATCTACTTTTGGCATCAGAAAACGAAACCCAACACCGAGAACACCTGCATATTGTACTCAAGAGTCTCAAAAAAACGGAATAACTATCAACCCTGCCAAATGCAACTTAGGCCAATCAGAAGTTCAGTTCCTTGGTTACACAGTATCAGCACAAGGTATCAAACCTCCAAAACATAAAGTCGAAGCTATCACTAACTATCCCAAGCCGTCTACCATTGAAGAGCTTAGAAGATTTCTCGGTATGATCAATTTCTATCGCGATCATATACCAAACGCCGCATCTCAACAAGCACCATTGAACGCATACCTACACAACGTCAAGAAGAAAGATAAAACGCAAATCACGTGGACCGATGAAGCAACGCAAGCTTTCGAGCAGTGTAAAGCCAGCATAATAAACGAAGCTTTACTCGCTCATCCATCTCACCACGCAACAATCGCTTTATTCTGCGACGCATCCGACACATCAGCTGGAGCCGTACTTCAACAGTACATACACGAAACATGGTAACCGCTTGGATATTTTTCGAGGAAATTCACCGACGCGCAAAAGAAATACTCTACATTCGATCGTGAACTACTTGCAATTTACATGGCAGTCAAACACTTCCGCAAGATATTTGAAGGACGAAATCTCATCATATTTACGGATCACAAACCGCTGACATACGTAATGTCAAAGACTCCTTCAAACTCAGAAACAAACAGGCGAACAAGGCAACTTTTGTTAATCAGCGAATTTACGACCGACATACGACACGTAAGCGGTAAACAAAACGTCGTCGCCGACACACTTAGCCGCATAGAAACAATCTCATGCCCACCTACAATCAATTATACCGACATAGCCAGAGCGCAAGAAAATTATTAACACAAGAAAACATTCGTCTCAAGAAAATAGTTATACCCAACAGCGACCTCCAGTTATTCTGCGAAACCTCTACTGCTTACGTACGACCGTACATACCAGAACAATATAGAAGACAAGTATTTAACAGCGTGCACAATATTAGTCACCCTGGTACGCGCACGACTCGCAAGCTTATCACTCAAAAATATTTCTGGCCATCAATGAACGCAGACATCAGCTGTTGGACTCGAACGTGCATACCTTGTCAAAAAAGCAAAGTTCAACGACATACACACTCAAACATCGCATCTTTCCCGCCAACCGAACGTTTTCAACATTTACACGTTGACATCGTAGGACCTCTACCTACAACATCTCAAGGACATCGGTACTTAGTCACAATGATCGACCGATTAACTAAATGGCCCGAAGCAATTCCTACCGACGAAATATCAGCTGATCGCATAGCCCAAATCGTTTACCAACACTGGATCACAAGATTTGGATGTCCGACTACACTAACAAGCGACCAAGGCCGCCAATTAGAAAGTCAACTTTTCCAAAACCTGATGAAGCTATTGGGAATAAAGAAAACTCGCACAACAGCTTATCACCCACAGAGCAACGGCATAATCGAGAGATGGCATCGCACCCTCAAGACCGCGTTACGCGCGAAACTCACAAACGCAAGTTCCTGGATAGACGAGCTCCCAACAATTTTAATGGGTCTACGAGCCTCTTTAAACACCGACTCCGGAGTAAGCGCAGCCGAACTTACCTACGGTTACAATTTACGATTACCTGGCGAATTTTTCACAGAAAATACCTGCACACCTACTATGAACAGTGGCGTGCCTAGGGTTTCAAAATAACGCAAGCCCAATAAAATTTTAACCGATTTCAAAAAAAGAAAGTTCAGTTTTCGACTGAGTATGTAGGTACCTACGTATGTATCATCGCAATTTTCTCATAAACTACTGGTTAGGTACAATAAATTAAAAGTGAATTCATCCATCTTCTTCTTTCCTCTTCTTTCTTCAATTTCACTCTTGCTTGTCGTGCGGTGAATGAGGTAACCAAAGCACACTGAAGGCATGCTAGTGCTAGATTGAATATAATAAACATATCAGCAATTGCATACCTCCGGTGGCTTTGAAAAAAGCCGTTTGGTTTGCTTCATTGCTTGAGGGAACAAAGTTATGGTAAGTAGTTGCTTCCTTCGTAACAGGACCCAGGTTACAGACAAAAAAAAAAAAAACAAAACAAAAAGTTACAAAACGAAAGTTAAAAAATAGCTAGATAGAATGTAATAAGGAATTTAAATAAATTATTTATATTCTAATTGGAATCGTCTATCTTTCTTAAGAAATGATTTCATTACATCAGAGTAAAATGTTGGTGATCGTTTTAATTCTACCAACAACTGTTTTTCAATAGCTATCATTGATAATTCGGAAAGACGCTCTTGACCTTGTGTATTTCTCAGATAGGTATGGATACGTTTAAGAGACGAAAAAGCACGTTCCGCGGAAGAACTTGTAGCCGGAATAGTTACAACAAGTCTTGTTGTAACTATTCCGGTGTGTTGTAAACAACGAATTGAGTCAATTCGTTGTTTACCAAAATTACCGAAAGAAACCATTGCACACAGGTGTTTATGGGAATTTGCGTGCCTTTTAATGGCGCCAGATATGTTATTTAAATCATTATAACCAGATGTATTCCAAACGGAATCTTCATTCGAAAAAAATATGCAGCACCAGCAATACAACTTATTAGTGTGCGAACAGCCAACAATCCAACTAGTTTTATACACTGATCTATTAAATTTTCGTTTATGCGATTTACTAGTCTGAGAAATACACAGATTAGGCGTCGGTTTTAATGAAGAAATTAACTGTTTTTTCTGAGCAAAGTTTAAAGATTTTACCTTTTCTTCGCCAATCAAAACTTGAACGCATTTTAAATCCTCACAAGGTACAATTACCTCCATTGTTGTAGGTAAATCACCAAAACAATTGTATCGCTGAGGAAATCTTAGAAAACAAACAAAAAACTTTAACAACAAAACCTTTTCCCACTCAAGCAAATGAAACTGAAGTTAGTTGCACTCTCGGATGTCGGGAACTACTCAGTGTTGTCATTTAGGCAAAAAAAGTCGCCAGGTATATGAAAAATCCAGCTAAATTTTTTTTATTTTTAAGATATTGCTTGAATACAGTCAAAATCTGTTATAACAACATCCAAGGGACCACTCATATTTGGTTGTAAAAACCGATAGTCGTAATAACCGGTGATGTTTTCAAGGTACAAAGTATTTTGTACCTATGATTTTGGTCTATATAACCAGTATGTTGTTCTAAATGATGTTGTTGTAAACGGTTTTGACTGTATTTAATTTCGTTATTTTAAAAGTCGCTAGTTTTTATTGTTGCTAAATGTTAAAAAAGTTTCCAAACTCGTTAAAAATCTCCAAGATCTTTCAACGTGTGGCTAAAACGGCAACACTGCAGAGTTGGCAAGCTGACAAGGTCACGCATACGCATGCAACTTCATACCAAAAGCCCTGCTTAAATCTGCCATAGTGATCGATTTGTTCTATGCACAAGGCCTAACTCGTTATACGGCACATCGCTATAAGTGCGAAAGAGACAGATATAGTATTTGAAAGCCCGGTAAAAGCCGGTGCGTGTAAGCGAGATAGCAATATGTAGATCATTAGATGCTACAAATGCGAAACTCTGCGCGCGAACAATCGCGATGTGTAGTAGTGTAGCAGTAGATACATTGTGTTATTTTGATAAGAATTAAGCGCGCGAACTTTTAAATAGTTCGGGTTTGACATTGATTCTCTATCGAGCATTTTTTAGTAAGGCATTTTGGGCTTTTGGGCTTATATGAAGGTACCGCCACTGACTATGAATTATACCTACGTTGAGAAACTACGTGACATAATTCAAGTAAACAAGCCGCAAGCCGTTACCAAACACCACAGAAACAAAAATACTGTATTCATTCATCAAGACCTTTTGAAGTGCACCCACGTGTTTATCAGAACCGACGCAGTCAAGAAACCACTTCAAACTCCATACGAAGGACCCTACCGAGTGATAAGCCGAACAGAAAAAGTTTTCACAGTACAGTTACCCGATCGGCAAGCAAACATATCGATCGATAGATTAAAACCTGCATACGTTATCTCAGAAGAAACTTTACCATCTACCACACCAGTTACAGTCAGCGATACCAAGAAAACAGAAGTACCAAGAGCAAGCCTGACGTCACATCCCGCTGAAAACAAGCAGACACGTTCAGGACGTATCATCAAACTGCCGGTACGCTTCGCTTGAAGGGGAGTCCTGTAGCATACCAGCACGCCCTTCACTTTGATAACCAATCGCTCATACAATGCACAAAGGAATATTATTCTAAGTGCTATAAATTAAATATAATATCAACAGTTATATGAGACGCGGGCGGAGGGCCGTGGTCCCACACAGTGACCACTGTTTAACTAATGTAAACACTACAATTATATATACACAATTCTATTTTAATAAAGGACATTCATTCCACATTCATTACTGCGACTTCACGCCTTGTCATTGCTCTCCCTAACTTATTCTCCAAAGTGCTGTCTAAAGTAAATCTCCGCTACCTTAAATATATTCTCTAAATTAGTGCTCCAACATAGCACTAAAGTATTGCTACGATCTTAGCGCTAAAGAGCCTTCCTGATTTTTAAGGCTAAGACAAAAACAGGCGATTACTACAACCAAATGAACAGCGAAAATTTCATAAAATGGTTAACCCAGCAGCTGTTACCAAACATGTCCAAAAACTGCCTAGTCGTAATTGACAACGCTCCATACCACAGCCTAGAGGATAATAAGCCACTTGGTATGAACGCAAGGAAAGCAGTTACAGGCGTGGCTGTCTAAAGAAAATGTCCAATATGACAACAATTTTACGAAGTCCGAGTTATACCAACTCATAAGAAAACATAAGCCTCCCAAGAATTATGTTGTTGATAACTTGTTTGCCAGCCACCACCATGAATTGTGACCTCAATCCAATTGAATATAATGGCACTTGATGAAAAGACGATTAGCCGATAAAAATGTAAGCCAGTTAGCCAGTGAGATCGAGGCTCTGACAAGAGAGGCTGTAGCATCGATCACAGTTGATGACTGGAGACGAGAGGTGAATCACGTCAAAAAGATTGTAGCAAATTATGCTGAAATTAAGAGGCTCGAAGACGATGACTTTAGTTTAATTATAAATACAGGTAACTATAATATTATAACTTCTGTAAAATTAACTAAAAAAGTAAATATTACGATTACAGTTAAATATGATTAATTTAAATCATGTTTTTTGTTGTTACATGCGAAGATAACAATGAAAGCGAAACCAATGAAGATGATTCAGACGACGATGACGCTGTGTAAAGTGGTGTAGAAGAAATACTATCTGATTAAAACTGAAAAATAAAATAAAAATATTTTTATTAACATGCTTTTTTTCATATCCTACTCATGTATAACAAATTTGGCGTAAAATTGATTAGAAATACCAAAAAAGTGAACATTAAATAAATAAACTGAGTATGATTTCTTTATTGATTTTTCTGCACACCATACGCTTTGGTAATGAAGTTCGCGAGTATTGCTGAACAAAATGGCGCCTTGACAGCGCTATTCTTAGTTGGCTCGCATAGTACTACCTTTGATTTAAAAACAAACTAAATGTCAACTCAAACTCTAAATATTTTATTTCACACAGGCCTTTAAAACGTCAGAAGTTAGTGGACGGTTCAAAATTGGTCATTTCCTATGGAGAAAAATCGGCAATAAACTTCAGAGTTACTCTTTTCAAAATATAATTTTAAATAAATATTAATACAATATTTCAATTACAATAAGCCAGGAAAGCCGCATGTGCTGAAGAAATCATCGCCAAGCAGGCATGTCTTCAACGTAGTCCTGAATCTTATAATATGCTTTTTTGTTCAGGACGAGTTTCACGTGGGTTTTAAATTTTCCATCGATAAGTTCTGTAACAGACTGGCAACTTGTTATTAAAGTAAAAACATCAAAGAAATCGATAAAGATTTAATAATTTAATATTAGCTCGATAAATGACTGTGCATAAACTTTCAAAGACAAACTTTGACCTCTTTTAAGTAAAACAATAGACGATGAATTTAATTATTATGTACTTACACACACATGTATTATTAAAGTTGGATTATTCA
Source organism: Tholera decimalis (assembly GCA_943138885.2). NCBI lineage: Eukaryota > Metazoa > Arthropoda > Insecta > Lepidoptera > Noctuidae > Tholera > Tholera decimalis. The sequence goes on from OW964551.2 coordinate 34,201,309, forward strand.
GTTATTAAGTCGTGTATCGAATTTGATTACAGAGCAATTTTCTAACATTGATCGAGTTAAATTAGGTATGTTAACATTAGAGTTATCGAAACTGAATTTTTTAAGGTTTTTCATGAAATATTCATACTTAAAACAATGTTAAACTAGTATCATGTAAATCATTATTTCCGAGATTTTTTAATTAAATCTTGAACCATTTTAAATAATACTCAATACTCAATACTCAATACTTTTATTGCATTCCATATGTAGGTATTCTTAGATGGTAAACTTATAATTAGATCATATGGACCCTGACGGGCACAGCAAGAATAAGTGATTTAGGAGAGGAAGCATTTGTTAATTATATAATATTAATTTAACTTACTTACTAACTTAACTTAAACATTACATTACATATCTATCACTTAAATATTCGTTTACTGAGTAATAACACTTCTGCAGTAAAAATTGTTTTAGTTTTTTTAAAAATAGGTTAATTTTCTCTTCGTTTTTTACAGGTTCGGGAAGTTTATTATATAATTTAATGGACATTACATAAGGACTTTTAGAGTGCATTACTAATCGAGAACTTGGTATGTTTAGCCTAGACCGGTGTCTGAGTGGATAGCGTGACTGAATGTCTTCTCGTTTTGAATAAAACTCTTGATGTTTTCGTACAAATTTGCATGTTTCAAAAATGTATATGCACGGAAGGGTTAAAATGTTATGTTTTTGAAAGAAAGGTTTGCAACTGTCTGTTTGTTCAATGTTTACGAGGATTCTAACTAATTTCTTTTGCAGAGTAAAGAGTGTATAATAATATGATTGTTGTCTCTCTATACGTGTTGAAGTTAACCAAAGACTATAAAACCACTTGACCGCGCATACAGTGCCCCACAGAAATGAAAATTAAGTAGAAGTGACCCTACGCTCTCTCAAAACGAGAACCAGTGTCGCCAAACTCACACATTTGCAAATCAAAATGTCCATAACACACATAAAAAACAGTGATATAATTGGCTACAAAGTTGAAACGCAACTTTAACAAATCATCTTCTTAGTGCTGTCAAAAATATTGAGTCTTATTACAACGACCGAAAGTTGTTATTATTTGACATGACATAATCAATAAAGGCGTTTATCGTTTAAAAAACATAATTCCAACAATTTACAATGAGTTCAGCTACTCAACGCTAGATGGCACTGTAACCAATTTATTCTATTCGGAACGCTAAGTACTTTGAAATAGATGTCATATTTGCATGCACATGTAATGTCTTTTGCTACTCAGATAGAGATGTAGACAAATATTGATACTTTAATATCGATGTTACTTTTTTATTTGTGTGAGCAATGTAATAATTTATCGACATCATACAAATGGTCAGCAATGGAAAAAGGTTGACCATCTTCAAAAAAATAGAATCTATTTTAAAATTAAAGAGATCAAATTTGTAAGTTTGTATGTAGGGGAAATCTCTAAAACTACTGAACCGATTCTGAAAATTCTTTCCCTAATATGTAGCTGCATTATTTTTGAGTGCTACAGATAGGCTATCTATACTAATATTATGAAGCGGAAAAGTCTGTTAGTTTGTTTGTTTGTTTGCTTGAACGCGTTAATCTTCGAAAGTACTGGGTGGATTTGGATGAAATTTGGTATGGAAGTAGCTTGAAGCTTGGGGAAGGTTATAGGCTACTTTTTACCCGACTGCAAAAAAGGAGAGTTATGTTTTTACCGTGATAGGATCCACGGGAGCGAAGCCCCGCGTGAGTACTAGTAAATCATATAACAAAGTATTAATTTCATGCGGGCGAAGCCGCTGGCACAAGCTAGTTTTCAATGAAATGTTAATAGATAGTATTAAAAATATTTATTGACCTTGAATTTATACATATTTGTTTAATAATTGCCGTTTTGATAGTTTTATGTTTAATTTGAATAGGTGATGAAAGCGTATATTAATATATTTTGTCGTGATGGCTTTCATTAAGTCGGTAATATGATTAGACGTAGGAAATTCCCCTAACTGATGATAGATTATGTTTTGGAATATTGACAACCCAATAAACATCCATTTTCCTTAATAAAAGGATCTTGGGGAAAACTGAAATATTTAAATTACTTTTTTACTTTTTTTTGAGATCAATATCCAGAAATTGATGTATTACGGTTTACATTATGTGATGTTATCTTTATTAACTACTAGCTGCTACCAGCGGCTTCGCCCGCGTGAAAGTATAAAATTATCTCAAGGGAACATAGTCTCACGAAAAAATCTTATGTTCTATTCCAGGACATGGTCTATCCATGTACCAAGTTTCATTGAAATCCGTTCAGCCTTTCGAGCGTGAAGAAGTAACAAACACAAACTTTTGACTTATAATATTAGTGTGATTATTATTATTATATACTTTATTGTACACCTCAATTTAACACAGGACAATCATTTATAAAAATGAGTGTACAATAGGCGATGTGATTAGCGACCCGTATCTACTACAGACGGATGTAGGCTACGTGTGGTTAAAACGTCGACATTTCTGTGCAATCGCAGTTAAACATTTATGAATTTTACACATAAACCGTCCGAAATCAATTTTCTGAATCCAGCTATGAAATGGAGTTAGAAATAAATAAAAATTATCGATACAGACCTACTTTACGAATGTGTCCCATCCCTAATTGAGTAGCGTCGAAGTTACTAGAATTTATAGTATGTTCCTCCAGATAACGACCAAATAGATTTAAACGTTGTGCTATTGAAAATAAGGTTCTTTATAGTTTGCATTGAAGTCATGAAATGCGGTATTGTCATTAATATCAAATATATTTAAAATTAACAAACTTTAATACTTATCGATTATACGATACGCCTCCACAAGATACATTTTATTTACTGCTTTCGTTTTTGCAGGTCCAAACCGCACAACAAGGCATAATTTCTAATATTTCGTGTATTTTAGAGACAACCAATCGCGACATGAATCTGACAGCGAATAAGCTAATGTCGCGCATCTGTGCTTAATGTTGACACGCGTGCGATATCTAAAGGGCACTTCCACTGTATTTTCTATTCCGTGCAGTGCCCCGATGCACGAAAACTATTTGTGTTTTTGCACTTATATATTGGCTACGGTACACGAATCATTTTAGTTGTGACCAAGTGTTAGACCTGTGTGCATGCTAAACAATTAAAAATAAAAAAAAAATGTATGCAATTTATAACGCATAAAATGCCTTCATGCGTGTTGAAGTGGTGTGGAAAACATTCCCAGTCCCTCTCATACTAAATTGATGACATAACTATTTATCAGTAATGAAATTATATTATTATACATGTTTTCATTTTAGATTTCTGAAGATTCCAGAATAAAAAAATAAGTGGGTAGATAAGGTTACCAGGGAATATTGGTTTCTAGTTTTGTTTTTATTGATATAATGTTGAGAAAAGTCAAATCGTTAATATAAGATAACTACCTATATTCAATCTTTCTAGGGGTCAAATAGTATGATGGACTCTAATACTAATTAATCATTCGCATATGTAATGTATAATGTTGTGTGTTGTAAATGTAAGGTAATAAGGATTCTTATGAAGAAGAACGGATAAGATACTCAATGTCCAAAGTTACTCTTTCAAATAAAAGTTGAGCAATATTCGTATTTATATTTAATGTTATTTGAAGACGATGCACCTATAATATCAGTACTATACCTTTTTTTTAAACGTGGTAAAATTATCAAATAAGTCCTCCCACCCCGGGCAGGGTGGGAGGGACTGTCAGACTTTTACTGACTAAAATCCACGGTGTTCCTTCAATAACCCTTTACCGGGGTCACGGTAATGGGATAAGTCCCACGACCCCGGCAGGCTTCGGCCCTCTGCAGGGGGGGCCTCGTCATGTTGCTGACGCTCTTTGAGGCGCGCGTGGAACACAACGCGCCGTCGAGCCGGGCATGGTCCATGGTCGGACAGCGAGTTGCCCTTTACTCGCTGTCCGAATGCCCGCGCCTACGGTGGCCGGAGATCGTCGGCCGACGTCCGATGCCGTGGGCGTCTACCACTGCGGCTGGGCTGGAGGGAGGACGCCATCATCTCCCTCACGCGGCCCGCCTCCTCTTTCGGAAGCATGACTGCTTCGCAGAAGGAGGCGACCGCTTCCCACTCCCTCTCGCCCCGCAGCATGGCCTCGACCAAGGACGGGCGCGAGAGGTCTCCGCCTATCGCCGCCGTGAGGACACGTCGGTGCTCTGCCCAGGCGGGGCAGTCTTGCACCGTATGCTCTACAATGCCCTCAGGGCGACCCTCGCAGTGGTGACACCCAGGCGTTTCTTCCTTTCCCATCAGACACAGGTACCTCCCGAAACTTCCGTGTCCGGTGAGGACCTGTGTCATGCGGTAGGTCAGGACGCCGTGACGCCGATCTAGCCACTCCTCAAAGAGGGGTCTTACCGCCGCAATTGCGGCGTGCCCGATCAGTACTATACTAGTAATAAGTACAAGTAATTTTTTTTTCTTGGTGGGAAAAACATGGAATGACTCCTCCCGCTCCGGGTGGAGCGGAAGGGAGTGTCAGACTTCTACTGACTAAAAATTGGCCAAGTGCGAGTAAGACTCGCCCATGAAGGGTTCCGAAGTAACTATTATAATATAATATAATATGTATATTTATTTGACAAAAAAAACCTTACAAATTTCGTAAAACTAGCTTATTAATATATTTATTTACAACTACGCCAAATAACTTTGTTTCTCATAGTGTTTGTATGAATTACAAAGTTATCAATTCAATTCAATCCAATCTCTTTATTGTGGATCATAGGTAAGTGTACATAATACAGCTGGTGTTAATTTAATGTTTTGAGAACAGCTATGTCCTACCCTTAGGGCGTACAATAAAATGTAGGTACATAAATTAATGTAACATGCATGTCAACAATCATTTTAAAATAATACATAGCAAATTAGTATTAACATAGCAAAGTAGTATTAGTTATATTTGTGGTTTTAGAAAATATGCTGTATCTCAAAAACTGCTGACCCGATTTGGTTCAAACCAATTTTGGTTGAAAATTTACATTAAGATCTACAGACACATTTTTTTTTTAATTTTTTCTCCATTATTATAGAAGTTAGAGGGGGACACACATTTTACCACTTTGGAAGCTTATATATTTTAAACGATTAACTTTATGAAAAAGTGGTTGTAGAAACCCTTATATCATTTTTAAAGACCTGTCTATAGATACCACATACACATAGGTTTCATGAAAAAAAATATATTTTCAGTTCTAGTTCCATGTATGGGGATCCCCCTTTATTTTAAATACTTTTTAATTTTTTTCTTAAAATCGGAAAGCAGAATACATCTACCTTCTAAGTTTCACATGTATAGTTTTAATAGTTTCAGAATAAAATGGCTGTGACATACGGACGGACGGACAGACAGACAGACAGACAGACGGACAGACATATCGAAACTATAAGGGTTCCGTTTTTTGCCATTCGGCTACGGATCCCTAAAAAATCCACCCTGCTCCTTCAGTTGCCATTACGTTCTGTGGCCGCGGTATCTCGTTAGAACATTCCCGCAACAAGTACAAGTGATACAAATAAAACGGTAAATTAATGAATCGGTCTAACATGGATAATGGCAGGTATTAAGAAACTAACAATTGTACCGAACATTGATAATTATAAAATATTAGTCATTTTTCAATTCATTAAGTAGCGAGTTATTCCACCAGAAGAAAATAAAAGCAAATGTAAAAATAGAAATGAATAAATATTTATTTTTAATTTCGAATCGATCATTATTTCAATGACAAAACTCTCAGCTTGCAATTCTTTTAACCTCAATTTACCACTCCATCTAAATCCCTGTCCATTGTCAATAGTCAGTATTGAAAAGCATTAAAACGAGGGAATTCTGCTTTCCAGATGAAAACACATTGGCTGCCGCGGAGTCATTAGACTAGCAATATGATTTAAACGAGTCACTGGCAACACCGCCATCCAACCGAGCAACCTTGTCTATTTCTGTTTCCGGCGAAAAATAGACTTGCCTATTTCGTTATTAAAATTTTCTGTTAGGATAGACTTTTAATGTGAATTCAGAACATTGGATACCAACTACGTATGATTGAAAACTTAGTGGAACTTTGAATTTGAGCGCAACTCATTTGGATGAACGGAACAGCGGATTATAATGGTAATAATGATCTTTATTATTAGCCAACAGATTTGTAAAATTACACTGGAGCTCTGTTTCCTGAATCATAGGCATAGCCTGTATCAAGCCCAAGAAATAGTGCATTCCCTAATTCTTATCGACTAGTACAATAAATTAGTATCAACATGTTGGTGATATCTACCTTAAATAGAAAAATAACACAAAAAATTACAAAGTTTAAAAATAAAAAAATAAAGAGGAAAAATAAAAGAAAACTATTCTAATTTTAATTTTAATGGTATGTTTGAGATCAAGTTTATATCTTGTATGTGTATGTGAGTAACTATATGGGTGTATGTAATTATGGTATGTTCGAATGTGACGAGATTGGCGATGGGTCGATGGGTTCTGATGACTTCCGGCACTACCCAAATACTACCCACCCCGCGCGACTGCACGATGCCGTGAAAGATTTCACTCGTCAACAAAAACGCATTCGCACTTTTATGGTTGTTTTTCACGCTCCGAACACACGCTACGAACGAAAAAGGTTGAACCGCGTCAAACCCTCAAGCCATCTGCAGCTACAAAACGGCGGAAGACAAATCCGAATCAGCAGCTGCGGACACAAGCGAAGATGTAGTGGTTTTAGGTGATACGATACTTACAGATCTTTCCACTGACCGCAAAACAAAAGGCTACGAGCGGAATAACACTTAATAAAGTCAAAACACGTCATCTTAACGCGTCTATGAGTATATTGTTGTGTACACGTAAAAGCTACACCATTAAAATGTCCACAATCTCGCGGTCCTTGACTCTAGTTTACGACACTCCCTAAACCCGGTTAGATTAGCTTATGATTACTTTATACATGTGACTAGCTGTGTCCCGCGGTGTCACCCGCGTTAATTTGAGGAGGTTTAGATTTCACATACAAAATTTCTTTCCTTATTTCAACACTTTCATTATTTGTTTTGAGAAAAAAATAGCTTATTTTTTAACCCTTTTTCCAGGTGGGGAAATCATCGAATGACTTCTCCCGCGGCTCTGGGTTAAGCGGAAGGGAGTGTCAGACTTCTACTGACTAAAACCCCACCCTGTTCCTTCAGCTGCCCTCAAGTTCCGGGCTCGTGGTATCTCGTTAGAACATTACCCCAACGCTTATTTTTGTCCCTGGGTCTTCAAATATTTTCGTTGCGTTTCATCCTAATCTGCGTTGTGGTTTAGCCAAGGAAGCGTAACAGACAGTCAGACTTTCGCATTTATAATGTTATTATGGATGAGAAAGAAGGGTAATGTCATGGTCGAACACATATATACAGTCTATATGGCATAAATATTGCTAGAATTACGTAGATAGGAGATTGATTTTTATGCGTGTTAATCTACTACATAGGTACTAATATAATAAATGCGAAAGCTTAGATGAAGAATTTTTGTAACTCTGTCACGCCGAAATGGCTGAATGAATTTGGATGATTTGCATTTGGCACAGAGACAGATTGGAGTCTGTAAAAGCACATAGATTTTTATCATCCAGGGAAAATGTGTGAATTCCACGCAAATCACGTCGCAGCTGTCTGGCTGTTAGTTTGTCTATATATTGTCCCTTCATGACTTAACGATATATACCCACATTTTATGCTTACTAATCGAATTATGATTATAATTGGGTGGCTACTGTAGGACATGACAATCTCAAACCGCTCTAATACAATCTTATATGGACAACTGTATAACAATCTTATATGGAGTTATATGTTTGAACCGTTTGGGGTAGAAACTAATGTTTCTACCCCAAACTGGGTCCAAAAATGGGGTTCGAGTGCTTTGACGTTGCACAGTAACTATATATATCATAATAGATTAGAGCTTTGTAAACAGTTAAGGAACACATAACTCGCAGATACAATTATCTATAGTGGAATGGAACCTAAAGCTGTCTTATTGTAAGCTTTCTATATTTTATTGATTTATTAAAACTTTATGCAACACAAAAGGTAAAAAGGCGGACTGAATGCCTTAGGCATTCCATACCAGTCAACCATTAAGTATATCTTTACTCTGGTATCATAATGTACATAGCTACATAAAACTGTTTAAATTTGTTAGTAAGCACGTATTATATGTACACGTCATACCCGTGCATTTGATACCCCACTTGGGTATAAAATATTCGATTATTTAGCCAGTACCTGCCTCCATACCTACATACTGTGCCTACATACTAAATGGCTTAAACGGTTATGATTAGGGCGTCCAATCTCGGAATACCGAGATCTCGGTATTGCGGGATCCCGCGCCATTTTCCGATCCCGCGTGATGCGGGATTACGGGCGCGGGATCCGCGGGATTTGCGGGACTGAAAAAAGCACGCATACGACCTCTCGCGAGCGCGATCGCTCGGTGAAAGGCGGCCGGCAGTGTTTTGCAAACAACGCGGGGGCCGATGTCGCCCGTTTTTCTTATGTAGCCTAATATAGCCGAATTTCAGTCAGTGGTAGCCTAAGTATGTAGCCTAAAATATCAGTAAAGTTTTTTATTCAGTATTTGTTACTGTTTTTTGTGAAGAAAAAACGGTGTAATTTGATTGATCTCATACTAATACGTAAATAAATATGGAGTTAGTTGATTAATTCATTTTTTTTGTGATAAATAAACGGTGTAATTAGACTGATCTCATAGACCTGCCGCCACTTAACTTGGCAAGAGATAGAGAGAGATGGGAGATGGGCACAAACGCTTTTTCATGGTCAAGCGACTTGTGCGCATCTCCCATCTCTATAAATCCTTGCCAAGTTATTTGCCGGGTACTCTACCAGTAGTAATACTGGAATAAATGTGGAGTTAGTAGATTAATTCATTGTTTTTTTGTGATAAATAAACGTTGTAATTTGATTGATCTCATACTAATAGTAATACGTAAATAAACGTGGAGTTAGTTGATTAATTAATTGTTTTATTTGCCTTATATAAATGTGAATATTTTCAATATGCGGGATCCCGCAAATACCGAGATCCCGCGGGATTGAAAATTCGTAGTCCCGCAAATACCGAGATTGAATTCAGGCTGCGGGATTGGATGCCCTAGTTATGATAAAACATTTCTAATTGTAAGATACTCGTTATGCCCTTTTATTTGATACCCCACTCAGGTATTTTTAAGAGGGAATAGGCAGTAATTCACCAGTCGGTTCCAGTGCGGGTTGATGATGTCACATGTCTTCCCATTATATGTGCTGGTGATCACCGAGATGGTTTTAGTGACGTAGAAGTCCCACACTCCCTGGTTTTTTCCTTTCCCCAAAGTCCAGGCACCTTTTAAAGGTTTCCCCTTGATACAAAAAAGATGTTTTACTTCATATATTCCTAGAATAAAATACGAATTCATAGACCATTTTTATAAAGAATGTAAAATTACCGCATCAATCTTCGTTGCACCTGTCTGTGGGTGCCGCAAAACCCATGTTTGACAAACTAGAATAAAAAAAATTGTAAGCTTTGGAATGGCCTGTGTAATGGAGTAAGCGAAAATTTTATTGTACATTTAGCAATCATTGTACCTACCTTGATCATTTAAGTTATATCATAGTACTTTTAAATCTCTTTACGTTGCTCTAAAATAAAAAATCTCAGTAATTGCCCCATATTAGTTCTTTATTCCTAGTTCGATACAAGAACAAACATTTCATAAAACATTCAAACTCAAATTCAAACCAAGTAAATTAAAACAACCAACGTGCTGATGGTTAATCCGAAATTATAAAAAACTTTTTTCCAAGAATTTAAATAGTTGAATAATCAAAGTAAAACGTAAACAGCTTTTGTAAGAACTTATAATGCAGAGCGGTATCGTAGCGTGAATTTTGTTGTTTTTATGTTTACGGCTCTAGATAACTATGCGTAATATACTTAGTCAGCTGCTTGGGAAGATACATCGTGTTTTAACTAAGAAAAACTTCAAAAATTTCCCGAGACTAAGCTATTGCTTCTATTGACCTGGTTTTTGGTGTGTAGTCTGTAAATGAAATGGTAAAAATGGTTTCATTTGATGCCTCTCGCTTTTATCAACGTTGTTCTACCAATATTATATTAATACGTGAAGCAAAAACTTTGCAGATGTCTAAGTGGGTTTTAGTGTTATAACAACATGTCACGCAGCGTGATGGAGATGTGTTTTCGTTTCTCGTTTTATCCATTTTCGCGACTTCACATCGATCTCAACATTTTCATCTCCGATACGTAGTCTTTATTCATCCATCTTTTTCACAGCCTACTAAATAAACTGGGTATTAAATTAAGGCGTACCATTCCTTAGCCGCTAAAATCCGCTTATACTCGACAAAAAACTCATGTTCATTTAAATCTCCATTTACATTTATGCTGCTTTACGAATGTATAAGAAAGATATTAGAGATAGATACCTACTTAGGGCACGTTCCTACTATGTCGTGTCGATTAATTATCATTGAACGACTTAGTATCTAGCTGTTCCTGTTGGATCATGACGACATTTTTACGGTTCACGACAGTCACCTTGCCGTTTGCTCATCAGTCGCCTCTACTTTCTTTGGACATCAGTAGTATGTATAGTTCCCAAGTAAAATGGATGAAGATGAAATTTTAATAAAGTATTACTTACTTTTAAAAAAGACGAAAGATGAAACAAGCGGTATAAAGAAAGTACAGACGCACAACTGCAACGGCACATGATTTACCGTCGCCGTAGTAACGTTTTTTATTGTTAAACGACTGACGTGCTAGTCGTTCTCATTAACTTGACAAACTGTCGTCACTGCTAAAAAATGTCGTGCATAAATTTATAATTTAATATAATAATGTTTGCAAAAATGTTATTTTATTACTTTCACTGTAGCAGGATATTGTTCCAAATAAATAAATAAGATAGTTCGTCTTATATGTGAACACATTTATTTAACACCTCCATCTCTTAAAACGCATTAAATTTTAATTGTAATAATATTAATTAACTGACTAGCTATGACAGTGTAATTTGACATGTTTTGATATTTCATTAAATTGTGTTACTTAACTTCTATTAACTACGACATTTTAACTTGCAGATTTTGTTCACAATTTACACATAAAATGTTTATGCGCAGAATGTATAGAGCACATTTCTATCTACCCCACTTGTATTTCTAATGTAAATTACATTCGTGCAAATAAATGATTGATAGTCTGCTAAAATTCACAAGCGGCGAAGCTTTAATCGACACGATAATCTGTCGTCACAATATAGTGGAATCGCGCCTTTATCTTCACTACAACGATTCGAAGGTGAGCCGGAATATAAATGTGTTCTCGTTTAGAGAGATACATGATTCACATTTGTCGCGCCATGCGGGATTTTCTGTAACGGTTGCCATGACAACGGATAAAAACACATTTATATTCTAGCTTCCCCTAGCTTTAGGGTGCGTTTCCACCAGAGATGTGCGATGCAATTGTGTCGTGCGAGGATGTCTAGCTGTGTTGCGAAAATGTGTGGCCGTTTCCACCAAAGCTGTGCAATGAAAATGTGCCTACGAGGATGTGTAACGGAGCTGTGAAAATGCGCATTCCTCGCACACATCCCTCGCTTGTTTTGTATGCGCAAAAATCTAGCTCCGCTGAGCCGTTTCCACCAGAGCTGTGCTGACCGAGGCGAGGTAAATGAAGCGATTCTATTGGTTCCACCAGAGATGTGCGAGGATGCGTAGCGAGGGATGTGTTTGTAAAGAACCAATAGAATCGCTTCATTTACCTCGCCTCGGTCAGCACAGCTCTGGTGGAAACGGCTCAGCGGAGCTAGATTTTTGCGCATACAAAACAAGCGAGGGATGTGTGCGAGGGATGTGTGCGAGAGATGTGTTGCGAGGAATGTGTGTTGAGAAGGATGTGTTGCGCGGTTTGCGCATCCTCGCACCACACATTAAAGCGCATTTTCACAGCTGCGCTACACATCTTCGTAGGCACATTTTCATCGCACAGCTTTGGTGGAAACGCCCACACATTTTCATAGCACAGCTAGACATCCTCGCACGACACATTTCCATCGCACATCTCTGGTGGAAACGCACCCTAAATATGTGACTTGTTGGCAAAGCTTGACGTTTCACTCTGTTTATCAATCTACAAAAGGCAAATTCTATCTTTTTTGTTGATGTTACACGAGATATTGTATGACTGGGAAACGAATTGACCCTAAATTTAATCAATATCAAAACAATAGTATTATATTTATAGCGCTTATCACGTTTAATTAATTGTTTCAAATAAGCATGTGCTTAAAATAAGAAAACAAAGTAACTTACAATAACTAAAAAACTGTTAGTTAACCTAATAACATAAAAGAATTAAACTAATACGTATTATAAATGTAGTATAGATGTATTGATGGAAAGTTATCATTTCGCCACAAGTTGCTCTATTGGTATTGTCCCGTGTTGGTCGTGGGTTCGATTCCCAGGTTGGTTAAAAGTATTATTCGGTTTTCCATGATTACATTTTCATTAGCAGCCCGGTATCTGGAAGTTGGTGGTGTGATACATACCGTTGGTTAATGAAAGGTTTATCTTTGTTTACACTTTCGTACTATAATGTCTCCTGAGTACTACTTAGTTAATTTCCGTTTAGATTGGCTATATAAAAAGATTTTATCTTTTTCTTTCTTGAACGAGAACTAGCACTGTAGGTAAAATTCACATTACTAGAATTTTGTAATTGTTAGGGATGTTAGTTGGTGGTGACCAAGCAAAGTTAAGTGGTGTGTTAGTGCAATGGGTGAGGGTTTGAACAAGCGACCTTTCCATATCCAAGGCCTACACCTTAGCCATTAGGCAATTGATATAATCATATATTGGTTATCAAAATGATGTAGATGTTTTTGGAACGAAGTTCCTTATCGCACGTTGCGAAAGGGGGCTAGACGGAAAAAATCAAGACGAAAAGTTGTAACGACACTTTTTGCTATAGTAAGCCATTGTAAGCCGTGCGGCGTGCTCATGTTTCTCTGTCTGTCTCTCTCTCTCTCTTATAGAAAGCAAGCCAGATATTTTCGTTTCGTCTTTCGTTCATTTTTTTATTTTCTTTCTTTCTTTCGTCTTTGTTAATAATAAAAAAAGCATTAATATTACTTAAAAAAAAATAAAATTTTATTACAATTCCATCACTAATTAATCGAAAGGAACTTCGTTCCATCCGGGTGTCCCTTGACACCTCTCAAGTTTTTTATTTTCTCTATTTTTGCAGGTTTGGCTTTTCATCAAAACCTGCAAAACGTGTTGGGCAATTGAAAGAAAAAACGCTTTTGTTAAGACGCCCTTTATTACACCAAGTAATCCCATGAGTCCGAAATAAACCGAAAATAAGTTCAGTACATACGTAAGCTTCTGTGTAATAAAAGTAACATTATTATGAAAGCAGAGTCCTCATTATTGGGCAGTAATTGAGTTGTGCCAACAGTCTCAGGTTTACTAACCGCTGGAGGTCAAGCAATGGCGTCTTTGAAAACTGCTATCGATCCTATAATGAACTTCTAATTTATTATCTATCGCTTATAGTACCTACCGCCTTGTAACTGTACCACTGCAAGGTTAAAGTTACATCTCGTCGAAAAATAAACTTTAAAATTAGGTACCGTGCATGTGTACGGAAATGTATAGAGATTTGAATCTGCAAACAGAAAATAAATAATAATTTCTTTATTTTATCAGCCTATCCCTAACGGATTATCAGAAACCAGAAAATCTGACACTGGTCTTGCCAAGGGGTAGTATACTACAGTGTTACCCAGTTACTGGGTTGTGTCAGATAGGCAGTCGCATTCGGTTTAATTTAAATTACATTATTGTTACGAGCTGGGGTTCCACATAGAAATAATTTACACCAATTAAACCAAAATTAACACTTTAATTAAATAAACACAAAAATAAAAATTAACACAGTTATTCACACTACGATACCCGTCTGCGTTCCTCTGCGATCTATTTATACCCCGGTCTATGAGTTCTAGAACATTCTTGTAAAATCGACTCACTGTTTATACTACCAAGAATATTCCAGAATCTACTCGAGATACTCAGTACTGCTACTCGCCGCTAGATGGCGTTAGTGTCACGAACGTATTAGAAGTCAGTCGAACTTTCTCGATATACTCAGTACTGCTACTCGCCGCCAGGTGGCGATGGAGGATGGCGGTGTCTCGAACATTCTAGATTTCTGTCGATGTTTCTCGACGTACTTCGCTATGCGACTGGCGTAACATTGTGTTCAAAAGGGTCCCGCCTACTTGTCACTTTTTAAAATGAAAATGTGCTTGTTTCTTACGTTTCAGTTGAGCAGTCGGGTTTTTTTAGATTTTTTAAATAACTTTTTTTTAAATTTATTTATTAAGTTGAGTTCCAATTGTTTATTATTTCACATGATCAGTGTGATCATGTGAAATAACAAACAATTGGAACTAATTCTCTACTCAACTTCATTCTTTTTTAAAGCATCAGGATAATTATTTCAGTTGACTTGAGTATTTGAATGATCAACTGCAAGATTGGAAATAATCATATTTATCGAGTTTTTTTCCTTTTTTTTACGTCCAGAGGCTATGCATGGCGTTATTTGACTTGTAATTTAGGTTAGATTAAACGAAATTAGAACAAAAAAAAATAAAGCAAAATAAATGGTTCGTAAAGCTGTACCCAAGAGACAATGTTTAGCCTTTAGCCAACGGAAAACGGCCTTTAGCCAGCCTCTGGGTCACGGGAAGTAGGAACCAGCGTATTCAAAATGTCTTTAAATATACATTAGTAGCTACCACTGAGATTACAAAATTTACGTCGCTTGATTACTACCTACCTTCCAAGGAAACAATGACAGGCTTGTTCTATCATTTTTAGGGTTCCGTAGCCAAATGGCAAAAACGGAACCCTTATAGTTTCGTCATCTCTGTCTGTCTGTCCGTCCATCCATCCATCCGTATGTCACAGCCATTTTATTCCGAAACTATTAAGACTATACATGTGAAACTTGGTAGGTAGATGTATTCTGTAAACGCTTTCCGATTTTAAGAAAAAAATAAAAAAAAATATTTAAAATAAAGGAGGGCTCCACCATACATGGAACTGAAACTAAACAATATTTTTCATGAAACCTATGCGTGTATGGTATTTATAGACAGGTCTTTAAAAATGACATTGAGGTTTCTAAAACCACTTTTTCATAAAGTTAATTGTTTAAAAGATATACGCTTCCAAATTGGTAAAATGTGTGTCCCGCCCCCTATAACTTCTATAGTAATAATGGAGTGAAAAATTAAAAAAAAAATATCCGTTGTAGATCTTAATGTAAACTTTCAACGAAAATTTGTTTGAACGAGATCGGATTTGCAGTTTTTAAGATACAGAATATTTTCTAAAACCACAAATATAACTTTGTAATTCATACAAACACTATAAAAACTAAGTTGTTTGGCGTAGATTCTACGGAACCCTTCATGGGCGAGTCTGACTCGCACTTGGCCAACTTTTTATTATTATTTTTGGAATCTGTGTCCTTTGTTACGATGTGATGTGATGTGATGATTTTACAAAAAACCTGCCCTTTCGACCTACGTGGTTCAAAACCTCGTTTTACAAGTTAAGCACCAAATCAATTGCCTTACTAACAAGTCTGCATTTATACATTAATAGATCTCAAGTGTTTGAACTTCACAGAGGTGGCCGAGTGGATTAGCCCATGATAAATGCGCGGGCTAAGTTAGTGTGGAGGTGGCGCTTATAGAAAATTATAAATTATAATATACTAATATTTCAAATGCGAAAGTGAGAACGGGTATAGATGTTTGTTATTTTTTCATGCAAAAACTACAGAACGAATCTGAATGAAATTTGGTAAGTAGATAGTTGACATCCTGGAATAGGAAAGGCTACTTTTAGCCCGGAATTCCCACGGGATCGGGATTTACGCGGTGAAACCCTCCCATGCGAAGTCGCGGGCAGAAGTTAGTATATTATATTAAAGTGAGGTTATGTACAGACTTAGTAGTCGTTAAAGTACCTCGGTAGAGCCAATCCTGTGCCTGAAAATGCTGTTTGTGCTGCAGCACAAACAGCATTTTGAGGCACAGGATTACAGGCACCTTACCTCTTATAAATCATGGTATACTGCTGTCACATCGGGCAATGAGAGGATATGAACAGAAAGTGCTCCTGTATTTATGCTTGTGACGAAGTTTCATCCCCCATTTCAGCCCTTTGAGCATTGAGTTTTGAAATACATTGTTAAAAAGTTTTCGTCAAAATTTGTTCCTTGGTTTAGCCGTAAAACCGCAACAGACTACTTTCTACTACTTTCGCATTTCTAATATCAGTATTAGGTTTATTGTCAAAAATTAAACTTAAATATTGCCTTCAATATGGCAGCAATTTTATTTCAAGTGTGGGCACTACCTTATCAAGACTGTAGGCTTTAACTTGGTTGAACAAACTTGTAAATATCCTTGAAATTTCTTGTAGGTTGGTTAATTGGTCAACGACTGTTTTCGATTGAGTTATTTCAAGTGAGACTAGTGCATTCGTTTTGTTTAACCCGTGCAATTGAAAAGGTCGAGCGATACTTCGTAATGTATACTATGCTAAGAGGTACATTAGGTATATTAAAAGTTTCTGCCAGCGGTATCACTCGCGTGAAACGATTTTTTCAGAGAAAACGAAAGTAGCTTATGTCCACGAGGTTCTAATCTGTCTACGTACAAAATTGTATCAAATCAATTTAGTGGTTTAGACGTGAAAGTGTAACAGACAGAGTTACTTTTGCATTCATAATATTAGTTGGGATAGGGAAGTAAGAATATTTGATATGAAAATATAAGAAAATCATGTCGAATATTCATACTTCCCTCTATTTATTGTTATTGTTTTTATTTTATTGTTAGGTACTAATAAAATAGAATCATAAATATAAATTCACAATTCTATTTTATTAGTACCTAACAATAAAATATTTGGAATGGAAAATGGTTGTTAGCAGCGCTTAAACGTATTTTTTGTTTTATATTTAAATATTTTTTAATGTTAAGTTTCTTTTATTTGAGTGAACTTTGTATGTTATTTTTGAGAAATCAATTTCTTTAAACCGAACCGTAAGAAAGGTCATAAATGCAACGATTAAGATACCTACAATCTACATGTCATTTTAAGATTGCTATAGTACCATTTAAAAAATTAAGACATTCATTCACTCTTTAGTTTTCATAATGCATGCTGTGAAATTGTATAATAGGCTTCAGAACGCCATAAGACATTGATACCATAATATCATGAACGTTGTTAATATAAGTTGCATTTCCTATCAATAAATAAATAAATAAATGATTTACCTGCAGTTGGTTTAATGACAGGCATTCTAAATCGCAACAACTATAGCGTAGTATATTATGGATGTTTTTGTAGAAAATATAGAAGACTATTAAATGCATTACATTACTTCTGAGGAAAGGAAAGAGGTGTTAACGTGTGAACAAAAAGATAAAGAGAGGGCATTACCATTACATTACCACGAAACAGCCTTTTTAGGAATGTAAATCTTCTTGTTTAAACATCAAATAAATTTTTGAGAGATTTTCTGTCTTTTTTAGAGGGGAAAATGACAGCTAGGTATATGAAAAAGACATAGTCACTAGTCAGTACAGCTCACCTGATGTTAAGCGATGATGTGGTTGAAGATGAAGCACGCTTGCCTAGAAGTAACCTATTCACTCTTAAAGACTCACAGGTTATAGCTATCAGGTATGGTGGAAATGTAACCGATAGAAAACTGATAAAGCATTTATATGTAAAGCAAACACAAAATAATTTATTTATTGCAAACATAATTACACAGTTAAACATAAGCTGTGAACTAGGTAGTTAGCCGGTATCTCAAAAGTCAAATCCCGAGGTATTCCTCGAAGCGCTACCATTTTGAAGCGCACCTAATGAAGCGCTCCTTTTTTATTCCTCGGAGCGCTCCTTTTAGTAGCGCTCCCGATACCATGTTATACTAAAAGGAGCGCTGCGAGGAATAAAAAAGGAGCGCTTCATTAGGTGGGCTTCAAAATGGTAGCGCTTCGAGGAATACCTCCAAATCCCTTTCCAATCGATAACAAAGATGTTTAGAATTTTGATTTGACAAGGTACACTTGAAACATTTTCAAAAATAGTTAATAAAAAATATATAAAATAATTGTTGTGTGTTGCGTGTGATAATGTGTTTTTGTGTGTGATGGTGTAGGTATTTTTGTGTGTAATAATTTAAATGTGTGTAGGTATGTGTTTTAAAACGGTTAAAGCCCCGTTCGTTATGCTCTAAAGAAACTTCATGCACATGATTGTGAAGGTTATTTATTTATTTATGAAAAGGAGAACCAGTAGCTAATCTACAACGTGTAACGGAAACCCCATATCAATCCAAAAGGGCTGAAGACAACACCTGGTATGGAGTCTCTATGTCCAGTTTCAGCACAAAATAAGTGACTCAAAGAATTGATACGAAATTATCGATTTCATATGTTTCTTGAATATCAATCATAACAAACGTGTCACAGCACTACGAGGGTAATAACTTTCCACGTAAATTGCCTATAACACGATTATTCTCTTCAATCTTCTTAAGTTTGAAAAATTTAGTCTCTGGTATCAATGTATTGAAATTTCTAATTAGTTCCACACATGAAGACATAGGATTACCAAAACCTTGTCATATCGTTTGTTATCATCCAAAGAAGCCGTGCACTTGGTACGTATATACCCTTTAAATTACACGTTGTATATTCATTGCCGTGGCATACGTAACTTAAAGCCAATTAGGGGTTCTCACGGATAAAAAGATAATTTTTATCCGTTATAGGCACGACTTACTAGATGTAAGTGTATACTTCAATTAATATCTACTTTCTGAATAAGACACAATGCAAAACTAGAAAGTAGTAGTAGAAGTAAAAAATTACTTACTAACACCAACCTATGATGAGACAGAAAGACTCTTAATTTTTTTTTCCTATAGTTAACTCGAAAGATTGATACTCTTTGGCACAATGTAAGAATACAAACACTCTCATACACACTACACACGCACATACACCCTCGCACGTACACTCACCCTTACATCCATACTCATACACACACGAAATAAACCTATAACTCACTTAGATTTTAAGTAAATCAATTCCTAATTCTAATTTTATAATTATTTGTATAAAGTATTACTTTTAAGTGTTTTCTAAGTTTAAAGAAAGACTGTACTTGCTGATTTAATAAAATTTCAATGTCATAAACTGAGAGGATTGGCGCTGTATGCCGAGATACAGGTGTTTACCTAGTTCTGCTGCAGATGATCCTATATTATTTTTACTGATACTTTTTTCTATGTGCTAGTTTTTAAGTAATATTGTAATCCTTTTTCATGCAAATAAATAATTGAATTGAAGTCGTAGTTTCAAACACAGGCAAGCACAGTATTTTGTTATTTGCATCATCACCACTTTTCTCAAAATGGTACCGAACCTAGGACCGAAAATAAAAATCTCAGTACATGGGACATCCGGCTACCCGCACTCAGACTGGATGGTGGATGACAGCCCATTCCCTCTTATAGAAAGGAAGCCTGAGTCCCAACACTGGGATCGTTAAAGGCTGGTCAATGTCAATGTTTGGTAGTTGTGGTGTATACTTATAGTTTTTATCAACGTGGTGGTGAAAACGCATTTATTTACGTAATAACTATGAATAGATGACAAAAACATGTAGCATAATTAATGCACACCCTGAGATAACTTGGTTCAGAATTTATTTAATAAAACTTTATGCAATACAAAATGTACAAAGACGAACTTAATGCCTTAGGCATTCTCTACAAGTCAACCATGGGTGATGAAGAGATAACATGGCAGGTGCATTAAAAAATAAACTAAGTTGATCATATTCAAAGTTAAAGTTTTATTACAAGTATATACATATATAACTTAAATAAACTTACATACATCAATCAATAACTTTATCAACCAATAACTTTATTAACACACACACAGTATAAAACCTTAGAATAAGTGACAAATACAATTATTTACAAAAACAGTGCAAATAGTTTTACAGTGACAGTACAGATCGCAACTGGCATCTTGGCTAGATTACCAAGTAACCTGTGTTAAAGACACACATATTTAACATAACACAGAATCGTTAACTGAATCGATTTCTATAATTTGTAATAGTATGAATAAAGCATTTATTTAGTACATCAAACAGAAAACAACAATCAATCACAGGCACTACGTAACGTACCTATGTATACCTATAAAAATACAATCAAAACGTAAACGAAACTTTTCACTATTCAATTCAGTTCATTATTACAAGTAACAAAAGATATTTCTGCAGTCTGTGGTAACTACAAGTGTCAAACACTCTGAAATCTAAACTGAAGTGTGAAGTGTTTCAGACAATGGCTGTTTGATTTATATTTCGAATACCGTATTTTATCACAATTTCACTATCGGTCGTCTGGGCACAAAAGTTCATTGCCAGGATTAAATAAAAAATATTTGATAAGATTTTTGTTGACTTTCCAACTAAAACCTGTGGGCTACGAATGAGTAACTTAATTTTTTAATATAAAAGCCGTTGACCTAAGATTTTGATGAAACTGTGTCCTAACTTATTTGAACCTGTTGTAGAGTTGTAATTATAAGACTTATTACTTTCTAGTGAACGCATGTGTAAAATCAATGCCATGTGGGGTTCATTTTGAACGCTGGTGTGAATAATTGAACGATTTGGTTGATTGAATAAGTAGAAGGTGTATGTGGGTAATCATTAATACATGTTAGAATTGGTTTCTTAAGTAGACGAATATAATAAATAGATCATTACTGGCAGGAATAGAAGACCCATAGTGTTAGTCTTATATGTACTTAAAACTTTGGTAGTAACAACAGTTAGACACTCACAGAAAATTATAAAAGTCATAACAAAACAAAAAGAAACCACTCACCATCACTGGAAGATTTTCAAGCCTACCATCAAGCAACCTATTATCATAAGTATAAAGGCTAGAAGCGTTTCGATGAAAAACTTCAGAACGCTATTGCTGCTTTCTCTCACTCAGTAGACTATAGATGTAACTTTGTATTGTTTGGTAACTTTTGCAAATCATTCCAAATACATTCGTGTTTCCGAATTTAGCAGAATTTATACTTTACAACGAATAAGTTTTTTTTTTATAGTTGATAGGCTTGCGTTTGACCACAATCTCACCTGATCTTAAGCGATGATGTGGTCGAAGATGAAGCACGCTTGCCTAGAAGTAACCTATTCACTCTTGACTTAAAGACTCCCAGGTTACAACTATCAGGAAATACAGTCTCCGGCAGGGAATTCCACTCCTTAGCCGTACGCACAATGAAAGTATCAATCAATAATCAATAATGTGCGTGCTCTTACGGTATATGGAAGTCGATTGGGGAAATCAGTGAGTTTGACATAAAGAATAATGCGTGGTCGTCGTATTCGAAATGTTTGGAAATGTACTCAAAACTGTACTTAATATTTACGAACATCTTAAATGATCGACTTTTGTAAGATTTAATGGGGGATAGTGATCTGTGCTACTGAATTAATCCTTAAGGAATTTTGATAAATTTTTAATTTTGTGTGTTCTCTGTGTTACTTTTCTCTTTATTTCTTTTTCTTTTATTTGGGCAGTCTCAAGAAACTGATAGAACTAATAATAATAATAATATTCCACAACTTTCACACAACGCCATCTAGTCCCAAACTAAGCAGAGCTTGTGGTATGAGTACTAGACAACTGATAAACGTACATATATATTTTTAAATACATACATTTTATAGATAAATTACACCCAGACAAAGAACAAATGATCGTGCTCATCACACAAACCTTTGTCCAGGGTGGGAATCGAACCCACAACCTTGAGCATAGCAGTCAGGGCTACTGACCACTCTACCAACAGGCCCGTCAACTGCGAACTGACGTTCTTAGAGGCGAGTTATTTGAGGAGGTCGTGGCTAAATAATAACAGCCATATGGGTCAATATTCGAGGTTATTAGCAGGGATTAAGTGCGGAAACCAAACCACAAAGAAGAAGAAGACGGTTTTGGTTTCACCAGGGTACTGAAAATTTCCACGCGTGCCTTAAAAAGCATTCAGCAGCACTGACGGGGCTCGATACGGACATTCCTGTTGGGACTGCGGAAATGTTCTAACGAGATACCGCGGTCCCGGACTACAAGGGTAACTGAAGGAACAGGGTGGGTTTTTAGTCAGTAGAAGTCTGACACTCCCTTCCGCTCCATCCACAGCGAGAGAAGTCATTTGATGATTTTCCCACACAGAAAAAAAAATGCGTGTTCACTTGATGCAGGGGAAAGGGATGCAGTAGCGGTGGTGGCTGCGTGCTTGAGACATGAAATTCGTGTACTGTTTAAATCAACTGTTAGTTTATTTTACTTGTATGTTTTTATAATTAACATAATTATGATAAGTACTGTTTGATTCCACTGCACTGTCACCACCGAACTAACTTGACATCCCTCCATCATCGGTTCATGGCCCGATAATGGCGCCATGATCCACTCAAAACATTTATGTGAGTACTAATTAAATGTAATCAATACATATAATAAATCAGTAAAAAAGTGTGTCTGTACATTAATTAAAATTTATAAAACAATAATCGAGGAGGATTTATTTTATTTTTTATTTAGAAACAGTTATAGAGCAAGAACTTTTTAAATAAAATATCTATCTGTTAGCATGTTTGTATACGCTAATCTCCCGAACTACTAGACGTATTAGAATGATACTTTTTTGTAGCTATTATTATTAAATACATTGTTAAAAATTTTTTGTCAAAATTTGTTCCTTGGTTTAGCCGTAAAACCGCAACAGACTACTTTCTACTACTTTCGCATTTCTAATATCAGTATTAGGTTTATTGTCAAAAATTAAACTTAAATATTGCCTTCAATATGGCAGCAATTTTATTTCAAGTGTGGGCACTACCTTATCAAGACTGTAGGCTTTAACTTGGTTGAACAAACTTGTAAATATCCTTGAAATTTCTTGTAGGTTGGTTAATTGGTCAACGACTGTTTTCGATTGAGTTATTTCAAGTGAGACTAGTGCATTCGTTTTGTTTAACCCGTGCAATTGAAAAGGTCGAGCGATACTTCGTAATGTATACTATGCTAAGAGGTACATTAGGTATATTAAAAGTTTCTGCCAGCGGTATCACTCGCGTGAAACGATTTTTTCAGAGAAAACGAAAGTAGCTTATGTCCACGAGGTTCTAATCTGTCTACGTACAAAATTGTATCAAATCAATTTAGTGGTTTAGACGTGAAAGTGTAACAGACAGAGTTACTTTTGCATTCATAATATTAGTTGGGATAGGGAAGTAAGAATATTTGATATGAAAATATAAGAAAATCATGTCGAATATTCATACTTCCCTCTATTTATTGTTATTGTTTTTATTTTATTGTTAGGTACTAATAAAATAGAATCATAAATATAAATTCACAATTCTATTTTATTAGTACCTAACAATAAAATATTTGGAATGGAAAATGGTTGTTAGCAGCGCTTAAACGTATTTTTTGTTTTATATTTAAATATTTTTTAATGTTAAGTTTCTTTTATTTGAGTGAACTTTGTATGTTATTTTTGAGAAATCAATTTCTTTAAACCGAACCGTAAGAAAGGTCATAAATGCAACGATTAAGATACCTACAATCTACATGTCATTTTAAGATTGCTATAGTACCATTTAAAAAATTAAGACATTCATTCACTCTTTAGTTTTCATAATGCATGCTGTGAAATTGTATAATAGGCTTCAGAACGCCATAAGACATTGATACCATAATATCATGAACGTTGTTAATATAAGTTGCATTTCCTATCAATAAATAAATAAATAAATGATTTACCTGCAGTTGGTTTAATGACAGGCATTCTAAATCGCAACAACTATAGCGTAGTATATTATGGATGTTTTTGTAGAAAATATAGAAGACTATTAAATGCATTACATTACTTCTGAGGAAAGGAAAGAGGTGTTAACGTGTGAACAAAAAGATAAAGAGAGGGCATTACCATTACATTACCACGAAACAGCCTTTTTAGGAATGTAAATCTTCTTGTTTAAACATCAAATAAATTTTTGAGAGATTTTCTGTCTTTTTTAGAGGGGAAAATGACAGCTAGGTATATGAAAAAGACATAGTCACTAGTCAGTACAGCTCACCTGATGTTAAGCGATGATGTGGTTGAAGATGAAGCACGCTTGCCTAGAAGTAACCTATTCACTCTTAAAGACTCACAGGTTATAGCTATCAGGTATGGTGGAAATGTAACCGATAGAAAACTGATAAAGCATTTATATGTAAAGCAAACACAAAATAATTTATTTATTGCAAACATAATTACACAGTTAAACATAAGCTGTGAACTAGGTAGTTAGCCGGTATCTCAAAAGTCAAATCCCGAGGTATTCCTCGAAGCGCTACCATTTTGAAGCGCACCTAATGAAGCGCTCCTTTTTTATTCCTCGGAGCGCTCCTTTTAGTAGCGCTCCCGATACCATGTTATACTAAAAGGAGCGCTGCGAGGAATAAAAAAGGAGCGCTTCATTAGGTGGGCTTCAAAATGGTAGCGCTTCGAGGAATACCTCCAAATCCCTTTCCAATCGATAACAAAGATGTTTAGAATTTTGATTTGACAAGGTACACTTGAAACATTTTCAAAAATAGTTAATAAAAAATATATAAAATAATTGTTGTGTGTTGCGTGTGATAATGTGTTTTTGTGTGTGATGGTGTAGGTATTTTTGTGTGTAATAATTTAAATGTGTGTAGGTATGTGTTTTAAAACGGTTAAAGCCCCGTTCGTTATGCTCTAAAGAAACTTCATGCACATGATTGTGAAGGTTATTTATTTATTTATGAAAAGGAGAACCAGTAGCTAATCTACAACGTGTAACGGAAACCCCATATCAATCCAAAAGGGCTGAAGACAACACCTGGTATGGAGTCTCTATGTCCAGTTTCAGCACAAAATAAGTGACTCAAAGAATTGATACGAAATTATCGATTTCATATGTTTCTTGAATATCAATCATAACAAACGTGTCACAGCACTACGAGGGTAATAACTTTCCACGTAAATTGCCTATAACACGATTATTCTCTTCAATCTTCTTAAGTTTGAAAAATTTAGTCTCTGGTATCAATGTATTGAAATTTCTAATTAGTTCCACACATGAAGACATAGGATTACCAAAACCTTGTCATATCGTTTGTTATCATCCAAAGAAGCCGTGCACTTGGTACGTATATACCCTTTAAATTACACGTTGTATATTCATTGCCGTGGCATACGTAACTTAAAGCCAATTAGGGGTTCTCACGGATAAAAAGATAATTTTTATCCGTTATAGGCACGACTTACTAGATGTAAGTGTATACTTCAATTAATATCTACTTTCTGAATAAGACACAATGCAAAACTAGAAAGTAGTAGTAGAAGTAAAAAATTACTTACTAACACCAACCTATGATGAGACAGAAAGACTCTTAATTTTTTTTTCCTATAGTTAACTCGAAAGATTGATACTCTTTGGCACAATGTAAGAATACAAACACTCTCATACACACTACACACGCACATACACCCTCGCACGTACACTCACCCTTACATCCATACTCATACACACACGAAATAAACCTATAACTCACTTAGATTTTAAGTAAATCAATTCCTAATTCTAATTTTATAATTATTTGTATAAAGTATTACTTTTAAGTGTTTTCTAAGTTTAAAGAAAGACTGTACTTGCTGATTTAATAAAATTTCAATGTCATAAACTGAGAGGATTGGCGCTGTATGCCGAGATACAGGTGTTTACCTAGTTCTGCTGCAGATGATCCTATATTATTTTTACTGATACTTTTTTCTATGTGCTAGTTTTTAAGTAATATTGTAATCCTTTTTCATGCAAATAAATAATTGAATTGAAGTCGTAGTTTCAAACACAGGCAAGCATAGTATTTTGTTATTTGCATCATCACCACTTTTCTCAAAATGGTACCGAACCTAGGACCGAAAATAAAAATCTCAGTACATGGGACATCCGGCTACCCGCACTCAGACTGGATGGTGGATGACAGCCCATTCCCTCTTATAGAAAGGAAGCCTGAGTCCCAACACTGGGATCGTTAAAGGCTGGTCAATGTCAATGTTTGGTAGTTGTGGTGTATACTTATAGTTTTTATCAACGTGGTGGTGAAAACGCATTTATTTACGTAATAACTATGAATAGATGACAAAAACATGTAGCATAATTAATGCACACCCTGAGATAACTTGGTTCAGAATTTATTTAATAAAACTTTATGCAATACAAAATGTACAAAGACGAACTTAATGCCTTAGGCATTCTCTACAAGTCAACCATGGGTGATGAAGAGATAACATGGCAGGTGCATTAAAAAATAAACTAAGTTGATCATATTCAAAGTTAAAGTTTTATTACAAGTATATACATATATAACTTAAATAAACTTACATACATCAATCAATAACTTTATCAACCAATAACTTTATTAACACACACACAGTATAAAACCTTAGAATAAGTGACAAATACAATTATTTACAAAAACAGTGCAAATAGTTTTACAGTGACAGTACAGATCGCAACTGGCATCTTGGCTAGATTACCAAGTAACCTGTGTTAAAGACACACATATTTAACATAACACAGAATCGTTAACTGAATCGATTTCTATAATTTGTAATAGTATGAATAAAGCATTTATTTAGTACATCAAACAGAAAACAACAATCAATCACAGGCACTACGTAACGTACCTATGTATACCTATAAAAATACAATCAAAACGTAAACGAAACTTTTCACTATTCAATTCAGTTCATTATTACAAGTAACAAAAGATATTTCTGCAGTCTGTGGTAACTACAAGTGTCAAACACTCTGAAATCTAAACTGAAGTGTGAAGTGTTTCAGACAATGGCTGTTTGATTTATATTTCGAATACCGTATTTTATCACAATTTCACTATCGGTCGTCTGGGCACAAAAGTTCATTGCCAGGATTAAATAAAAAATATTTGATAAGATTTTTGTTGACTTTCCAACTAAAACCTGTGGGCTACGAATGAGTAACTTAATTTTTTAATATAAAAGCCGTTGACCTAAGATTTTGATGAAACTGTGTCCTAACTTATTTGAACCTGTTGTAGAGTTGTAATTATAAGACTTATTACTTTCTAGTGAACGCATGTGTAAAATCAATGCCATGTGGGGTTCATTTTGAACGCTGGTGTGAATAATTGAACGATTTGGTTGATTGAATAAGTAGAAGGTGTATGTGGGTAATCATTAATACATGTTAGAATTGGTTTCTTAAGTAGACGAATATAATAAATAGATCATTACTGGCAGGAATAGAAGACCCATAGTGTTAGTCTTATATGTACTTAAAACTTTGGTAGTAACAACAGTTAGACACTCACAGAAAATTATAAAAGTCATAACAAAACAAAAAGAAACCACTCACCATCACTGGAAGATTTTCAAGCCTACCATCAAGCAACCTATTATCATAAGTATAAAGGCTAGAAGCGTTTCGATGAAAAACTTCAGAACGCTATTGCTGCTTTCTCTCACTCAGTAGACTATAGATGTAACTTTGTATTGTTTGGTAACTTTTGCAAATCATTCCAAATACATTCGTGTTTCCGAATTTAGCAGAATTTATACTTTACAACGAATAAGTTTTTTTTTTATAGTTGATAGGCTTGCGTTTGACCACAATCTCACCTGAT